>VZSV01000014.1:10576673-10620332 GCA_013398735.1 Nothocercus julius
AGCGTAGCTGCCACCGCCCCTCTTTCCCCCTCGTAGCCGCCTCGGCAGATTCGCCGCAGGGGCGGGGCTGGCAGCCTGCGCGTTCGCGTCGGCAGATTCGAGGCGGCGCCTCCTCCCTAGCACCATTTTATGGCCAAGGGCCCTTGGGGCGGGGGGTGTCTCGCGCTGTCGCCTCCCGCCGTCACGTCACGGCAGCCCGGCTCCCCCGTCCCCGCAGCCCCCGCCGTGGAGCCGCAGTGACCGCGGTGGGCGAGCGGCTGCCCTCCGTGCTCCCCTGAGGGGACGGGAGCGCCGTGCGAGGCCCCGGGGCTTTCCGAGGGGCCCCTCTGTGGCACTGCAGCTTACTGCGAGAGCCGCGTGCCCTGGGCACCGCGGCACCTGGGGGCGAGATGCTCGGGAGCTCGGTGGGAGGTCACATCCCTAGGAATGCAGCCGGCCAGGTCCTGATGCAAAACCGAAAAGGCGAGGAGGCCTCTTTCCCCCCATCCCCTCCCAAGCGATGGGATGGAGCACTGGGGGCTGGGAATCGTCCTAGCCCCGGGAAGAGCTGCCGCTCAGGGCCAGCTCTGCGCCCTCGGCACCCTCTGTCCCAAGAGCTGGAGCTGGGCAGAGGGCGCAGCCGCCGGAGGCCCAGGGTCCTTCACAGTCACAGGCAACTTGTTGGTAAACGCTGCCGTGCCAGAATGTTCCCAGCTGCGATGGTCAGGGCCAGTGGCTGCTCCAAACCCCACCAGCGCTGCAGCATGTGGAGCTGCCCTTTTCCAGCAGTCATGAGCGCGAACAGGCAGAGTGAGATGGAGCTTTGGGCAGCACAAAGTGTCACTTCCAGTGTGACACAGAGAGACCCAACACAGCATCCCAGAAAAACCTCACTCTAGGAGCTTTTGTCCCTCAGGCATTTCTAATATCTCTCCATCTGATATCTCATCTGAAGTAGAAATATCTGTTATACCTGACAGCTAATCAGGTTATAGTAATACTGTGTGTTGTGTGTTTGGAGTATGAATGCACTTCTGAGATCAAGAAAGTATGGGCATGTTGGGACCTGTTCACTCTAGAAACCAAAGTTTGATAGAAGAGCCTGTGAATCATACTTTTATACTAAGAACCTGTAATTTTTAAACAAAGAAAAACCACAAGGGACTAAAATAGCTTTTTTTCCTCCTAAATGAATTCTATCCACTTATACTTCCTTCTTCCGCAAAAAAGAACTCCTTGATAAAAATGCTTCACAGCACATACAGGAGTTTTCTTTATTCTCTTTCTATGATTTTTCCTGGTCACTGTTAGTTCGCCTTATCTCAAGCTGCTTGACATTCATCTGCAGGACCCTTAGCATTTTAACAATTGCAATGGTTTTTCTGGCGCTGCTCCTTTATATAAAAGGAGAGCTTAATGTTTACCACTTATTAGCATGTTGGAGACTCATTTTCAGAGGGAGTTGACCCAGAAGGAAGGCTAGGGAGAGCAGAATTTTAAAGATCCTGATACTGTATCTGTCTTTTCCCGTCTTATCTATAGCTGCAGATAGTGATTATCACAACCTCCTTCATCAAGAAAGAGATTATAAAGGAATCTGTAGCTGGAAGAAGAAGTAACCATTTTCTTTCTACAATTCACGCTAATGCTTCCAATGCTGTTGGTCTGTTCTGTGTTAGGAGAATTCAAGAACCGTTCCTGACTTACAGCAGTTACAGTGAAGAATCAGGTTCCATGTGGGAATATGACAGATGGATGACGGATGGTACTGAGATCTACTTTAACAACTATGGAAGGTTTGGCGTAGCAGACCAGCACAAGAAAGATTATTCATTAGTGATAGTCTAGTGATTCCAAAATTAATGGAAAGATTTCGAAAATATTGCAAAGAGTTAAAAGTCACATACATTGAAGTAATGCTGGGTTTTGACATCAAGGTTTGCCGTTGCAAGAAACCTACTTCATTGAAAAGTGTCATCCTGTGTACATATTAAAAAAAATATGGAAACTTGAAAATGTAGCTGAAGGTAATCTGCTTCTGTTGTATGTGCCAAGCCCATATGCTAAAAATAAATGTGATTTGGCTAAAATGAGTTAAATCATCCATCTTACCAGTTCCTTTTTCCTGCTGCATATTTCAGTGGAAAAGTATAGCTCCTTTTTCTGATTTTGCAAAAGTCTATTTTATTTTTTATTTTCTGGAATCATTGCAGGCTTACAAAACTGAAGACATGAAGTCCATATGGCTACTGAAAAGTTATTTCAGATCCAATCATCTTACAACTCTTTTTTTTTTTTTTTTTTTTTTTTTTGGCTGTACTCCAGGTAACTTAGTAACTACTAAAGGAAGAAATTCTGTTACAGAATTTCTGAAGCAACAGGAAATAGCTGTGTCACTGCTTTATGACTTCAGGAAAATCCACCCACAGATCAGTATTGGATTGAGAAGAATAAAAAATAGGAGAGGTTATGGACAGAAATTGCAAGCAGTGTCCATTGACAGTGAACACCTTCATGCTAAAAAAAAGTGAAGAAGACTTGGCAAATATCTGCCTTGTCATATGCGTACAAATAATTCTAGAAAAAGAAGAAAAAGCACTGAGCTGCAATCCTTTATACTTCTTCATACTCAGTAAAAGGAGCACAAGAGTTGTATTTTTTTTTTCTTTGTTATGTTTTGTTTTTACATTAATAAGTAAAGGAGAGACCCTGAACAGCTAGAAAACCTAGCTGGAAAACCTAGATGTATTTTATTTAAGGAAAGGGATTTCTTTCATCTAAAGGAAATTGAATGAAGCCTTCAGCTGAGAGAGAATTTTACTAATGTAGGGTACCTAATCATGTAGGGTAAGGGGAGGTCTTCTTTTAAAGATCTAGAATCTGAAATATAGTTGCATTGAAATCAGAGAAAGCTCCTAGTAATGAGTTCCAAAGGCGGAATATAAGAAGGAGCTAAACATGCCTCCGAACAACATGCCTGTTTTATTTCTTGCTGTTATCATAGACTTTCCTTCCTGGAATTATTTTTTAGGAAGCTGTCACCTTTCCAGCTCTGTTTGTTTTTGGCAATATTCTAAAAAATTCCCTCTTGCCAAAAGCAGTGTAAATCTGGAACTGTTGCCCACATTGGAAGCCAAAAATAGCCTGTTGATGGGGGCTGTCTTCAATAACGATGCATCACTGAGCATTGAGCTAACCTGCTCAATATTAAAAACAACTGCAGCATCTAAGGCACCACTGGAGACCATATGATGGTAGCAGTGACAGAATTGTGTAGAAAATTTCCCCAGGAAGACAAAAATGCTCCTCTTTTAGATGGAAAAAAGGATGTTAGAGCTCTGCTTCAGCTTCCAGGAAGCTCTGTCTGCTTCAGTTCACTGCTATTGAATTGTTTTATTAAGAGGATTTCACAAATGTTCTTGTCCTTGCACATGATGAGTGAAGTGGGCATAAAGAAAGGAAAGTTAGTCATGGAAAAGTGCTGGGAATGGCTGACAGTCTGTTCATTTCCAATTTGCACTAAATTCTCATGACAATAATAATAATAATGTTAAAAAAAAAAAACACAAGCAAAGCCATTTGGCAGACTACCTTCTGTTAAGTGCATTCTGGTATTAAGTGCATTTGTCGGCAGTGCTTCTATTTTATTTTTGTAACTATCCAGAATTGATAGAATAACCCAACTCTTTGAGCTGAAAGCAACACAGGCTAGAATTAGTAAAGACTTTTCACTTTGTACATCCTTTCTTAAAGGGAAAAATAAAGAAGTAAAAAAAGTTGTTAGACTTATTAGTAGAGACTTTTAAGGATAAAACACTCCTGAGTGGTTTGTTTCAAAGGACTGAGGGAGCAGACTGCCAGCAGAGGCAAAGAAATGCACTAATCCCTCACTTCTTCCAGATGAGAAGCAGCAGGTTCTAAATCACTTTTTTGTTATTTTGTTTTGTTTTCCAATAATTTGTCTTATGAACATTTTTTTTTCCTCAATAATTGATGCCTGTTTGAAGTCCACCTGAAAGTTCCTGAAAGGAACTTACTTCCGTGCTGCTATTTCAGGAAACCTTCAGTCCTTCAGCCTTATTGATCAGTATGTTCCCTGACTGCAGGCAACCTAATACATGGAGCCCAAAATGGATCACATCAAATTAGCTCGCTTCCCGTTCCAGTCACATGTTGAGAGTAGCATTAACTGAAGTGGGCAGCTGTTACTATCAGCATCAGGATGGAGCCACTTGTCCTTTTTTTTTTTTTTTTTTCCCAGAATTTGTTTGAAAATGAGTGAAGTGATAGGGAATTGAGGTTTCGGATGAGGTCATTGCTGGGGACATCTGGAACTGAATGTCATCACCATATTTAGGCTACACAACAGCACAATTAATTTTGTTCTGATTCCAAGTCCACAGTATCCCAAGGCAGGCATTGGTTCAGTGATCCAGTCTGGTGAGGCACGTGAGAATGCTAAAAGGCTGGCAAAACAAAACAAAAGTAACTTAGACACATGCTGCTGCAGGGGCTTCAAAGGAGGTGGAAGTAGTGGTACAGGGAGGACAAAATAAAACCAAAAACTTGTTGACAGTTATGACACCTTGAAGGCGCTGTGCTTGTCTCGCTATCCATAGCCACAATTTTCTCATTTAATAGTGTTTGTGTTACTGCAACTTCACATCTGGCAGACTCAGATCAATTTTTGTACAAAGTGTGAAAAGCATCGGGTTGCTAGAGGGTTTTTTTTTGCGCCTGAGTTGATGCTGTACCAAGATGACCTGTTTGGTTTTGTGTGTGTGTGTGTTTTTTTGTCTGTTTGTTTTGTTGTTGTTGTTGTTGTTTTCCCTAGATATTCTGGCACTCTGCTTCAGTTAAGCTGAAAGTAGTACTGTTCACTGCAGAGTATAAGAGTTTTAGCAGATATATGAAAAAAATAAGTAGAAAATATGCTTTTTTTTTTTTTCTTAGCTAATCTATAGGATTAGTTCTCTTGGCTGCTGAAAATAGAGGTAGTATTCATATTGCATTTTATATTAAATTTTACTGCATTTTACTAATACTTTTATGTCTTGAGAGGAATGACCGGAGGTGAAAGTAAAACTTCTCCAGTCTTTTCTCCTGAACCTTTAAGAATCTGTCACTGAGTTTAATAGGAGTGTTCCCATGGAGATAGGCACAACTAAACCTACCTACCAGGAAAAGAACTAGCCTGCTTTGAATGAAATATTTTTGCATTTAAAGTAATGTTACTTTAATACATACTTCATTCTTCTATGACAAAGTGTTCTTTGATTTTCAAGGTGTATAATCAAAATAAAAAGCAAGTGCTATTGTGTTCTCTTCCCTGGTTCCTTCTTCACAATGGACAATCCGTTGATAATCAGTTTATGGTAATTAGAAGTTGAAATCAGAAAACATTCCAGTCTATTTCTGAGATACACATAGAGCATAAATAGCATTCGAGAAAATACAGTTGTACATTGGCCAAAAAACAGCAGGAATTACTGTGCAAAAACCACTTTTATTTGTTCTATAATGGCAACCTGGCAAACTGTCTATGGCTGTTAATGGTACTTAACTCTGTTATGAGTTTCCAGGCACTGTTCAGAAAAGCAGCAGTGGGACCAAAATGGCTTTAATTTATTCACAATATCCTGAGACACTGGAAAAAAATGACTATATCAACTTCAGCATCAAATATACTGAAAGGCTACTCCTGCTCATTCTCACTTTTCAGGAACGTCTTTTGTTTGATGCAGCCTCTTTGGAAAACAAGGTGACTTTTCTGACAATGTATAAAAAAGACATTTTATTCCTACTCCTTTGCGCGAAATGAAGATTTCATCCAAGCTTGAGGCTCATCTCAGCTGCACCATTAAAGTCCACAAGCACTCAGTCTGGATTTACACAAATACCACATCCCCCAGTTTATCCAGTCTCAGCAAAGCTGGACAGAAACCCTCTGTCTCACACATTGAGCCATCAATTGCTAAGATCCCTAACAACATTGACATGAAGTCCAAAGAGACCCCAGCTCCTCAGGACTGCAGGGGAACATGAAGCTGCCCCTGCCCAACTCCGGCCCTCATAGCAGCCGCCAGCCCATGGGAAACTCCTTGCCTGGGGCCTGGCTTCCCTCTCCTCCCGCACATCCACCACCTCCTCATCAGGGCTTGCAAGGAGCCACTCGTCCTCTACTCCACACGTGCTGTCGGCATGGGCAGTGGCACCGGCGGGGCTTTTGAGGGGCCTGTGGAGATGATGCTTCCTGCAGGACTCAAAGGGAAGTGGAGGTCAGCTCGGTGAAGAACAATGCCAAAACGGATCCTTGCGCCTTAGAACAACCTGAAGTTCTGAAAAGTGAATTTGCAGTGAGCTGTGTCGCTGTAATTTGAAGTTTGTAGAAAGACGAATCGTGTAAAAGTCCATCCGTTCTCAGTGTGAGTTCAAGTCCTGCTAACATGCTGACGGAAGAGGTTGTTCTCACTAGTGTGTGTGTCAAAGGCAAAGACACATATTATTGCCTCACACATATTTTATCAAAGCCCTCTTATCAGCAAAACAGACCTGATATTGACTGTGACAACTGCCCTGCCTCGCAGTACCAGTAGGCAATAATCTGCGTGAAGAAGCACTCCAGCGAGCAAGAGCCAAGGGAAGAGCAGCAAGGAGGGATTTCCCAAGCACGAATGAGTTCAGAGAGCTCTTTTCCCCTTGTGACATATAAGGGCAGACATACAATCTAAGAGGAGGCAGCTGGCGTGATTATTACTTGCTCTTCTGAGTCTCTCAGCTGTGATGGGGGAGCAGGGACTTCTCTTAAGTGCAAAAATGATGCCTCTTCGGTGGCCATTGCCATGGGCTGAGTGCTCGGGCTGGGCAGCCCAGAAGAGCATGAAGTTGTGATTGCTTTTTCTGAGAGAAGGATTAATGGTTAATTGGATGCTTCTTCTATTCCTGACATTAATCCAGGGAGGGGGTAGATCCTCAGCTAATATAAACTGCCATGGCTGCACTGAAGTCAATAGCAAATTGCAGAGACTTGCTGTGTCAATAGCTGAAATCCCCAGGGCTGATCTTCAGCTGGGAGAAATTGTCATAAGTTCATTGAAAGCCCCTGATGCCCAGCTGTCCCTGTGATTTTGCTATTGATTTTGTTGGGTGTAGGACAAGGCCTAAATTTAATTTTGTGACAGCCCAAGAACAGGATATGTTGTTGCAAAGCAGCCATCATTACTGCTATTAGTTGGTGCCTGTTCTGGGCAAGGCTGTCTCTTTCAGTTATTAAAATGCTGCTTGCCAGTCTATGATTTGCCCTGTGGATGTGAAAATCTGTGCTGACATAATGTATGTAAAGCAGAAGGTGTTTGACTATTTCAGGTTTCATTTAGGTGTGTAGCCTATGTTTGCCTCAGGTAACACTGAAGTACTACTTAATCATGATAACACAATTAAGATGCAAATGCACATGCCTGATTTAAATAAATTTTTGCTCTGAACCATACAGCTGCATGTAGTTTCTAAGAGCAAATGCAAAGTAGTCACAGCAGGCTCCAGCTCAAGCAGAATCTCAGGGACAACTTCCAAACCTAATTGCTCATTGTCATAGTAGAAAGTTGAGGTCACCTTTTTGAAAGTGCTGGGAGTCCAGGCACTACACATGATCCTCACTAATTATATTAGCCCCAGACATTCATCATCCTGGGGGGGGAAACAGGCTTTGTGCAAGAGTGGAGAGGGTATCACTGCTGGAGCCAACGCTCAGCTAGAGAACCAGCTGAACCGCTGCTCAGCAGGGCAGGCCGAGCTTCTCCTCTGAACGTAACAACAAAGCTAACTGATGGATCTGCACTGTCAGGCCCTCCCTAGATGTGCCCACTCCTCCATCTTCCCACAGAACTGTCTGTATCTGGAGGGTTCCTGCTGAGAAAGCCTCTCTGAAGAACAGCCACCACTGAGCAACATGGGCAGCCCTGATGTGCAGCTCTCCTTGCAGGATCCCACTGGAGCCCTCAGCAAAACGCGAATCTCGTTTTGGTGCCACTGAGGTTAAACCCATATATCTTGCAGGCTAACACCTTTTACTGGTCTGCCTGGATCTCCTCCCAGCTGCTGTATTTCCCCTTGAGAAAAACTCCTGAGGCTTCAGTGAATGCTTACTTCATTTTTACCACCTTGAGGCAGGGCTCTGGGCCTCATTCATCACAAAGTGTGAGCTATAATCATGTTTTAATGGCCCTTTCTAGCTGTTGTGTGACCATGCAGAAGGGCTTTTGTGTTTCCATGGGCACAGAACTAAGCCTGCATTAGTTTTGCTTGCAGATTCCTTCAGGTGTCATGCTAAAGAACAGTGACCAGCTTAAGGAGCAATACACTTGTCCCTTATACTAGGCACTAGGCATACGGCTTATATCCCTTTCCTATAGAAAGGATTGGTAAGAAATTTGGGAAATTTGGGAAAGAAATAGGTGGAAATTACTTAGGAAGGACAGGAAATTGGAACATGGAATGTTTGGGCCTTATATAACCCAGGTCACCTCCAAAATGTGTCCTCGCACCCAGAGTAGTATCACAGGCATGGAAGGAGATGCTGGAAGGTCATCTCTTACAAATAAGTAAACATACTATTTTATGGCAGAAGAAATCTGCTAGGCATGCAGTGTGGGCACATATTATGATGACTCTGGGTTATTAGCAGTCACTGGTTTGGAAGCCCTCTGTGAATAAATTTATTGTTTCAGGATAAAAAGGAGAGAACAATATCTGCCTCATCAGTAATCACTGAAGAAGCCAATGATGAAATGACAGGAACAGTCTATGAAGAACTATGTTGATATGTGCTAGATTTCTCAGGTCTGCCGTAAGAAATGGACAAGATAACTGAAGTGGTAAAGTTTATTCTACCACTAAAGTGGTAAAATAAAGAAAGTAAACAACCATAGGGAGCAAGAGTCCTTGTTCTATATGTAATTACAAGGGAATGAGATCAGTTAATTGTGCCACACTTAAAGATATGGCTGTATGGATCTTACAGATCAGGTCACTATTAATCAGATCAACACGTTAGTTAATATTGATCCAAGAGAGAAGTGGTTCATTAGCAGCAGAACTATGGGACCTTTTTCCCGTGGAACAATGCCCTGTGCTAGCTGCAACACTAGCGCTGGTTCCTCCACTTGTCCCTCCATAGCATTTCCTCAGCTCAGCAGCACCCCCCAATCTCCCCCATAGATCTGCAGTCCTCCGTGTTTCCCCATGCAGCTACCCACCAGCCTTGCAATATGCCAGGGCATTTACCATTTTCTCCTGGCTAATCACAACGTTTCCAGCTGCCCTCTTGTCTCCTACCAACCTCTTTTGGCCTATCAGCTGAATAACATGAGCATCCTGGCAAGCGGGGCAGTCCGTGGTCTTTGCCAGGCACGATGGGTTAGGCTGGAGCCAGTCATGCCTTTCCCTCTGGAAACAGGGCATCTCTCTCCTCTGTTAAATCACCCATTTTCACAAAACTCCTGGGAACACAGGATCTTTGCTTATTTCTGTGCTGTTGCCAAATTCGGTAGAAAGTGGGTTCAGAATTAGTGTTGCAAGGGGAACAACTGACACATAACTGGATCACATGCTGTTAACGAAATCAGGCTGACAAAAGTAAAAAACAGAACACCAGGCGCCTAAGCTGCTATGACTGTGATTTGTAAGAATGCCGATAACTGAAATACCTTCATGATGAAGAGCCAAAGGAAAAACAGCCATAGAAATACCACAGAGGCTTTGAGGAACCCAAATCTAGATAGGAACATCACAGAAATGCTAAGAAGAGCTTGAGGTTTTAGCTGAATATTGTATGAGAGTTATGGAGGTTGTTGATAACTACAAGGCAGAAATTACAGCGAAGTTTTGATGAAAATCTCAAAAAAGCAGCTGAGTATCTACATGCAACAGGATGGATTCTTTGCTTTCAAAATCCAATGCAGTCTCTTGTGAGAAATACTATATAGTGAAACGTGATAAGCTGATGGCTTGTTGGAGAAGATGGGGCAGAATAGAAGTCCTAATAGTGTGTGAGCATTTTACAGAAGGAGCAGTAAAGGAAAGTAGAGCAACTGGGAGGCAGCATAAAGAGCTAAAATGGGAATATTTATTTATAAAGAATTCAGTTGCAGTAAGGCAGAAGGAACACTTTAATGAGCTCCTTAAAGGAGAGATGGGTGAAGGTAAAAAACAAGTCATCATCTTCCAGACAGATAAGCTGTTCACAGAAGAAATTTCAAAAAAGATGCAAAAGATGCTTGGGAAACTCAGGACCAACAAGGCAGTAGGTCAGAGTGTTCCTGATGAATTACTGAAAAATGGATGGCGTCTTTACAAGCTCTTTTTATTGATTTGGAGGTTTGAAGCAGTAAAGGGGGGGTTGACAGTGATCTGAATTGCATGCCCCGTTTGGAGAAAGCAAGAAAAGCAAGAGTGTGAGACCCATCAGGACCTTCTCTTTAAGAACTATGAAATCTAACCGTGCTACTCTGGGAAGACAGACCCCTTGTGCCAGGGAAGTAGTTTGGCTTTCCCAAACACAAGACTCAAGTGGTCAAAGGTGATTTTCCCTGCTTACACCCCTGGAGGTCTTTCATCCATTATGTATTTTTTAATATATCTTCTTGTATCTGTTCCCGGACCGCCTATTTTTTTCTTCTCTGTCTCTCAACTCTTGTCACTCTTGGCCTTAAAAGGTACCCAGACAAAACCACTCTATCCAGAACAAATTCCTGAGCAGCCTTTTGTATCTGAAACATATGTTGCTGTTTGCTTAAAGTTCCCTTAAACGGAAGTGCAGCATACAAACCTACCAGAGCTCATGAGGTTTAACCCAGTCCTACAGTAGTATTTATGGAATTACTGCATTTGTTTCACACTGTAATCTCAGCAAAATGCACCTACCACCAACCATATGGTGCAGTTCTGTGCTCGATACCACCAGTGATGTCTTTATTTCTCCCAGTTTTATTGCAGACACATATAATGCTGATGAGCTCTTTTTTTTTTTTTTTTTTTTTTTTTTTTTTTTTTTCTGAATAGGACTCCCAAATACTTGGCAGCGTATTGCATGACAGCGCTATTTGCAGCTTGGCATTTCTCCCTGATTTATTGTTTCACATTAGTCATCAACATTAAAGCACATCTCTCCTTCATTGGCTTTCGGTCAGAGTCTGATGCCCTTATTCACTTTGAGAAGCACCCAACTCTACAGATATTCCTACTGACATTCAAGGATCTCCACTTCATTTTGCTGAGCAGGTGATTGTGAAACTGTCATTTGCTTGTAAATGAAATATAACCATGCAAGAATTTCAGTAGGTAATTTTCACAGCCGCTTTTCAGAGTAGAGCTGTATTGCCACAGACCAGCTACCTTCCTGCTTACTAGATCTGCAACTGTTGTCTTAATCTGCAAATTCTGCTAATATTTCATATTCTAACCTAGTCATTTAGAAATACAAGACATTATAGATAATTAAAGTCTTAAAATCAAGTGCTTGCTGGTTTGCTTATGTCCTAGTATCCCCTCATAAGCTGTTTTAAAGCCAGTTGTCTGTCTAACTAGCTGCTTTACTCCATTATCATAACACAGTCAATAGTTAATTAATCTTTATCTTTTCTCTTTAAGAAGATCTTTTTAAAAAAGCTTGGCACAAAATACCCTCTCTATTTTCTGTTACTATCATCCCACTAACAGCTTTGAAACATTGCAGCAAATTAGTTATGCAAGATTTCTCATCATTTCACATCGTCTGTCTCATCATTGTAAGTAAGGCACTGAAGTGCTGATTTACCGGCAACTGTCTCAGATAGATTACTGCATCCTTGAGAAATAACAATATTTTCTGTCTCATACATCTTTATGCTGCCTTTTTTTTTTTTTTTTTTTTCTATATTTGACTCCATTTTGCTTTTGGGAATGTTCTGTCACTCTGATGGGATGTGTTCAAGTATTTTTGAACTCTGCAAATTCCATGCTGACTCCCTTCTAATTGCCTGTGATGTCTTTCACCTTTTTGCTGGGCCGTCTGGCGAGTTAAACCAGCTCTGCATTCCCAAGGTAGAGAAAAACCAACAGATTTCTACAGCTTCTGTAATCATGCCCCTGAGCAGAGTTGCTGAAAGGCTGAGGAGCACCAGCTTCATCCTGGCAGCATATCGTTGCATAAGCACGTATTATAGGTATTTCAACTGCTAGGACATATGGTGCAAAATATGTGCCGACAAACCATCTCCAACTGCTACATTCTTTAAGGTCCCAAGACACTTTGTTCAGTGGCCTACACAGCATCGACCGCATCACTACGTGCTGTGGCATCTACCTTTTCCAGTGACTTATATCCCATCAATCAGAAAGAAAGTAGTAGCAGCAGATTGATGATAATATAGTTACCACTTTTCAAAGCAGAAGGTCTTGTTTTAAAATTGTACTATTCCTTTATCCAATACCTTGCTTCTACCTATCATTTTGGCAGTGACCAGGTAGGAAAGGGAAAGAAATACAACCCCAGCTAACCAGGCAGACAAGTATGTGACAATCCATTTTTTTTTTTTCAGGAAGAAATTATTCTACACTGCGATAATTTAGCAATACCTACCATAAAATCTTTGAATGTTTGAGTTATACTTTTGGTGGCAGTGAAATACAGATGGAGCTATTACCTGCTCTCCCCTCAGTAAAAAGGTGGCAGCTTGCAAATAAATCTGGCAGCTTACTGTTCTAGCAAGAGCCAAATACCAAGCAAAGCACCAAGAGCAATTAGTTCGCATTTGACCTAATGAGTGTGCCCAAAGGGGCAGGGAGATGCAAGGCAAGAGCAACTTGACTCTTGTTTTTAGAGAGCTACGAGCTGGGTGAAGCTCCCCCGAACGGCTGCTGTGCACGGGACACAACTGGAGCCGACGCAGCACGCGGCCAAACTGCGGCCTCAGCGGGACAGGTTTGCAGAGACTTGTGACATGAGGCTGAGGAAACCCTCCAGTTTTCCTCCCCCCCGGGCATCAGAGAATGTTTCTTGATTAAATTGAAAAAAAATTCTTTCATAGTCACTGGAGTGACAATTAGTGGCACCGTCAGGCAGCTGCTGCACTGCGACCTTATTAAGCTAATCATAATTGTGTCCCCGCTACCTGGCGCTCCTCCCTGTCTGTATGGGGCATCCATCTGTTGTCTCTTGGTCTGTAATTAAACCGGAAGCTCTTTGGGGCCGGGAGCCTCTTTTCATTAAGTCCTACCCAAGGGGGTCCCAATCAGAGCTGCTACTCCAGCGCGGACCGCGAGGCAACAAGCAAGGCAGAACGCGCCCCTCGCGCTCGTCGGGGACCGCGGCTCGGGCTCTGGAAGCGTTGTCGCCAGCGAGAGGCGGCGCGCGAGCGGGGAGCGCGCAGCCGGAGCCCCGGCCTCCGCCGCAGCAGCCCCGGCGGCTCAGCTGGCCGGGGAGGAGGCGCCAGCAAATTGGTGTCGGGCCACTTATTCCCTGGGCCTGGGCCAGCTCCCACGAGCGGAGGCAGCCCAGGGGCTGTGAGCAGTTTCCGCACGCCTGTTGCGGACTCCCCGCCCGGAGTCCGTGCGGTACGGCTGGATTCCCGCCTCCGCTGGGAGCAGGGAAGGTGGATGAGCTTCGGGCATCAGGACAGAGTCGGGGAGAGAAGTCCTCTGAGCAAGGGGTGTACTGTAACACCTTCCTCCAAGGGCCTCATCCCCCACATCCCTCTCTTGTAAGAGGAGCCTTTCTGGATCCCTGCAGATGGCCATTGAGGCCATCGTGCTCTGAGTTGTTACTTCACCAGACATTAAACTACCCATGTGTTAGTAGTCGGTTTCATGTGGAGGCCAACGAGGCTGGGAGTTTGCTGCAATTAGCAGCTTATTGAAAGCTCTCCGGGGCAGGGCCCATCTTTTGGGCCTGCCCTGCGTCCGCACCATCGAGAGGGGTGTCGCGCGCGAGCGTCGGCAGGCAGAGCAGCAAGCGCGCGGCGAGCGCCCTGCACGCCGGGCCTGGGCGGGGAGCGCGGCTTCGGGGCGCTCGCACGCCCCTGGGGCGTCCCCGCCGCCTGCTGCCTTCGCCATCGTCTCTGCTTCCAACAAAACCGCTCTAAAAAATCCCTGATACCGTCAGAGAAGATCGCCGAGCGGCCCCGAAAGAGCAGCGCACGCTTGGAATATTAATACGGAAGGCTCGACAGAAAAAATACCTGGACTGCCCTCTAGTGAAAAGTGCTCCCAAATCTGCCCAGCAAGAGCTGGGTTGCAAGGGGCTGCGTGTGCCTCCACCCCAGCCCTCCCGCGGGCCCTTGGCTCACTCCTGCTGCCCTGGCCCCAACAGGGCCAGGGGCCAGACCCCCAAAAGTGGCTGTAAGCCCTGGGGCCACCCCTGGGGCTGCGGGCTGGGGCCTGGGGGTGGAGAGAGAGCCAGAGCTGGCGAGGGGCCTGGGCGGAGCGTGGGCCATGGCGGGTCTTCAGGTGCGACTCCACGGAGATACCCCCGGCCCATGTTGTCCGAGGCGACCGCAGCCGTGTGCAGCTCTCAGAGGCAGCTGCGAACACTGAGACCATACACACAAACCTGCTGTTGAGAAAGCCCACTATTAAAATACACATTGGCTTCTCGTAGCTGCTTTTTATTAGCTGTACTTGCTCAGCAACTGCAGCCTTGTGCCACCGGTTTCTCTCCTTCGGCGTTTTCCTGACTTGAATTCACGCTCCCCTGTGGCATAACATTTTCCATGGAAACCAGTTGTAAAGTCACAGGCGCATGTTCCTCACAGCATTGTCATCGCTGCCCTTTCAGATAAATTGGGCAACACGGGCAGTCAGCAGTGCCTTTGCTCAGCTTGTTCCCACTGCACCCGCAGTGCCCCGGCGCGGGAACCTCCGCCCCTCTCCCTCTGCGCACAGCCGGATGCACCGCGTCCTCCCTGGCGCACAGTCGCATGCACAGCCGAGGCGGAGGACACATGTGCTCTTCCAGCTTCCCTGCCCTACACCAGGAGTGCATCCCCCCCCCGGAAACTGCCTTGTTTTTGGCAGAAGGTTTGGCATATCCCTGGTGTATCCCAAGTTACTGCAATGTATTCTTAAGGCATACTCAGATAAGAGCCTACCTGTTCCTTGGCTTCTGGGTGAAAATCCATTTACTGGAGTAAGTCAAGTGAGGAAATGAACAGCTGAGCAAATTACCTAGTGCTCTCAGCTGACAAGCCCTCATACTGCATGCGGGCTGGGCTACTGTTGTTGTTGCTAAGATGATGGAGTCAATTAAAATGGGTGACTTGACTGCCAATATATCTTCCTGATTCAATGCGCTTGCTTGGAACAGAGAGAGGCTCTTATGCGATAATAAAAATTATCATAATTAGTAAAATAACAAGAATAAATAGATAGGAATTGCATAATAATGCTGATGGGAATTATTATGTTTATTGCAGCCAAGAGAGACAAAAACAGAGCACTGCAGAGCTGATCGGGTAAACTGCCCTTGGCCTGAAGAGACAGCAGTCTAAATACACGAGGTCTTTGGACTGGTCAGAAAAATGAAGACAACATTAAAATTAGCCACATAAAGTTCCTCTAGAAGATCTGCAGGTTGCGACCTGCTTAGTCAGACAGTCATTCAGTCTAAGTATTCTGATGTTTTCCCACATTTTGATTTAAAAACTAGCCTAAATTAAGTGAGGGCTGAGTGGATTATTATTTGGCATTGGTCTACTAAATGATGAGGCTTTTTTATGCATGACAAGTTTGTAGAGCTTTTACTTTTCTGTTGCTCTTTTGCAGAGCATTTTGACTTCAATCCATAAAGCAAACCCACAAACATTAATTCCAGACAAAAAGCCTTTTTTTTTTTTTTTTCCAAAAGAAACCTGGCTTTGTAGGCAGTAGATAGACTTGATTTATAAAACAGCATCCGTGCAGCTCTGACCCCTGGAATATTGCAGCTGCTTTGCAAAGTACATTTTTCAAGCCCTGGCTGCCCAAGAGAAACCGTGACGTGACTGCTGTGACCACCAGGCCTGGTGGTCTCCCAGAGGAGGACCCCAGCATGGGTCACTCCCGGGTCAGGATCAGCTGGCCATTTGCTCCCCAGCCGTGGGGGACAGCACGGCTCTTGCCAGATGCAATCTGCACGCCTGCATTGCACTGCAGAGAAAAGCAGTCCATCTCTATTGCATGTCTGTGTCCATAAAATGGCTCATAAATCACACTTGCAGCAGCCTGGAGAGGGGACAGGAGCCTGAGACAGCATTTATCCATCAATTCCAACCAGAACCTTCTTTCCATTGAGCCATTTTTCCTGTTCTTAAATCAAATCCACTCCATGAAAACCACTTTGCCATCAGTTTTAGGAGATAAGGATCAGTCATCTTGTTTTATCACCAACGAAAAAGGCCTAGTTGGGACAGTCCTGTGTTGGCTCTGACCTCCTTCCCCAGACCTCTTACATGATGCTTAGACATCCCAACTGAAAGCAGCAATAGGAAGGATTTAAGGTGCCCTTGCTGCCAGTAGTCGTTATAACATCTTCATCAACTGCTTAGAGCAAGTCTAGATGGCACAGCACTGGGACAGCACCCCACCTCCTGCAGCTCCTCCTCCTGCAAATTGTACAGGAAAAGGAGCTGTGTAGGCCAAGCTGCTGGCCACGTTCTGCCTGTCAACTGTCATGTGCTTCCACGATGCTTCTTCAACATATCACTTACGAATGAGATGACTGAAGCGAGCAATAAGATGCCTCATTGCTGCCCATGACTATCGTTCTCCAGCCTGACTAACTAAAAATGCTCTCCTAAATCAGTGCCTTGGCTCTCAGGGAGGACAAAGGCCTGCGATTCCTAGGTGAGTTAGTCAGAGTTTCCAATGTTCAAGATGTTTGCGAATGAAGCCAGGGGGCCACTCCTACTTTCATGAAAGTGGACGGGTGAGAACAGATCCAAGCGTGGGGACTTGCTGGCCGTGTAACTCACAGCCATGGGCTTTTCCTTAATTTATAGGTCCAGCTTTGCAGTTTTACTGCCAAAGATGTAGGCTGATGCATTTTTACTTTCCTCACCTCCCCTTTGCAAATTAATAAAAAAAAAAAAAAAAAAAAAAGAAAGAAAGGGAATGTTCGCGTTGGATCATAAAGGTGCAGAGTGAGGAGAATGTACTCGTGCCTTCCCTAAGTGCCTGCTGGTAGCCTGCATTGGACAGGGCTTTATTTGGCCACTTTTATGTAATGTTAAATTGAAAAATAAATAGAGAAGTAATAAAAGAGATAACCTGTCTGTGAAAAAGAATCAGTGCTATAGCTGTAAATAAAGGAATAAGAAATCTTCCCAGCTTGGTGCTCTAGGCATCTGGTGAGGAATGATAAACTGTGACTGCCCAGATTAGAAGTAAATAAGCTCCATTTACTTGCCTCTACTTTGGACTATGGCAAAGTGTAGAATCAAAATCTCCAGACTATCAGCACTAATAGAAACAGCAAAAAAATGCCAAGCCTTTCTTAGGACTTCTATGATCTTGAGATCCCCTCATCCTTCCCCTGCTCTCTGCCCTCTTTTTTGCTGATCAAACGCCTGAATCCAAGAGGTTGATGCTGGAGTAAGCACTATGCCTTCACTCACCTCTACTGCCCATCAGGGTCGTACCTGCTCCTCTGAAATAAATACGGATCCAATAGCAAGGGAATCAAAAGGCAAAACTCAACTCTGACTCCTGCCATTGCCAAACCAAGAGACAAAGTCCCAAACTGTGCCCCTTCTCCATGCCCAAGCCACACGAGACCCTGAAACAGGCACTAGCCAGCGGCAGGAGGGAGGCCAAGAGAAGGGCTTTGCTGCGGAAATGCTTTTCAAGGGCTGTACCTCGGTGCTCTGGAAACATTTTCTTTAGCAAGGGTAAAATCCGACATCTACAGATCGCTATGGGATTGCAGCTACTGGATTCAGCGGAGGCCAAGGTGAAGCTCCAAGCTGGCAGAAACATCTGGCAGCCCCGTGCACTGCCGGCAGCAGTGGGGCTGGGAGCCTCTTTCCGAGTGCCCCTTCCCGAGGATATCTCATCTCTACTTAAAGATTAAGGAGTTCCCAGGCTGGTGGCAGCGGGTGCTTTGTGGCCAGCATGCAGCCGCCTGAGGCCAGCAATCAGCTGCCTCCTCAAATCTGTGTTGGTTTGGGAAGCATCAGCTGCGGAAAAGGGCTAGAACCAAAAAAAGTTGAATCTTTCTGTTCACCTTTCTTATTCCTGCACTTCTTTTAGCTTATGTCTTTCTTACTGGCTCGGCTAGGAAGATATCCTGTCTTCAGCCCTGCACCTGGTGTCTTGTCTCCCTTCAACAGGCAGAGCAGGCGGCTGAGCCTGGGCTTGAGGTCCCCTGAGGTCTCAAAGGCAGCAGCTTTCTGCCTCAGGTGAGAACGAGGATCAAGAGGAAGGGAAGGCAGAAGAGACTCCATGAACAAGGAGAGGAGAAGAAAAAACAGGAACAGGATAGAGATAGGCCTGCCAGATGAAAGGGAAGGAGGAAAAGGTGGATCTGTGGGAACAGACAAAACAAAGAGGGACTAGGAATAGACCTGTGGCACATAATTGTATTGCTCTGCAATGGGCAAGTCATCTTCCTACTGACTCACAGTGCAGGACGTGCTTTAAATAACAGCCTCTGGCTTCCCTTCACCTCTGCTGGATGCTCCTCTCCACTGTCCCGAACCCTCTGAGGCAGCAGGGGACCGTTTCCAGCCTTGTTGGCCTGACAGCTCTACAATATTCTTGAGGGCTGCCAAAATGAAATATCTCATCCTCATCTGAATCACTGCCCTGCTTGGATGCCTGCAACGAACACATTTGTCCTAGGCGGGACACCTCCCTGGGGTTCATCCTGGAGCAATGCAGGAAGGATGTTCTGTTTTTTCATTCCCTCCCTGATGTTGCCCTTTGCACAGAGACAGAAGTTGTCCTTGTCATGGAGGGAAAGGGTGACAGAGGGGAAGCTCTTCCCTGCAACAGGCACAACCACCCACTCTGCCCCTTTGGAGTGATGGTCCGAGAGCTGCTTCCTCCTGCATTTGGGCCATGCTGGTCCTGCTTGCTGGGCTCAGTGTCACCAGGCGCAGCTTGCTCTTCTGCATGCAGCCATGGGCGCGTGGCTCAGCTCACTTACATCGTCCTTTCCAGCATCTCCCTTTTCCATGTCATGAAGGCTATCTGGTATCCTGCTCTTGTTCTTTTGCAGGCAAGTCTTAAAGCAACCAGCCATACCTTCCTCTTAAAGGCAAAGTCAGTTGTTTCCATCATGCTTTTTTTCCTTTCTGCAGGCCAGTTCTTTCAGATCCTGGCAACACAGCTGCGCTAATTAATGTCTACAGTGGGAATGGGAGTCTACAGTGGGAATACATGGGCTTTCCAGTCCTCATGCAAATGTACCTTTGTACAGAAATAACTGGTCACGCCACGGGAGGATGTCAGCACATCCAGCAGGTGGGTATCACTGAACCTGCCAAGCTCATGGGGCTCCACAGCTCCCAAGTTTGCTAGTGCAGGTTGAGGGGCAGCTGTTACGTCCTTGCCCTTGGCAGAACAGGCACTGAGTGTTTAGCTCTGCGTTTCCATGAACGTGCCATGTAAAATCATACAAAGGCTGATGGGGGATATCAAAGAAGACCTTCCAGCAGTCTCTGCCTCTGCCAAAATGAGCCTGGGTGGTGGCACAAAGCTGGGGATAGTGAAACTCCAGAGATATGACAGAGAGAGAGACAAGGCTGTAATGTGACAGGAACACATGGACTATGCTTGTTATTATCCACATTGGTTTCTCTTTTATTCCCCATAGCCTCTACTCTGTATTTCAGTAACACGACATCTTAGACACCACTACTCAGCTTTTAGCCGGCCCTGCAGGGTGCACCAGGCTATAAGGGCATATAAAGCCTTTGGCATTCATTACATAGGCTTAGAAATTTGGGTCAGTGCTGGGAAGCTCTGTCAGCACCACCTTGTGCAGGGTTGCTCTGTGGTGTCTAGCTTAGCTGGACCCAAAACACCCGGTCTGTGCTGCTGAGCCACCAAGGGCTGCGTGCTGACATCTTCTGCACAAGGACTTTGTTTCTCTCCCTGGGAGGAAGCCCCAGAGGAAATCCTGCCTTCACACTGAAAGCCCTGCACGCTGGAGCAGAACGGGGCTCTGGCTTCCTCGAGCTGCTTTTCAGCAGTTAATGAATGAGGTCAGCACAGAGGCATGTGTAACCCCACGTACAGATCATGTGCAGGCAGTACTGCAGGCAATGCTGCTGAAGATCCAGATGACGAGACCAAAGAGAGTTTGAAACAGTCAAAGCAAAAATGATTTTTTTTTTAAATAAATTGTGCCATAATTTACTATTTAATAGCCAGGTTCTGTCCTGATGATGAAACTCCGCAGTCTGAATGGTGCCATTCTGAAATGTCCTTGTTTTTTTTTCCAAAGATTTCAGACATTTCTATCACACACAAGCTTTGATAAATTTTCTGAGCAAGTGGCATGTAAACAGTGATGCTTGCACAGAAAAGAGCATGTGTTTTCCACTTCACTTACACCCTTTGTGCTGTGAAGCAAAAGAGCTCTTTGATGAATCTGGGGCATAGAAGACCCAGATGTGGTAGGGCATGATCTTCCTTTCCTAAAGTGACCAAGGAACGCAAAGAAACCTATCCAGTTAGAAAGGCTAGGCAGGAATATCACAGAATGTTATCTTTTGCCATAAATCTTCAGGACACAGTGACTGATGTTTCTGAATAAAGCACATCAAGCATATTGGATGCCTTGGTGACTGCTTTACGCTAAAACGCTTTCCAGCTCCTTTTTCACATACTGTCACTAAGTCTTATGGAGTATCTCACCAGTGGAAGATGAGATGGAATTGAAATAAATTGTCCTAGAGACAGCTGCAGGCTTATGGGTGTTTAGCGTGTAAGAGTCCAGAGAGCATCACTTCATTGCAAGGTATCCATTTGCACAAGGCTTGTTTTACAAGCTCTGTGTGCTGCTGTTGTTATTTGTGCCACTATGAGTCCCCAGGCTCTGCCAGAAAATAGGACCTCTGTGGATTTGTCTCCTCCCTGCAGTAGAACAAGCAAGTGTCCTGCACAGAGCAGCCTAGATTTGAAATATGAAGGATGTGAAGGCGGGGGGGGAAGGATGAGGAGACTCAACTGCATACCCGAGTTCATGCAGCAAAGTGGCAGACGCCCTTTGCAGACCCTAGGCAGCACACAGGGCCCCGGTCTCCCCTCAGCTTGTCACCGTGTGTCCCAGATGAGCTGCGCGCCCGAGTGAGGGACGCAGGAGAGCCCGTGCAGCAGCCGCGGGCCCCGCGGCCCGGGCAGCGGCTGCGCTTCGGCCGAGGCCCGCGAGAGGGAGCCGGAGGAAAGGAAGCCAGCACCCTTCCTGCCTCTGGAATTACCCGGGAGAACAAGGAGCGCAAGCAAGGGGGCAACACCAGGAAACCTGGCACCGCGCGGAGACAAAAGCCCATCTTTCTCAGCTCCCATCCAAGCCCTTGCCTTTCACTCCACTGGGAATTCAATCAGGTTTTGACTTGCACAAGCATCATCCCTTGGGCTCCAAGCTGCTAGATGAGCATGCGTGGGTTAAACATCCATTTGAACACTTGGAATAAGAACCACAGAGCTCAGCGTCTTGCATGGGGGAGATCAGGACTCAGGGGAGCTGTCCCGCCTATTGGAGCTCAGTCCTTCTCCCCTTGAAGTGTGGGACATGCAGTGGTGGCCCAAAGAGCAGGGACATCCTTAGCACCTGACAGTGAGAGATGCCTAACGCTGCCAGGGCAGCAGCAGCTCAGAGTGAAGAAAACTCCTGTGTCTGCACTGGTAATCTGATACATAGAAATCACTCTTTTAAAAAGTGGCTATGAAGGAAAAATACAACTGTTCTTGGAAAGTAAATTAATAGCTGTCTCCAGCAAGTGTTTGAGGAAAGCGTGCAGGGACCATGTTGCAATTACTCTCATGAAACTTCCTACTGCACTGTGAGAGGCCCAGCTGGGGCCAGATAAATAATACATCATAATTTTCAAGTCTCAGAGAGGTGACTTGGAGGTAGTTCAAAAGTTCAGTGAATTATCATCTCCCTTTCGGGTTCTTTATCTCTCTTGCAGAGCATGCGATCAATCTTGATAACTCACCAGCTACCAAAAATAATAATAAGTAAAAGATCATTATGTTGAAATATGTGTTGTAAAGCAGCATAGCAATTTGGAAGATTAATTCAGTCCAGAAGGGGCAATAGCTTCTGGCTAGAGATGGGCTGGACACCAATTACTGCTCTCACTCATTACATCCACAGACAAGATTGGGAAAACACCTGCAGTGCATGAATAATTCTGCTTGAGTTAATATGCTTTCATTCAATGCTGATTAACTCTATTTATACCTCATCCGTGGTGATGAGAGCAATGTGATTCACTCCTTTATTTCTGCAACTCTCTGATAAACTGCATTTATTTGTCACCTCTGACCTCCTCACGTGCACACTGCCTAATAATCCTCCTCAGCCTTGGCTACTGCTAACATCCCAGGCCCTGCTGTAGCCATCAAACAGCTGCTTCTCATTTTTCTTCTTTCTTCTAAAGGCACTTGCCACAAAAATGTGCGTCAAGGGAGAGAATAGAGAATTTCACTGTGGTGGGGGGGGCAGAGGGGTAGATCTTGCACTCACAATACCCAGCACCATAGCGTGCTCATCCTGCAGAGAAGCTTCAGCACTTCCATACATGATGATCAAATGCAATCTCTTTGCCATATTCTGTCCTGAGTGACTGACAGCTGCAAGGCACAGCATCCTAGCCGTCCCTTGACACTCAGGGCATGGCTAACTTGAAAGCAAATGTCACTACTGGAGCCATCAAGAACTGACCCATGCCATGGGATAGGGGTTTTGTCACTTTTATTTCCAGACTTCTGGCCCCTGCTTTGAGTTACAGGGTTCATGTATGGCAGTTTATTCTTACAGAGCACTGATCTGAGCATGATATATCTGCCCACCTGAGATTAGCAGGGTGAGGTCTACAAAGAGACCATGAGTGTCAGAAATGTTCCTGCTTCCCTCCCATCAGCACAGCACTGTGTATACCCAGTGCTAAAGCATGTTTGGGGGTAGGATGTCAAATAAAAAAATCTGAATGATTAAAATAAATAGAGGTGCTCTTCCACTCCTTTTCAAGTGGGCATGCGTTATCAGTCCAAATGCTGGCTAGAAGAATCCTTGATGTTCACAACAAAAACACAGACCTATAATCTACCCTTATTGGGGCCCTGTTTACTGCCAGATCCTGTTCATATTTTGTATTTCTCAGCCCTGGACAGTGAAGGCAGACCAGAGGAGTTTCACTAGGGTTGTCAGAGTTGCTCTAGAAATGACTTAATTTTTGCTGAGCTGCACATAGGACTTGTGAATGGGCTGTGTTATGTCTTGTGCTCCTTTTCAGATCCAGACACTGCAGCGCTTGAGTTACCAGTGCAGTAGGTAAGCATTTTAAAACTTTAAATTACCCTTGAGAACACTTCAAACCATAGAGCCACAGAATCACGGACTAATATAGGTTGAAAGGGACCTACGGAGGTCATCAGGGGACATATGGAGGTCATCTCTTACTCCAAGCAAGACTAATTTCAAACTTAAAACAGGCTGTTTTAGCATTTGACCACCTCTGTTGTGAAAGTTATTTTCCTTTACATATAATTTTTTTTTTTCTTTTTTCTGTTCCTCCTTGTGTGCCATCCCAGAGCCTACATTTATGAGCTCAACAATCACTGTAGCTTAGGAAAGAAGAAACTCAGCATTGGCCCTTCTGATCAGCCTTGCTGAGTGGCTGGAGAAGAGGTGGCAGAGCCACTGAGGGCAAGTTAATCCACCCATCCATCCTTCTGAGGAGGTGGTGGGTGTTCAGCTGCAGGGCTTGCTGGGGCCAGGGTGAGCAGCTTTGCTCCTCCGCAATCAAGAAGAAAAGACCTCCCTTTAACCTTTCTCCACTCCCAAAATAAAAGAGGAGCCCTGAGACACAACCTGGTAAAACGGGATCAGGTTTCAGTCCCACGAAATGGGGTTGTTTTGCTGTGATATGTTGCTGCTTTGGAGGCTGAACTTCAGAGTCAATCTCCCCTTTGGTTCTCTTGGGTTCTTGCAGTGTTCTCTCTTCCTAAGTTTTGTCTCTCTTTGTTGAGACTTTTCTCGCTAGCAAGGCATCTACAACCCCAGCACCATCGTTCCTACGAGAGCTACAAGGTTTAACTTCAAAAGATCCTTTACAAAAATGACTCCTTGCTCCCTGCTCTGGACTCCTCTCACTGCTCTGCTTGCTGTCGCCCTCTAATTTTCAAGTCCTGGACTCTCCAGCACACACTGGGTGGGATCTGCAGCTGGTTCAGATCAAGGCTGCTTGATTCCACGTCACACCTCATTGGTATTGACAAGGATCCAGACCTGTCGTTCACTCCTGCCTTGAGCACCTTGAGCTGCTCTTTTTAGTGAGAAACAGCCACGAGGTGGCTGAGGGCTTGTTACATCCAGAGATCTTTTCTGTCTCCAAAAGACTGGCAGGAAGCAAAAGGGCTTAAAGAGAAAGGTCCTTAAAATGAGCTGTCTATAAGCTCTCTGAGACAGAACAGATTCAGCTTTGGCACTTGTGCATGGCAGAGATATTTTCCAGGGGGGAAGCTATAGGCAAGGCCAGGTAACTGGGAAGCAGCCGGCAGCTCTCTGGGTGGCATAGGAGTTGTTGGCTTCACCTAAACTGCACTGAAATGGTCACTCAGGAAATAAAAGAGGCATTGAAAAGACATTTTTCACAAAATGTCACCTTCCTAAAATTTGTGACACTTTTACCAGGCACTAATGTCCCTGTTGAAAGAAAGTCAATAGCACTGAGATTTAGATCAGATTTTGAGAGAGAAACACTTAGGTTTGAGAGGCAGCACAACTGTCTGCAGGGAGCGCAGTGCTGTGACTTGGAGCCAGGCTCTTACTGGGAGCTAATTGCTGCAAATCCAGAAGAGTACCTTAAAGGGATAACACAACTACTTCCATTAAAAGAAGACTGCTCCACTTCTTCCCATGATCCACATACCGTTTTCCCTTCGCTCTATCCTTGCTCTCTCTGAATGTGAGTTGGCATAAGGCACCTTCTGGAGCCACGGTTAATGGGTAAGCGATTTGTCTCATAACTGCAGCTTTACACAGTGTGCTACTGTGGGCGTTACAAATTGCTAAGCAGATTTAAAGTGTTCTTTGAGTTGCAAACTGCAGTATTTCTTCACATAGTGATTATTATTCATCTTTTCCAAGACACCGTGGGCCTGATCCTGCAATCTGCACTCCTATTAAAGTCAGTGTTGTGGGAGTTCTGCTGGAGTACAGACGGCAGGTTTAAGACCCAATTAATTTAGCCGCAGGGAAGAGCAAGGCAGTGAACGAGCTTTTTCTTTTATTGTGCATGTATGTGTATTTTCTTCTTCCATGGAAACTTTACTTTGATTCCTCTTAAAGTCACTTTCTCCCTTACTCTGCCTCACTTTCGTTCTTTCCTTTTGATCAGATGACCAGTAAGCCTTTCCCAACAGAAACACCATCAAAAGTAGTTTACAGTCATAAAAAGTTTTGCTTTTTGTCCAGCTGACGTTGTCCAACACAGCCATGTTTTGTTGAAGACATTCTTGCCTGTTCTCCTGGAGAGCTGATAATTCTGGCTCCTCCTCCTGATCCTTGAACACAGTGGGAAGTGGCACACAGATTTGAAATAGCAGGTTTGGAAAGGTAGAAGGTCTAACAGTGTTGTGCAGGTGTGTACTCTGGAGCTCTGACCCATGTCAGTAACCCCACGGGGATGACCCCATATGCAAACATCCCTTATGAGACGCTGTAGGCAGCATATACAGAGGTACTCCTCACCCACCCTATCACCAGGGTCTAGCTGTAGGCAATTTGATAAAAAGGCTTTGACCATAAACGACCCTCTTCTAAGGAGGACGTCTCAGACCTCTGCAAACAGATAATATTCCTTCAGTTACCTACCCACCAGCTCTTCCTACCCAGAGCTAACCTGTTGTGGTGGCACTGGAATTGTGGACTGAGGTTCGGGGAGGGTAAAACCCATGACTGCTGCCATCTCTCAGGGGAAGGGGAGCAGCTACTGCAGCCCAGCCTCCACGCTCTCTACTCCTCTGATCTTGCTCTTCTTGTGCTGCAGAAAGGTGGTTGTTGCTGAAGACAGGGCTGCGTGGGGGACGCAGTCTTGTGGACGTGAGGTCACTCCGCCCTCTAGCTCCAGCTGTTAGAATGGAGACCTTGAACTGGGCTCAGAAATGAATGATGAAGCAACCCAGAACCTCATGGTGTGATGTGCTCATGGAAACATGCGTTGCTAAGCAGAGAGGCTACTGTGCTTTGTACCAACTACAGCTTTTTTAGCTTATGAAATTTCGTGTCTTGAAGAGTGTTACAAAAGCTGAGTCTAGGAGTCACAAATACATGGTCCTGGGGACAAGGATGATCTGGAGCCTTCTGTCCAGGAGAAACATGTTCCTGAGTGTGTGACACTTGGGCGCTTAGCATCTTTAGCAAGGACTCCTCTAATCCCACTGAAGTTTGGACTCCACCATGCTGGGAAATCTCCATCTCCTTGTCCTAGCCCCCAGAAGCTTGAAGATCGGGACTGAGTCAAAGACAATATTTTGCTTTTACTGGCTTCCAAAAACAATCTGGGGAGAAGAAAAAAAAAAGCCTCATAGGAAGTCATGACAACTCTCCCATCAACACCCATGAGGCCAGAAGCTGTCAGAAGCATCTTGGGGAGTGAAGAATACTCTGTGAAAGATGTAAGCAAAGAACAAGTGGGGAAAGGTCATGATTAGTTAGTTTTCTGCCATCTGGGTGTATAATAATGAACCTTGGGACTGAGGCGACGTTAGTCCTAATTACAGCTCTTTAAATATTTATATAGCTTAATCTGTTCACCTTGCCTCTTTGGCACAGTCCAGCATGTCTGTAGGGCTGACCTTTCCCTTCTAACTCAGCCCCAGTCGTATGCTTTCTGGGCCTCTGGGTGGCTAACACTTTGCTTTGGTCTGCGAGGGGGGAAATGCATCACACCAGGAGAATAAACCTCAGGTAACAAGAATACATTATTAAATAAAACCAGGAAGATTTAAACACAATCTTCTCTCTCAAAGTAATTTATGCAGATTTTTAACTAATGCAAAACCAAGATATTCCATGAAAATTAGCCACCACATAAGCCCTAAAGTATCAGCTGAGACACACTCATATTCCTGTGTGACCTCCATCAAACTGGAAATGATGAGCAGAAACAGTCTAGTATATTAACCCCCTCTTTCACCTCAGTGCTTCATTATAACAGCTCTATTTAGATGTAATAGGAATGTCTGGGAGATAGATGAGATGCTTGTGGCTCTGATGCAGACTTAGCTGTGCAGCCAATCCCTTTTCGTTAGCCTTCTCCCTCAAGGCTGTATTTCAAATGCCTTTCTTTCCACAGACTTAGAAATCCCAGGACAATTTCTAAAGAATTACTCACAAACCAGACAAGTGAAAATCTGAAACAATATTACTTAATATCCTCCAACCTTGGGACGATTCCTATTCCCGGCTCTGTACATTGACCTTCTAGGGAATAAGTTCATGTAAAAGCTGTCCTGTAATAAGCCTGCAAAGCACTGGGCAGATCATGGGCAGTATATAAATGAAGCCAGTGAATAATTGATAAATTCAGTAAAGCTGGGCATTTCTGAGGATGTTGTTCACCTTGACAGTATGAAGAGTCTCTTGCGTAACATACTTCATCCTGAGCACACTTGTGACTTGTTATGCAGGCAGAACAACACATTTGTATCTCTAGGTGCTTCCAAAAAAACTTCTTTAAAGAGATGTTACAATGGAGTAGCTACAATTAGTTTGCGTAAAAACAACCTGATGTCCCAATGCTTCTCACTTCTAAACTGAACTTGATGGATAGTCAAGGTATGTCTGTACTAGTGCATACAGTAATGCCAAGGACCATTCTCTGGCCTTAGAGCCAGCTTGCACAGACTAGCCACTTCTGATCAAAAAGATAGTTGATTCTGTCCATATGAAGTCTCATATGGTCCCCATGTGCAGTCCCTGCAACCTTAAAATGCTACTATTATTATTATTATTATGGATTTTTTCAGTTCAAAGTATCTGATAAAGCATTGCAGTTGATCAAGGTGGTATTTTACTCACAAGAAAATGAGGGGAAGTATACATACCTTGAAGTATGGAATAACCAGGGAGGACTATGTGGAGAGGATGCCAAAGCTGGTGCATCTTGCCCGGGATGCTTCGCTGGGAATGGTACCCAGGGCATGCTGTCTACTCCCACACCATGCCTTGGTGCTTGGAGTGGGCAACAGCCAAAATCAAAGTCAGGGAGCAAGATAACAATTAAATAGCATGTGTGATTGCAGGTCAGTGCTGGGCCCTGCACCCAGGGCTGGTTTCACTTCCTCACACAAATGTACTCCTAAGAAGTCTTGGTGAATAGTAGTAGGTCCACTTCACAGTGAAGCTGTTCAATCAGTAGAGTTCATGAAGATACATATTCAATCTGCACTGGGTGAAAACTTTCCAACAGAGTGTTTTCCCACCAAGCATTGAGGTTCTGGGTCTTTGGCCCCGATTTTTGAACTTGAATAAAAAAAGAAAAAAAGCAAGAAAAATGTTATTTAGGGTGAACCGGAACTCCTGATCTTCAGACAGTTCTGCTAGTAACTTTACCACTTCTGGCAGGTTTCCTAAAACAACCCAAGTGATACTGCTTCTTATCTGGATTGGTCTCCTTTGGTCTCCCTGTGTGCCCACAGCTCCAGCTACATCTTGACTAGGTGCCAGTTCTTCAAGGATCTCCTTTCCCAGAGCTTGAGAGCAGCATGTGCATCCAGCAGCTGAGCACAGCCCAGGGCCCCTTCAGATCCTCAACTGGGCTGCCTCTTTGTAGAGCTGCACGGTCACTTTCCCTCTGCGGAAAGTGACTCTCTTTCCCTCCTGTCCCTCTAGGACAAGGAGATCCATGAGGAAGGAGCGATCCTCCTGGAACTGACCTGGTGCTGCGTGGAGGCCAGGCAGCTCTGGCAGAAGTGTTAGCGGGCAGAAGGGGGGTTCCCACCCTTTATTCATCCTACAAGGAGCTGCACTGCATTTTTGTGGGTAATGCCCCAGATAGTACAGATATGCAGTACAGAATATGCTGACAGATATGACAGTAGTGGAATAGACCATTTTTTTCCAGAACCAGGAAGTGTCAAGGCAAAACTAATCCCCAGCATCTTATTTGACCTCTTAAGTGCCTCAGGGTCTGGCCAGACAGAGATGAACAAAGGCAGCCAGGGACAGAGTGTCCCAGCAGATTTGGACAATACACTTAAAATGCCTCGAGAAGGGCTTCTCCAAGCACAGGGCAGAGACAGCCTCCAGCAGTAGATATTTATAAATGCATATAACTTATATAATATACATATATATATATAGGTATATAAATCTATAAACAACATATAAAAACTTTCCTGCCAGGTACTGGCTCTCTAATTGTTTAGCCTCCAACCCTGTTTCCCCCTATATAAGTGCCACACAAATCAAAGCAAAGGCTTACAGGTTTACTCCCTACCACATCAACCCTGTAGCCCGACTTACTACCCTCACATCCTGGTTCCTGCATTACTGGCTTAGCCACAGGCATCCACATGGCTCGCTGCCTGAATGATACTGGGTTCAATGGACTGGCAATATACTGGTTAAATACCTGAGTACATTGCAAACCTAGTATCTGCATAAGATATAATACATGGCAAGCAGAAAGAAATCACTGGAAAACATGCTCTAGCTCAGTATTCACTCAGCTGATTAAAGAGGTGAGATATCAGCTGTGAACTTAGCAACCACACTTCAGAGGCTGGCCAACGTACACGGTGATTTTCAGGTACTATGAAGAGTTTAGGAAGGCTACTGGGGAACTCTGTATTTGGGCTGATCTCTAGGTCTTGTGCAAGAGAAATCAAAACTGAAATAGTGCAGCACACCCCCTACAAGGCAGAGATTTTCTCTTGGAAAAGAGCTTGTTCTTCCCTTCTGCTCCTGCAGCTACTGAGGAAAGCCAGCCTGACAGACATGGACACTGAGTTTGATCTTGGTTTACCCATCGCTTCCTCAGACAAGGCCTGTTATGTGCCTGGGGAGTTCAGATTGAGCAAGATAACATTCTGCAGTTACTGAGTGCTGCTCCCATTTGCTCAAGCATCTTCTGTCCTTCAGACACAGGCGGTGCCAAGCCTTTGCCAGATGGGGCCTATCCCTGGGGTAGTACTTGGGTAAGTATGTCCTCTTCCTGAAGTGAACTAAGGACTTGGAAAAAAAAAAAAAAAAAGAGGAGGTGAATAGCAATCCTGAAATATGGAAAAAGAAATATTTTATCATTGTTGTCATGGGAACTAGGAATGGACAATAAGTACTTGTTTTTTAATCATTTCCCTCAGCCCTTGAGACACACAACCTATGCGAAGGGGAGAGTTATCACATACATACAGATTGACAACTACCTGAATGGAAAAAATATGTGAGAGAATCTGTTCCAGTGACTACTGAGCACCTCCCAGCAGAGGGACTTCAAAGGCAGCTGGGGTGATGGCATTTCCTGGGGCATTCCCAAAGAACTGAAACAGGGCATAGCAACCTGGAAAGAGGCATTATATGGGCAACACAGAGGAAACCGCTGTGGGGAAAACAGGGTTTGCCAAAAAGACTAAGCAGAGAATGCCACTGCTATCCTGCAGTATAGGGCACATACTGCTCAGGGGCCCATATTGCCATCAGCCCCTCTTTAGGACCCTTCTGTTGTCCAATCTATTCAGAACACCTTCATCTAACCAGGCATCTTTTCCATTGCTGTTATGTTTGTGGGTTTTCTTATTTAAGTCTTTTTGTTTTTATTCGACAAGCCGTGCATTATTTTTCCCACTCAAATTCATTCCAGTGCAACTTGACTGGGAAAGGTCATGTAGATCTAGCTCAACCTCTAAATGACACATCATGCCCACACACTATCAATACATCAAACAGGAAGACATTACCTTGGTTACAATGCATTTATAAGCAGAAGAAAAAAAAAAAAAAAAAAAAGCCTGTGTCCTCAGCACACTCACACACAAAACCCCATTATGCTGTGGTCATGACTATTTTGGTCATTTTGCAGAGATGCTTTCCCCATCTGCCTAAAATATTAAATCTATGCCTCCTGCTCCCACCCACATTCCTGCTCCAATATTTCCTTCAGGATGTCTCTCTTGTTTGTACGGATGTGCAAAAAACTGCAGGCACTTATCACATGAGGCACATCATGATGAGAAACACCCACCCTTCTTGCAAAGTACCACCTCCCTCCTATCCATCTTCCCAAAGTATATGCCAGCGATCATCTGCAAACACTCCACACAAAGCTAAATAATTCTTTCCTGTCGAAACCACCAACAAAGAGTTTCCTTGGCCAGGAAAACAGAGCATACACTGAATCCAGATGCCCAGAACAAGAGGAAGAACCATAATGTTCATATCCTCTCTGGAAGAAAATAGTCCCTCTTCCTTCAAGCAACCAGACCTGATTTTTGCAATAACACAGCATGATAGGCCTTTACACCTCACATTAATGTCAGTGAATATTTCATAGTGATCAATCGACCTCTGCAAACCCATGGAAAAGATCTTTCCCTGCTGGCAAAGAGTAGGCCTGTGCTTGTAGCTCATTTATAATCCTCATGAAGTTCAAGAACTACATTCGTTTCAAGCCAGCATGAACTTCTTTTACACATTTCCAGGCTGATGACATGGCACAGCAGAAAACACCCCATTTCAAATCCCCATGGTAACATTTGCTGTAGCTCTTCTCCCAGCCCCAGCTGGTTAGGTCTTGATCAGCAATAAAATGACAAAAGGTAACAGTATCTTGGTGGCTCAGATGGGCACACTCATGGCTCTGTTCTTCTGTTGTAGCTCAGGGTGGAGACTCATGACTCTACTTGGTCTTTGTCACCCAAAAGCTTTGTCACTGCCAGTGGTCCTTCCAGTTCTACATCACTACCTGCGGTGTGCTAATCATTGCTGCCTATGTGAGCTCTGAAACAAAAGTTTCCTCAAGTAAAACAGTTTCATATAACTGCTCTGCAAAATTTGATCCCATTTTTTAACAATGTCATTTCCTACAGCAGTGGCACCTCAGTAGCAAAACATCTTAGGGAACCCCAGAAGCAAATTCTTCTGCTCATTCAACTACAGGCACATGTGCATGATCCTATGCATATTAATGACTCTCATAAGCATAGCACTTAGCAGCATGTCCTCCATCTGCTGCCTGCTAGGAATTTGAAAATGGCACCAGGAACATGAATGGGTGGCAGGAAAGGATGTGACTCATGGGAACCTGGCAGTTTAATACCCTCACCCCTCTGGTCTAGTATTCCTATAGTTTCATATAGGCATCCAGCAATGTGCTGCAAGAAAATCTGTAGAGCACAGAACAGAGCAAGCGACCACTGAATCTCAGTAAATGCACCTAAAACATGGAGAAAATGGAGTGTGCACAAGGACTGTCAAGAGAAGCATCTTAAAATAACAAAATAATAAAATAACAAAATAAAATAACAAATAAACAATAAAATAACGTAACAAAAGGGGTGAGGAAGGCAGTCTGATACAATCATGAAGTGTACATATATATACTAAAAAATACCATCCCTTTATAGATATAGCCAAACCTCTACAAAAGGCAGCTTGTTCTGGTGGGTCCAATATGATGAGATTGTGACAGTTTCCATCCAAATCCACTTTTTCACACTGGGGAGAAACATGGCTCAGTTGGCTTTCTGTGAGACTAAGGCCTCTCTCACTGGCTATTTAATATACCTCCTGGCATCAGCAGCAATCATGATTTGAAGTAAAGGTCTGCAGAGAATTAATGTTCCAGATAAAAGCCTGATGCCGCGCCAGGATGAATGAGCTGTTGTTAGGTTGAATTCTTTCCTTGTTACCAAGTGGTTCTGCCAGTAGCATTTACCAAGATAAGGGGATCAGATCTCCAAATTCAGTGTGAAAGCTGATCACTAGATCATGAGGGAAATTATTCTCTTACTTTCAGAGCATCTGGTAGTAGGCATTACTACGGGTTACAGTGTTAGTTCAGAGACAGATAAAATTCTCCATTTTCTTCTTGCCTGACACCGAGATTCTTGCTGTGCCATTAATATGCCCTTTTCTTCTTTCTCAGTGTTCTTTGTTTGGTTCTGAACTTGACTCTTTGTTTTGCTTTGCACTTTGCTGAGTAACTTAAACCCCCTAAAAAACTGAAACAACTTTGAGTAATAATTGTTTAATAGCAGGTCTAGCAGCTGATCGTCTTCCAAGTTGTCCATACAAGATATGTAGCTGGTTGTCATATAGCAATGTCTGCCTTGTAGCGCTGAGGTCTTCAACTTTATCATGTTTCTTCACGACAGAGATAAATGCATCCTGCAAATACATTTCTGTTCATCTGAATTTTTTTATGGGTTTGCTTTGAGTGCGTTCCTCCCTTTTTCATGTTTGCTTTCCACAGTTATCCTAGAGAACACATTTTCTGGTAGGAATACTCACCAAGTGTGAATTTAGCATGAAAACACAATTCGAATTTGTAATAACAATCACTTACATCACAAAATAATTTCAGAAAGTTACACTCACCCACTTGGGAGCAGGAATATATCACATCATCAGCATATTAAAATCTCCGAAGAAACCATTTGCAAATGAGACCTGGGGAACAGATTATTCCAATAAATTATTTTGCAAATAATTCTGAACAATACTTTCATATGTAAATATTGTGATCTCTTCTCAGATAATGTACTGCGCAGAATTATTCAGCCATGCGTCAGACGAATTATTCAGCCAAATGCTTGGACAACAACTGAGATTCAAAGGATTTGCTCTTAAAGAAATTCTCAATTCATCAATTAATATTGCAAGTGATCTGGCTTCTGACATAGGAAAAGCTGAAAGAAAATGAAACAGAACAGCTTCTTCCTGAAGAGCATTGATTGTATTTAAGTATGAGCCTTGGTTTAAGCATTAGTCTCTGAAAACTAGTAAATTACTAAAATCTTTCCTTTCTTCGAGTTTGCAAAGTTATGCCTAAGATCCAAGTGCTACATCTCAAGATTTCTGCAGAGATGCCCCAGGTCCTAGTTATCATGTTTCTAGAGGAGGCCCAAGAAACCAGTAAAAAGGTTTCGTGTGGAGCTCCATTTGTTCCTCTGTTGGGTCATGAACTGTAGTTTTCTCTCTTTGCACCTCTCCTGAGTTGTATCACAGCACCCCACTAAGGAAAAGATTAATATATCTACTGACTCTCTCTTTCAAAACCACGTTCAAAAGTTCTCCAGGAAAAGCAGCCTGCATTCCCCTTGAGCAACTAAGTCTGCCATCTGGTAGGTTTCTTCCTTATAGTCATTTAGAGGATATTAAATCTTCTTTTGTAGGCAGAGAATTAGGTGGTGGAGGGGTTTAGTGTTCTGTTTAAGGGAAGAGAAAAAAAAAAAAAAAAAAGGAGAAAAAAACAGTTCAGAAAGTCATTGTGTCCAGAGAAGAATATTAGAGACGCATTAAGCAGAAAGACAAAAGGCAAGCTAACATCAGCTCCTTTGAATGCCATAAATCATTCCGACTCCTCGGGTGGTTGGTTGCGTTCATTGTTAGTCGGTAATTATTGTCCTGTGTTAGAACCTAAGCTCCTAAACAGATTTTAAAACAAAGTCATTCAAAATAAGCATCCAGGAAGACCTACTGGTGTCAAGGGGGAGTCATGGAAAAAATATCTTCAAATAGAGCCTTTAAACAATCCCATAACTTCCCATGGACATTGCTAAATTGTTTGTCTTTAGAAAACAAGCTTTTTTTTTCAAGCTGTTCTCTTTGATCACTGAAGAAATGTTGAAGGTATCTGGTTCCTAAGGGAAAAGAAGTCTTGACAAGGTTTTTGGTTTATCTTGTGAGTCTCACTACACCTTTGTCCTGAAGCCTATCAGGTAAATTCAAATATGGAAAGAATAGTTAGCAAATATATGGGCACGGTAGAAAGTCAGTAGGCTTGTGCAAGGTCTGATAATTTAAAACAAATGACAGTGGCTGTTCACTGTTAATTCATTGCAAAGACACAGAGCCACAGCTCCCAAAATAGACTTCACAGCCCTAGAATGGTTAAATAGGATCAAAAGCCTAAAATATTTTCAAGTTCATTTGTTTTTAATGCTGATGCTTGGGTTTGTTCTAAAAAAATATGTGAAAACGGGGATTCAATAGGAAAAAGTTGAGACTATTGAGAAAGACAAAGTGATCATGAAATGCCGGAGTACCACCAAAAGCACCTCAAAAATGAAAGTCACTGTACCACCTTTACTGCTGATGTACCCATGCAGAGGAACCACAGAGTTCACATAGGCTCTCTAGACATTTGGGAAAAGTCATGAGTGCCATTTTTGTGCAATCCTGCAGCCTCATACTGCAAGCTCATCCAGATTTCCAGGACATGGCTGGCCCAGCTTCTTATCTGGGACTACACTGTCACCCTAGGGCTTGTAAAAGAAAAGGGAGAAACCCTTCTAAGGAGAAGTTCAGCAGTCCTTGAATTATGGCAAAGACAAAATAAACCCTCTGGGGATACTTTGAAATGCTGATACAGCACAGGACTTAACCAAAGATACTATATAAAATATGAAAGTATATTCCTGCAAAGTGAGCTGGGAGAATTGTTGTGGTACAATTTGTGCAGCAGTTGAGGAACAAGGGCTTGTGAGCTTCTTCCTCTTCAGGTCCTGTTTCTTCTAGTTCCAGCCAGTCCATATTTGTGCACTTCACCGGTCTACTTGTGTTTCTGGCTGGTTCCATGGCTGCTTCTGGGTCTGGCGCTGAGCTGCTGGTCCCTGTGTCTGCTCCTTCAGCTCAGCCTTCAACCTGCTTCTCAGGGCTCCTTCCGCTCAGTCATATTCCCTTCAGGGCTGTACTGGCTGCAGCTGTGGGCTCATTCTCCACATGGCCTTCACCTGCTGCAGCTACATTTCCCCCTTTTTGTTTTTACCAATCAACTGCATGACCCCCATGTCTTCTCAGCTCACTGGTTGAAGCTGGGGCACCTCTTTGGGTTGCAAACAACATTGATAGCCAAGTCCCATACCACACAACCCCCACATTATGATTTAATACACCCCCTTTCAAGGGTCTTTGGCAAGTGGCCGTAGCCTCTGCTCCTTTATCATGGATTCCCCCCATGGTTCTCAGCAGCCTGGCTCCCGAAGGCACATTCCTCTTTTTGGCTAGAGCTTCTTCGTGCAGCTGCTGAAAGACATTTTCCCCATCCGTCCTGCCAAGCTTGCCCCACCGTACGATCTGTCCCAACCGTCCATTCAGTCCCTGGTCCTTCAGGGGTTCCTGTTCAGGCATCCTTTGTTGTGGTACAATTTGTGCAGCAGTTGAGGAGCAAGGGCTTGTGAGCTTCTTCTTCAGGTCCTGTTTTTTCTAGTTTGAGCTAGTCCCTATTTGCACACTTCACCAGTCTACTTGCATTTCCAAGCTGCTGGCCCACATGCCTATTCCTTCAGCTCAGCCTTCAATCTGCTTCTCAGGGCTCCTTCCGCTCGGTTATATTCCCTTCAGGGCTGTACTGGCTGCAGCTGCGGGCTCATTTTCCACACGGCCTTCACCTGCTACAGCTACAAATGTGGGCAGTTCACACAAGCTCTCCTGCTCACATCACTAGCTATAGGGAAGAATAACCCCATAACTTGCAGCAGAAGAGCTGGTCTCTGAAGCCTTCAGCTGTTTCCCTGGATCCACAGCCATGTGGATTCCTACCAGGCTCATGTGTCAGGAGGTCATAAAAAGTTTTAAGTTGTCTTTTCTTTTTCTGGCATTCTGGAAGGAGTTGTACTAACAATGAGCCACTGCTTGACAGCTCTGAATCCCAAGCTGTTGGGATACAGTGTGACTTCCAACATATTGCTTCCAGCCCCCACCACCCACAGGGAATGGCCTGGCAGGGAGAGCAGCACAGCCTGTTAGGAGAATTCTTGAAGATTAAGATCCCTTATTTGCTCCGCTAAGCTAAAGGGCAGCACCCACCTCAGTCAATGCTATAAACCCAAATCAGCTTCTTGCATGTTAGTGCTATGTGGCCCAAATGAAACGATGTGGACTGAGAGATAACAAATCCAGAAAGTATGAGGTTTTCTACTTTAGACTGCAACTTCAGACCTGTGCAGGAAAGATAACCCTAGAGGACTGAAGAAGGAAAGAAATATTAAACACCATCAAATGCTGCCATTGGACCTGGCTTCACTCCAAGGTCTGTCATAGCTGAGATTGATCAAGATATATGGTATCCAGGAAACAGGGAGTACCTTCGCTTGGTTATAAAGCAGTTTTAATCGTCTCACTAACCACCATGGCAACTATACTCACAACCACAGCCTCCACGAAGAGAGATGATCTGTCTGAGAGGAATCTTTTGCCTATAGACTATATCTAATGACCCAGTGATTCAGCCAGATAAAACCTATCACAAATGCCAGCAGGGACCAAATCTGGAGAAGGAAATGAAGCCAATATCATGATATGTAGTAACTCATTATCATAGGCAACATTAAGAAAAATATAAATTAACCTTCTGTATTCCAGGGAGGCCTCTTTTATTGATAAGCCTCACAAGTCTGTGTGTGGGATCCCACCACCAACCCCCAGCTGTAACACTCACCCACATACGGTATGGAGGTTTCTGCAGAGTGGCCACCTTCTTCACACAGAAGGAAGACTGAAAATTTGTGATTTTAAAAACATATCAGTGAGTGAAGCATGCATGGTCAAGGGAAGGGGTTAAGTAGGAGCTCTGCAGCAAAGAGTGTCATTTTAATAAAAATCTACACTCCTACTTCCAGTATGATTTTGATACTTAATATCAAAAAACTCTGGGTGATTATTCGCTGTCTTCACAACTTGAAGCCCTAACATATGAAGCCATTTATGCTGTTACCTTCTCGCTCTGTAGAAGTTATACACGTTATATTCCATGTTCAAGAAGCACCCACAGTGCAACTAGATTATCTGACCCAAAGGCCTTTGTACTGGTTGGGAACTGATCTCTTCTGCTAGTGTCTGATCTGTGTGAGAGCTGAGTCTGCCACTGACGAGCTTGGGCTGAGGAACTGTTCTGCTGGGGCTTTCTTACAGGATATTTTACCAAGTGATTTTATTCAGCATGATATGCTTCATAGAAATGCCTTTGGAAATAATTAAATACCTGGCAAATGAGTTGCAAAGTCTTCTCTCCCCCTGACTCTGTGAAGACATTACTCAGTTGAATGCAACCAGAAAATTAAAGGACTGAGAACTTTCAATCAGTCTCAGGACTTGAATGATTAATTGTCTGAGAGCCCTCACAAGGTGACCTGCAAGACAAATAGAAAGGCAGAGCTTCCCAATTTGGAATGAGAGGCAGGTCCAGCAGGGATGGTAGCAATGTACAGAAAGGAGTGGGATGGAAGAAGAAAGATCAAACTCAAAAAAGCAAATTCCAAGGTTAATGAAGCTTCAGACTTGTGCATATTTATCAAATTCCCTTACTTAGGCTGAGCCAGCATGGCTGTCTCTGTTTCTGACACTATCTGACAACATAGGCAAAAGGTAAAGTGGTCTCCTCTAGATCGTAACAAAAAGGTTTCTGATAAGACACCTCGCTATACTTTCTGTGTAGATGGACAGTTGCCACAGCTCATATGGTGAATTAACCTGTTGAGGCATGAGAAAAATGCATGATAGCTGTATCATCTGATTAATGCAGAGGCTTCTCTTTATGATTACCCTGTGGCCTGCTACATGGTACAAATAATTACGCGAGACCCAGGAGCCCTCATTCCTGTACGATGCCCACCCCTGGAGGTGTATACTCCAGCAAAATATCCTCAAGCAAGTCCTCATCAGAGGGGAGACTGGTGGAGTGAGTGAAGCTGCCGACCGCTGCATGGCTTCCTGGGGCCCAGAGACCCCAGGCTCCTCGGGCTGCAACTCTTCCCACACTGTCTACCAGTGAAGTGTGACTTGGCAGCCTCCGGACACACATATGGCTAAGACGACCCCCTGGCCACAAGGACACTGGAGGAGGACACGCTTGGGAAAGGCCCAAGGCACCAGGCGTCCAAGCTGTGCTGACTCTGCTTTAGTCCTCTGCAAACGTGCTGGAGCCAAGGTAGTGTTCTTGGTGTCACGTGGTGCATAACCCATGGTGGGGAAGAGACAGAAGATCTGCATTTCACATGCATCTGAATCCTGTTACTAATTATTGTTTGTAATTATTCGTGCTAATTTGCTAGCATTGGCAGTAAAGGAGAAGGCAGCTTAAGTACAGTAGTGGGGCTGGATGGCCAGCAGCAGATTAACATCATTTGGAGCTTTATTTGGGGAAAAAAAAAAGACCAGTTTTGCTGAAAAACTGGATTTGACTTGTTTTCTCACGGCAATTAAAGTAATTGCCCTAAAAAAAAAAAAAAAAAAAAAAAAAGCAACTTGTGATGATATGGAAGGCGAACAATTAAGGACAGAAAATAGTCCTATATCTAGAGCCCAGATGTTGAGAGCTGTAATTTCTATTCCAAGACTGTGCAGACTGTGACTCAGCTTCCCCTGCACATTTTCCTGCAGTGCGCCTCTGCATATGTTAGAGAAGCATTCTAATATTTGGAAGATGCAGGCAAATAATAACTTTTAAATGGTCAAACTTAACATCTTGGCACCGTTCCCCCATTGTGCACTCTGCCCTCCCAGTCCGATGTGAACTTGAGCTCGGCTGCTTGTGAAATAATTACTTCCAGGTCAAGATGGGAAATGCTGAGAGGCAGCAAGAGAGGCCAAGTCTCCCGAGAATTTGGGCTACATTTCTAGCATCTGTAGCATGTACTTTGGGGCTCAGGCTGTGGATCACCATGATGAGGTCAGACTAGAAAAACACAGATGCTTCTGGGCAACCCTTGATTTGTCCCACAGCTCTGTGGGACAGAGGACGAGATGAACATATGTCCAAGAACCTCTGAAACCACCCACCTTGTGGCGATTGCCGACCTAACCTGAGTGCACTTGGCTGTAATAACAAGCCAGATTCTGGCTGAGACCCCAGGCAGAGGCTTCTTCGAGGCAGCACTGCTGACTGGGGCTTGCGCAGCCTCCTCCATGAAGCTGGTGGGAGCACATACAGCTGGTGTCAATCCTCGCCTCAGTACTGAGTCCTCATTACCAGCACCTCTTCCTGAATCTCATGACCATGAGTTTTGCCTTGATTTATTTTCTGAGATGAGTGCCCTTCCCACACTAGTCTTGATTGCCCCTGGTCTGCAATTGCAAAACCCTCTTCCTGAAGCAGGGAATTATTTTAATTGTATTTATCCAATAAGGGCACCTATTCAGGACCTCAGGTCTTCTGATATAATTAATCATACAATTAAATTCAATCTTAGCAACATTCAAATCAGTTCTGCAGCATTAAAACTGTCTGACTGGTGATTACACTGTTCATCATCTAGAGGGCCAGCCCACCGCTCTTACCTAACCTACTTTAGAAACCATGTAGTACGCTTCAGAAACATGGGGCTCTTTGCAGCCAGGGAAGCAGCATGTTTCTCCTTCCAGGAGCCACTTGGAGAATATCCCCACCCACATCCTATGCAGCCATAACTGGTGCCTCAGCTGATCCCATGGTGGCAACATGCCCTTGCAGGGAAGTGAACGTGACCCTCCACTGAGGGTCAGTCCCCAGTTACTGGGGCCATCAAAGGTTGCAGACACCACTCCAAAGGCTGCCTCGAGCCCACCAGTTGATGAATGCAGATGCCAGTTGCCTCAGCTGGCCGCTTTCTCTAGGTGCCATGTGTATGTCTGGAGCCTACCAAGGCATGGACCATACCAGAAGGATTCATATCAGAAAAGCAGGGTCACACTTCCTCAGTACATGGTAAAAAGCTAGCGAAAATATTGCTAGAAGAAGACTACTGAGCATCTTCTGGGGCTCTCATGTGATTCAAAGAGACCTTAACCATCCCCTTTGGTTGCCCCATTCTTCATATCACTTCTTGCCTTGTCCAGACCAGTTATTCTTGGCTCCCTCTCAGCCATCAGTTGCCTGTTAGCAAACTACATCCTCGCACTTGGGCAGAAGGAGAGTTTGTGCTGAAAACCCCTGTGGCTCCAATGCCTCTGTTAAATGTCAGTATGAAGGAATATCAGAGAGGCTCCGTGCTGTCCTTGTACCTCGGAAGAGGCACAAGTGCCCACTCCCCTGCCATGGTCTCTGTGGGGAAAGGAGCAAAGCCCCAGCTGCGTGTGCCCGCCACGATCCGCAGGGCACTGAGAGCGTTGAAGGCAGGCGGCCTTCAACAACATCCGCAGCGCAGCCTGGGTCTGCCAGGCTGCGTGTCACCAGCAACAGATCTGCCTCCAGAGACTTTGCAGATCCTCTGGTGGAGACAGAAACTTCTTCTTTGCTTCCTCGTGGCCACAAAAAATAGCTATTTCCTCAGAGCTGTCAGTGACACCCCCTGTCCCAAGTGCCCATCGTGCCTTTTGCAGCTTGCTGTGAACCAAGAGGGAGAACCAAACTGGGGAGAGAGGGTACTGACCTCCCAGGGAGCAGAGGAGAGAGGGGGAGGCAGTCCAGGGCCTCCATTTCAGTGTAAAAATCAAATCCAAAGTGCACTGTGTTACAGGAGAGGAGGAAACATCTGGCTGTTGTCTGCTTAGATCACTGCAGTGGTTGACGAGCAGCCTGCAAAGTTTCAACAGCACGTAAATTGAAACGGCCACTTGGGAAGGAGCAGATTAAGCCGAGTTTCTGCTTGGGACTCAGAGAGCGAATGGGCACGGTTGTAATGTCACGGGAGACATCAAAGCCCCGGCGCTTGCCCTGGCACATACCCCGGTTCCCACAGGATAACATCTCTTCCACACCTGTGCCCTGCACCATCTATTCCGAAGCTGTGGAGAACCTCGTGCCAAAGCTCAGAGCAGCCCAGGAGCCAGGCTCCAGGAAAGACGTGCTACAGGGGTAAATACTTCATTGTTTCTTGTAGCTTTGAAATCACTCAGCAAATATTAAGGTAAAGAGAAGAAAGGCTTATTATCACAGTCTGAATATTAACAGCAGAGTTGCTAGAGATAGAGCTGGGTGTTCATAAATAAAAACCAAATGAAATCAAACCAAACCGGAATGAGTTTACAGCAGCCTCGGAATGTTAGTTCCCCCCTTGCAACCAGTGGATGAGCTTGCACAGCTCCTGTCTGGATCCTGCCTGCATGTGAAAGCCTCTCCCAGGCGTGCCCAGCCCTGGAGAAGCGCCTGATGCAGTGCACAAGTTCCCAGATACCTCACTGAGGTTCTAGTTGCAGTGAAACCTTCTGCCTAAGGATCTCCTGCAACTCTCCTACCATCAAGCAGTTAGTTTTCTCATCCACTGTGTAACCTTCTGGTCTCATCTCTGTCATCAGATGAGAGTAACTCTTTTATGGCTGTCTGGGAATGCAGCTTTCAGAACCAAACTGCCAGCCCATTGCTGCTCCAGCCTGCCTTTTCAGCACACTTCATACAACAAAACAACATGTTTAAGCTGATAGCTACGCTTTACATGCACTTGTGAAAGGCAGTGAAGCTCTTCAGGAGCAGCTCTCAGTGCAGAGAAGCCACAAGGATCTCTTGTGTGGTTGTGGCTCTGCCTTGTGCCCTGACCCTGCTACCCAGCCTGCTCCCAAGGGACTGGTGGGCTGGGGTGCTGCAGGGCCACTTAGGGTGCCAGGGTCATTGGAGACGGCGGCTGGGCAGGGTGCTGGGGCTGTACAAGGTGCTAGAGACAAGGCTGGGCACACCTGGGGCTCTGTGGGTCCATGTGGGACTGCGGCTGTGCTGGGTGCCAGTGCCATGTGGGGCTGGGGCTTTGCAGGCTTCCAGACCCTGCTAGAGCACTGGGGTTGAGTCATGTGAGATGGGGCTGTGTGGGGTATCAGAGCTGTGCAGGGTGCCGGGATCCCGAGGGACTGGAGCTGTGTGGGGTGGTGGAGCCCTGCGAGAGACTAGGGCAATGGGGGACCCCAATCCCACACAGTGCGGTGCTGGTGCTGTGTGAACCAGAGCTTTGCAGGGTGCTGCAGCCGTGCGGGATCGGGGCTTTGCAGGGTGCCTGTGGCGTGTAAGAGTGGGGCTTTGCAGGGTGCGGTACCTGCCTGGGGTGCTCCAGCCATGCGGGACTGGGGCTTTGCCGAGCGCCGGTACCGTGTGGAAACGGGGCTTTGCAGGGTGCCGATACCGTGCTGGGGCTTTGTGAGTACCGGAGCCATTCAGGACCGGGGCTTTGCAGGGTGCCGATACTGGGCTGGGGCTTTGTGAGTACCGGAGCCTTTCAGGACCAGGGCTTTGCAGGGTGCCGGTACCGTGAGGAAACGGGGCTTTGCAAGGTGCCAGCACCGTACGGAACCGGGACTTTGTGAGTGCCGGAGCCGTTCGGGACCGGGTCTTTGCGGGGCCCGGCATCTCCCGCCGCGGGTCTTTGCGAGGC
>VZSV01000014.1:10620742-10641690 GCA_013398735.1 Nothocercus julius
CGGGGCAGCCGCGGCTCGGTTCGACCCGGGCCGCTTCCGCGCGGCGCTGCCCCGCTTGGGACGGGGCGTCGGCGCTATCCCGTTAGACGGGAGGCGGCGGGAGCAGCCGCCTCCTGCGAGCCCGGCGCTCCTGGGCACAAGTTGGTACCCGGCGGCTCCTGCCCGAGATCCTGGCCGGGCGCTTCCCGGTGTGTGCGGAGCGGCGGCTCCCGGCTCGCAGCGCGGAGGGGAGAGCGCGGGAAGTGTCCTGGCAGCGCTGCCTCGGGAAAAGCTCTGCCCTTCCCTGCGGAGTTAGAGGGAGTTGGGGGGAAGGAAGAACAGAAACTGCCTCTGCAGTTCTTTTTCCTCCATGCGCATTTCCCCTCTAACCCCCCCCACACTGTGAGGGATATTGAGGGGAATTCGCGAAATAATGGGTTATCCTTATAAACAAATCTCACTTCGTAGTTGAAAAGCCTGTCTGAGGGAATCCTTCCTTGTCACTGAGACTAGCACTGTGAAGACTGTTGATTTATGGTTTGTGATCATCTTAGCAGTTCATTTATTTAATTTCTTTTTCCAAGACATCTTTTGGGGTGAGGAAGTGGGTAACAAAGCATAAATTTAAGACAATGATTCCTTTGCTTGCAGCTTTGCTGAATTTGATATAAGAACACCACTTTTTCCATCAAGCAGCAAATACCCCACATACTATTGCTTGTATAGAAAGAAAGAACCTACTTTGCCCTGTAAATGAGGACTATGTTTCACTCTGAGCAAGGGGTGTGAATATTTTCCTACTGCCAAGTGAGCATACCACAAAAATTTGGCTTTAATCTGGGACAGAGATGTGTTTGTGTATTTCTGAGTATGGCTACAGTTGGCGGAGGGGAGTTAGGTGAGACTGGATAGAGCGTAAACCTCTGAAGCCACAGGGAAGTGGTATACATGGAGAACTCTCTCCATCCATCTCTTCTGGCCAAGATGTTTACTTCAATCATATAGTTGGTTGTATTGTGAGGGATGACCTTCTGGCTATAGGTTCACATCTTACTGAAGCACCTCGAAGTCTGTGTTCACATCAACCCCGGAGTCTGGCTCTGCTCACAGCCTCCTTATGAGTAGCCTGAAAATGAAGGTGAAGTGGGGAAATCTGCCCACACACAACCAGTCCCAAGCCAGTGTTTTCAATCTCTTAGATTTAATGAGCAATAAATTTGGTGCCCAGAAAAGAACTGAGCTCACAGCTCAGGATTTTGGTAATTAATAATCCATTTAAAAACATGTTTGCAGAGTCAACATTATGATTAGAGGCAGAAAATAAACAGCAACTACCTGACCTGGTTTCCTTGCTTTGCTGGTCTGGTCTGACAATTTGTCAATCATGTGAAATTTCCCCTAACATCTCTGGTACATCACTTTAGCAGAAGATATGAATGTGCAAATATAGTCACTACTTCCCCGCCCTATTCACAATGATCTCTTTGTATTAAGCAACAAGTTTTTGCATAGATCAGGTATCACGCTGCTGTGTCAAAGACTGAAATTGTTTCTTCTTTCTCATTTTTGAAACTATGGCCCTATGTTTGAGCCTATTTAACCACATCGGTCTGTTCTGGAGGGGTCGGTCACAGACCCCTCAATGTAGGGCACAGACCCCTCAATGCAGGGCAGCTCCTGCCTCGCTGAAGTCAGAGGGAACCCTGCTGTCACTTCAGGGAGAACAGCATCTGCCTCTCGGCAACAGCCTGTGCTCCTCAGACTTGAGTGCATTCTCTGGAAAAACATGTAAATCAATCAATTTCCTGCATTTTCCTTCTCCAAAAGAAGACTTTATTGTGAGCCTGTAAAAACTGCCAACCAATAGGTAGAAGGAGCAAGACTGACTGGCCTGATATCCTTAAAAGCAGATCTCATCCCTCGCTCAGCCTTTGCCTCTCTTTGGCCCTCTTTGAGAGGGACCCCTTCTCCTTGGTGCTTTGGAAAGAGATGGCCAGTGCCATCCCCAGCAGAAGGGACGCGGGAGCTGGATGAAGCTGTATCCGGCTGGACAAGCAGGGACCTGTCGTGGGAGCTGTGCTGGGTCATCCCACAGCATTTTCCCCTGGAGTCCCAATGAGAGGACTGCGAAGGAACGTAGTCACAGTCTGTGTCCAACAACTCAGACTGCTGCAGCTTCTATAAGAAGTTACTCAGTTTTTCAGGTGACTTCTGTCCCTGAACACACCTATAAACTGCCTCTCTTTGAATCTTAGAGACTTTCAGATCCACAGGGTTCATGTCACTTGGTTGGCAGAAAGACTCATAGTCCTACTTATGCAAAGATGCGGCATTAATGACTCTTTCCAAAAATATACTGCATTTTTCTTTTTTTTTTTCAGTAGTTTATTTTTCTTTTTTAAATTTCTGTGTTAACCTTGCCTGCCATTGTGCCCGTCCGTACTATGATAGCACATACTATTCTTATATCATGCATCTCAGGCTATGGCAACTTCCCATACTTCAGAAATTCAATTAAGTTTTAGAGTTTTCATTCCTAGAGAAGAACCACCACATCGCTGGTGCTAGTATCTGATGTGACACCTACTGTTGCTCTGTTAATTACCAATACAGCACATTAAAAATCTCTCTGTGGCTTTGTTCTCCTAGAAGTTATTTATTTATTAATCAGTCTCTCACACTTCTGCTTTGGCTGTACTACAGTCTGTACCAAATGGTTCGGTATTGCATGATATTACAGGGCCATATTCTGATTTCCCTAAAGCGACAAGAAATAACTAATTTATCTTTTAAGTAAACAGAGCACTACCTAATCTGTTATCCTTTTTCTTTTACCCATAAATGAGCCCTGTTTGACGGAATAACTGGACCCCCCTTTCACAGTGCTTTCTAGAAGGACATCAGACATTTTGCAGTCCACCTCATGACATTTCCATCTAACAATTACCTGCTGTGTATAATTGTTCTAAGATATGTTTTCCCACTCATCTTCTGTTCATGGGACTGGATGGTCTGAATTCAAGACCATCTGCTAATACTTAGGAAATAGCAGAAAGCAGGTCAGGAAGCCAACTTCCACCCCGACCAATTCCCACAGCTGCTATAAGGTGAGGGACAAACATTGCATGAACAGTATCAGAGGCACAAGAATTAGCATCTTCCAGGGAAGTTCCCAGAAACAGAAACAAGTAAAGACATTTTCTTCCAAGACCATTTAGTAGCTGTTGCTCTGAGTTAGAAGGAATGATGTGCACATTTGTAAGGTGCTGGTTTCATAAGATGTTCTTAACAAAGTGAAGCCGATTCAACATCCTCTGCATGAGCACAGGTCAGAAATACACTGCTCACCACAGGAACTTGAGATTCTCAAAGCAAGTCCTCCGTGAGATAGTATCCATACAGCAAGTACCAGAAGAGATACTTCCAAAAGCATTTAGCAGCTTGTTGAGGCTTATATTTAATTTTGATGGGGCTGTTTTCTTAATGAGGTCCTCTCACATCAATCAGCTGCTGAATCTAATGTTAAAAAGAAAAAAATAATTCCCAACTTTCTCTTGGCACCTATTCCATGAGGACTCTGTGGAGATTTCCATGATACCAAGGTCTACTAGCATTCAGAGGAGCTCGCTTAGTCATTCTTCCCATCTGCTCTGTTTCTTCCTCCCTCCGCTACTCCGCACATGCTTCCTGGCTGTCTGCTCCTCATCCCTATCTCCGTGTGTCCTGGCTGGCTGCCCCCATCTCCTTCTTTTACATATCACTTGTGGCATCTTCCATGAGGAAACTCAGGTACTTTAGAGCTGAGATGAAAGAGCTGAAGGAAAAAGACTCTGAAGAAAATGAGCTTCTATAAAGCAGCCAGGAAAAAAAAGAAAGAAAAACCCACCAAGGAAGCACCCATAGCAAGCAGCATTGCTCACATGGTTTGCTGAAAAATGTTAGAGTTAAATCACCCCCAAGTCATTAGATCACTTTAAACACCATTACAGATAAACATGGACATGTTTTACTTCTCCCTTCTGTTTTTGAGCCCTCTTGGCAACAAGGAAGACTCAGATGAGCTCTTGAGCCCATTTATGAGCCCTCTCAGCAACTAGGACTACTAGGAACTGTCACAGCTGCAACGATTTGAAAGTTGAGATTAGTGTGTGATCTTAGTACTCCAGGAGCTGGGGTATAAGAAGAAAAATGAAAACCACTGGCCCCATCATGCAACAAGAAAGTTAAAGGAAGCTGAGTTAGCGTTTTGTACAATTTCCATTATGAAGCTGCATTTCCTAGTGTTGGGAGTCCACAGATGAGAGTTTGAGGAATTCCCTACAGCGATATTTACCCCAGTAGTTGCTCTGGAGCAGGCAAAGTAAGATCTGCAGCTCTCTGAAGTTAGCGGGGAGGCAGCACAGCCTGGAAATAGCAGCCTCCTACCCCTTCTCGCTCTCCCAAGCTACACGCTGTGTCTCATGCCGAAATGCCTGCTCCTCCACATCGAGAGTCATTTCATCTCGCCGCTTCCTGAGCGATATCGACGTCTCCTGCACAGCGCATGCCGCCGAGGAGAGGAAGGCAGCTTTGGCCTGTGGAGAGCAGCACTCAAGTACTGCGTGGGTGGCAGAAGACAAGAGCTTCTGAAACGAGGGAACAGAACAGATCTCTAATCTCCAGACTCTGACACATATCGCACTTTTCTCAGTTGCTTAGGAAAGAGATTTGCATCCAAAAAGAAGTGGGAGGTTTAAATAGGAGTTCATACACACGCGTATTTATCTTCAGCGGTCCATGTTGTAATTTGCATTTCTCCAGTCTTGTGGAGCTCACAACACTTCATCAGATGCGTCCACTACAGATGTACAACCGGAGGAAAGAAAGAAACTGCCCAGGTTCCTATGTGCACTGCCTAAAAGCTTAGCTTAGTAGATGCTCATGCTGGAAGGGGAGGCAGCAGAGCAGCACTGAGGGAAGCACTCACTGAGGAGTGCCGAGATGCTGAAGCTGATGTCCCACCCTCTGGGACAAGGTCTTAACTGTGGATGGGTATTTGGCCTTAAGCATCACATGGCTTAATCTGTAGCTCAGTCATAGCAGGGAAAAAAGTGGGAGTAACCTCTTTCTTTGGTCTCACCCCACATGATGCCCAACATCTGAGCATCTGGCACATGTTGCTGAGCAGTCCCAAACAGCAGTAGACATCAGAGAGGTTATTACCTCCTGTGTAGATCATCACCGTTCTGAGATTAAGTTTTACTGAGTTCATTAAGACATCGAGATCCACTTTTATGCCTGTTGTTGAAGGCAAAGTCTGATGGGTAAGGGATGTCGGAAGCAAAGGCGCGTAGGGCAATAACGTGAGATGAGGGCACAGAAAAGTTGGATCTGCAGGAGCACCTGGCCCTAGAAAACTCTGACTGATTTTCCTTGTAGGGACACGCACCTTCTGGTGTGCTGTTAACAGTCCCTTCATTTCTTCATTTGCTACGACAACTGTAGCTCTGCCCTAGATCACCCACGCAGCAGCCCTGGCTGAACTGCCAGCCTGATCTGCTGCATCAAAATGGCCCAGATAAGGGACCCCTTCTCCCCATAGGTGGAAAAAGCTCCTTGGATCTAGCTGTTCTTTGGGAGTCACCAAACAGGGTTAGCTGTGGCTTGTTGAGACTGTCCAGTTTACAAAGATTTATCAGTGGACCATCACTTCTCTAACCTCCAACACAGTTCTAAAGCATGACCTGTTCCAGTTTCCCTGGAATCAACAGTTACTCTTTTTACTCTTTTTCCTGTTTTGTGGCATGCACAAAGCCTTGACTCCTGGAATAGAGAAAAACTGGTATTTACCAGAGCTTTTAATGGCGTGAATGCCCAAGGTTGAATTCCTTGTTTGTCTGAGGTGCTATCTGAATTCAATGGGAACTGTGTGCACCACAGTCGCATGGGCGAGCGCGGAGACCTCGGTATTTACAGTCCTGTCGAAACAAGGCCAAGACCATGAGCCTGAGCTCCTTCTCAAAGGGGCAGTGTGGGGAACCTCTCTAGAGCACAATTTAAATATGGGGGTGGTAAAGCCCCTGGGACTGTGCCATTGAAACAAGAAGGGGAGGCCACCCATTTCTGCCTTGCCAAACAGTGATAGATTTGCACATGTAATGGTGTTTCAAGGCCAATTTCTGCAGCCTATCTGTGCTTATTTGTCACAAGGTGAACTTTCAATGTGGTATTGTTAGGCCGTTATCATAATATTTCCATTAGCGCTCAGTGGGGGAATGATTAACTCGGGAAGCCTAGGAGGGGAGCGGGGAGGAGCCTGGCCGCAAGCAGCTGCTAATCTGATGGCAGGGCTGCCTTGGTGTGGACGCAGCACGTTTGCTTGGGGGCCACATCTCTGGAGCCCCGCTCAGCTGCCTGGCGTCGCTGATCTGGGGACAGTTGCAAGGGGGATGCTTTCTGAGCAGGTGTGGGACTGCAAGATGCAGTGACAGTGACCTGATTCCAGAAGTGCTGCTCTCTCCAGGGGCACTGCCCTGCGCTCAGCTTCTTTGTAACACAGAGCTCTGAGGGTCACTAGGACTGAAATCTGCCTGGTGCTTACTCCTGTTTTGCTGATGAAGCTTGCTTGCTTTGAAAATGTCTACATTGCAATTTGCTGTTGATTTACCCCAAATAAATGTATCTGCAGCTATTCATGGTGGAAGCTTCTCTCCTCATGGCAAAGCCAGGAGATCCTGCTGCCATGAAGTTTCTCACACACCCTGGCTGTCTCTGCTGTCTGCTGTCAGGTCTTTTATTTTGCCTGTGGTTGTATCTCCATAGGCTTCACTTGAGTCTGTGGCTGCTAAGGAGACAGGACACAGCCAGCTCATCAGAGTAGTCTCTACATCAATTATTTCTTACTAGGAGGCATAGGAGGGCTCTCCAAACCCAGGCAAGGGGTGTCACAGCAGGAGCAGTGTCATCTTCCCCTGAGACCTGTGACCTGTTACTGTTAACAGCAACGCGTGCCATTGTATGGCTCACCCTGGGAATGGCTCAGGGACTGTGTACTTTTATTATTATACTATTATTATTTAATAATATTTTTATTAGTAGTAGTAGTTATTTCTGTTGCGGTAGTGCAAAAAACAGCCCCAGCTCCCAGCCCAATGTGTGGCGTGCAACACACCATGGCAGCCTGTCCTCAGGGAGGTGCCATACTGGCCCAGAACAAGGGCACATGACAAATGCAAAGAGGAAGAGAGGGTACCGTGACAGTATGGCTACGTGGATTTCTTTCGGGAGAAATAAAGTAAGAAAAATAAAGAGAAATAAAGAGGAGGTGCACAGGTGGGTTGTTATCCCTGGTACCAGAGAAGAAGGTGATTAGCAAGATGAGACAAGGGAGGGGACAAGGTTTGCAGGTTAGTTGTGGGGGCAGAAGGAGGGTAGCCGGGGAGAAGGTGTTTAGAGCAAACAGAGGTTCCAGGACGGGCTAATCAGCAAAGCAGAAAAGGCAGGTCAAAGTAAGAAGAGACAAGCAGAGATAAACACTGAGAGGCTGTGCTGGTGTTGTTTCCAGACTGTTTCCACTGAAGCAAAGGCTCATGCCTGGCCTCGATAGCAATGCCTTGTTTTTAAAAGATTAAGCAGTACTGCAGAAGGAAGGGTATTAAGGTTTCGTCTAATGTCAGCCAAAGGAGATAATCACATCTATTAGGCAGATAAAGTGAGTATTTCCCCTGGAGAGAATATACGCACAGTGGTGCTTTTATACACTGGAAACACTGAGCTCTCCAAAGTCTTGGTTGGGAAGAGAGCTTTTTTGCTTCTAAATACTGATGTGTGGGGCTGGGAGAAGGGACCTCTTCCACTCTACATCGCTCAGGTGATTTTATTTTTATTAACTTCCAAGTAACTGAGCCCCACAGGCTGAGGCCCCGTTCAAACATTGCATACAGCCAGGCACAAGGTTCCCCAGAAACTTTGGGGAGGATTTCAGTCTTGGGCCAGCTCAACTCATAGCTCCTTTGCTGAGCCTGGGCCAGCAATGGATGTTTTAAGTCATTCAGTACTGCATGGATTCATGTATACCCCTGAATCATGTGAAAATACCTCGAAATAGCAACTGGCCTGGCCTGTATCCAAACTAGAGACCCAGAGGCAAAGAGTAATGGCCAGTTTGTAATCCCTTGCATCATTTTGTCTGTCATTGATAGCTCACTCTATATTATAATTGTTGTTATAACATCTAATCTTTATTAAAGAAGAGATTTAAGGTAGATGACTTCGGCTGAATTTTCATGGGTTTTATAACAGCAGCTTTGTAATGGGCAGTGGGATAAAAATCTTCCCAGAGTATTGGATGACATGGTGTTGGATACTCTCTGGTTTCTGTACAAGAGTCAACTCCTGAATGTAGTCATGAGCAAAACATCAGCCTGTGTGATGCTGGTGAGATCTTTGGGGAGGAAGGGAAATTGCCAGAGAATAATTAAACTCTTCCAAATTGGGTGGATATGTGATTTCCTGCTTCGCTAGCCTGTAGTAAGCATGGCCTGTAGCATGAAAAGAAACTCCAGAATGCAATGGGCCATTTTCCTCTGTCACTATTTCTGAATAAAATCAGTGTGCAGTTAAGCCAGTGTTATAAATTTTGGTAGGAAGGCCTCCAGAGCAGGTAGATTTGTTTAATCGCTTGGGCTGGAATCCAAACCACTGGAGGATATAAAATACATACACTAGTGCCATTCACTTCACTGAAAACTTTACCTTCTTCCCATCCAAGGAAATAGCTGTGGCTGGCATCAATATATATTTGGCAAGCTGTAGGGATAAACAAATTTCTCAAAAAATCATCTTTGGCCCAGATTGATTATATTTCTTCGCTATAGCTTTTCAAGTTCCTCAGCTAAGACCTTTTGACAGAGGACTTGTAAGAAATCAGTCATTCCTGCTTTGAAATGGTGAATCTTTACATCTGTTCACCAGACCACCCCATCCTGATTCTACTCAAACTATTGCTTTCAGTTGGAGTAGACCTTCCCAAACATCACTTCTCCTGTAACATTTGTAAGAAACATGCAGTAATGAAATCCTAAGTATCCTTATTTCAGCATATTTTATCTTCTTTGTGTTTTAAATATTAGCTTTTTGAACAATAATCTCATTCCTTAATGTTTTCAATTGCATTTCAGTAAGCTCACTGGTAATATAAAGTAAATGTATTTTTCCTTCCCCGCTCCCTTCCCCCCCCCGCTTTATTCTTTTGGTTCCCCCTTGATTTTCCAAATTTCACCAAAATTGTTGTCTGGAAGAATTTTGGTGTTTTTATGTAGCTTACACTAAGGAATAAGGTTTCTGATCAGGAAGAGTCAGATGCCACAGGATTTTAGTTAGGAGCTTTGGGTGTTTCCAGAACATTAATTGTCTCAGTAATTCACTAGATATGCTACGTGCTATATCCTTTGCAAAAATATTTTCCATTTAGCATAGAAAATTATACAGACCTCCAAAGTAGGAGTTTCTGCCACCTCCTCCTGAAGCAGCAAGTTTACAGTAGTAATCTTTCCCATTGGTCCTTGCCAGCTTTGCCGTTGCAGTTGCTCGCTCTGACACTGATATATTGTCTCTTTCAGACGTGTTTAGGATTTGACACAGTTTGTGCAACACTTCATCAACAAAGTGAACATCTGCAGCAAGGACAGTTTTCAGAAACAACGTCCTTTTCTGTGATTGAAGGTAAAGTGTTGCTTGTGCGATTGCCTCGTTCTTAGTATTTGTTCCAGCTCCGAATCTCACGCTCTGGCCAGGTGTCCCCTTTCCTGCCCCTCCTGGGTTGGCCTGGGGACCAGGGGACCTGTCCCAGGCTGAGCTGTAGCCCCTGTCCTCTGCTCCAATTGGAGCTCCAGCCACCGACCTGCCTATTGGCCTTATCCACGTAAGTGCTTTGAGTTTTCGAAGCTTGAAGCCATTCTGCATTTAAGTTGTGTTTTGCAGCCAGGAATTTTGCAGGTCAATTATGCCCTGTGTGACAAAGCTAAAATAAAAATGTGTGTGTTGTTTGTGAGCCCTTTCTGGCAGTGGGTGGTGTAGCACTTGTCAGCCTATATGCTGCTCTGTATGTTAGTGACCTTCTTAGCACAGTTACAAACAGCAGAAACTGAGCTATTCATTTGCCCCATACCTTTGGAAAAAATCAGAATAGGATGGTCCTGCAATAGTAGCTGTAGCTTTTAAGATAATCTTCTCTCATAAAGTTTTTCACAGAAAGGCAAGAATAGATTTTGCTTCTTTTCTCCTAATTGGTATATTTGAGGTTAATTAAACGCAGGAGAAGTAAATGCTTCTCTTAATTCAATGCTAGAAGCACTTTAAGGTTCAGAGCAGGTGACTCATCCACTAGAAGGGAATTTATTCTTTGTTTGTAAATGCTATTTATTGCCTTGTTTTGCATCACTATGGCTACTGTATGTCACTGGTGATATCAGCACCTACATGAATGCACGATCCAGTTTAAAGGATGGGATAGTTCTTATAATAAAGTGCTTGTATCCGCTACTTTTCTGCTGCGGGTTAGTACTTCTCCCATAAAAGCAGCAGTAAAAGTGGATCAATACTTTCTATAAAAACTGCCTGAAAAATAAAAGTTTTCCTGCACATATATCATGTCAAACCCTAAGCAACAATCAAACTGCCTTTTTCAGATTCAGTGGCTTTATAAACAATTCCACAGTGTCCTTCAAGTGATTTCTAAGCGAAGAATGAATTGATTTGCAGCTCTATTTTCAGCTTTTTTTTTTTTCTTATGACTAGTTATTTTTAGAGTTAAATACTTAGTTAAGCTTGTTAGAAGCATCACTGCTACCATGGCCTGTATAGGTTTCTTCTGCTCTCCGTTACCATTCCTAAGCAGAGACTGAGAACAATTAATATACTCCAGTTAGAGCCTAATTCTTTTGCCAGTTGCATGGCCCCACGCTCCTTCCTGAAACGCATGAAGTGCAATCACTTCTGCCATCCTATTCAATCAAAACCTTAAGTTGTACAGATTTCTGAAATGGCCTGGGCTTCAACAGCTTGGGAGCTGATTCACTGAGGCATCTGCTGCTATAGCACTGATGGGACTGTCACCATATTCCCAGCCGGAATCATTTGTCTCTGTCATTTAGAAATAATCTGCAGGGTGTAATGTGGTCTTAGGGAAGCACGGAGTCCGTTATTGCTCAATAATAGAATTTCATGAGGTCCTAACAGCATCTTTGAGCTTACATGACACATTTGAGAGCGCATGGGTGGATGTGTCTCTCTGATGTGCTATGGCACAGGAACAGGGAACTGATTTAAGGGCTCGGTGCCTACTGAAGGAGGGTGGAAATAAAGTGGCCAGCGGAGGAGCAATGGCAGCAGCCCCCGGTGCCTTGCCGGGGCTGAGCCCTGGGACACGCAGCAGGGTTGCATGTCCACTCCATGGCCACCCAGCCCCAGCCTTCATAAATTCCAGCCCCTGCAAAGCCACTGAGATAATCTGCAGCCCGAAACACACACTTTCTTGTCCAAGTCCCTTTCCCTGCTACCCAGGGTGGTTGGGGATGGGGCATGAGACCCTGAAAGGGTCATAAAAGAAAGACCTTATGGCAAGGGAGGGAGCACGACGCTGCTTTCAGTGGGGGAACAGTGTGAGGGCACGTGTGTGCTGTCAGCCCTGTCCCTAGTGCCACTAACAGCGGGCGCAGCTGGAACTGCAGCCACGGCTCCGGGAAGGGGCTTCGCTACTCCCTGGTCACCTGTCCCTCGGCTGCATTCGCAGGTGGGTCATGGCACGGCTCCCTGGGTGGTGCTGGAGTAAGAGTGTGGCTGAAAAAGCCTGTGTTTTCCTGATTGCATTGCTGGCATCATTCTGCTCCCTTCGTTCTGGGGAGCGGGACAAGAGCACCCAGTCATGCTCTGCCACTGCCTGCACTCATCGGAAAGTGTGCCATTCAACTCAGCACCCATCGATCCCCAGCTGGCTGTTCCAGGTGTGCCGAAACCTCCGGGCTGTGCCCTGGCCCACAGCTGAGCTCCGGTTCCTGCACGCTCTGCGGTGCCCTTTTAGAGATACGCTGCAGTGGGAGTGAAAGTCTCTGCGATATCATGCTGCTTGGTGCTACAGCTAATTAAAGTCATTGTGAACGGTTGTGGAATAATTGTAGATATTGTAAAATTCAGTTTTGTGGGGTAATTGGTAATGTAAGCCTGAAAGAAGTTGTGCTTAAGATGTTTTAGTTTGCGCTTCTCAGTAGGAGCACTCGACAAAGGAGGCTTTTGTGCACGAGACAGGGCCAGGATTAACGGGAGCAGTTAGTCGTGCCAAAGGGGTGCTGTGGCACGGGGCATGGGACAGAGTAAGCCGAGGTGCCCATGCAGGAGGTTCAGGTAGTGAAGAGCTGCCGCAGATACCAAATACTGGCTCAGGAGAGTGAAATGTCCTAGGCCAAACCCACTTAGGGCTCATCTCACTGAGGGAGATGTTGATTTGTCATCCCAGATGGGCATGGCCCAGTTAGTCTGTAAGTTAAACAGTGGAGCTCAGCCTCTGTTTGCTGCTTGGTGCTTAATACATGTTAGAAAGTGTTCAGATACCCTCCTAGAGGATGGAGGAGCCTAGAGCCAAGCGGAGCAGGGAGGGAGCAAGAGCCAGAGCTGTTGTGACTTGGGTGCCAAACAGCTCTGAGAGATGGTTAATAGGCACATGAACAGCTTAGTCCGTGCCTAAATCCCTGAGTTAAGTGAGATTTGGGTGCCAAGCCTTCCTTGATGCATCTGGAAATCCTGTTCAACTCCTCTCTGATCCTTCAGGCAACTAAAGATGACTGAAAATCTGGCCCTGGACACCAATATAGCTGGTGTCTTTGGAATTCACAGTTTAAAGAGAAGCACTGGCTCATAACTAATTAGAAGAGACATCTGGGAATAGCAAATATTTAAGACATTATGAAGCATCGGATTGTGAATTTTATTCAAGGTTGATATTTCCATGAGTAACTTCTTTGTCAACAGCTGCACTTTCTGAGCTCGTGCATTAAGAAGAAGCAGGTAGCTAATAGTACTGGAGGGCTCCCAGTCTCTTGCTGAGGCTCTGGGGCTACACAGGGCTCCTCTCCACCATCCCTGGTGCGACACCCAGGGTCAATATCCCTCCCTGTGTCCTCGCAGGGAGCACAGTGGCACTGTCACACTGCTGGTGACCCTAGACATGGTCTAGCGATGGTCCTGCAGCTGTGGGAACACAAGCAGCAAACACATCTGCGAGAGGGAACGCTGGCAGGCAGACAGGTTTCAAGGGGTTATTTAGAAAGAACAGAATATAGTACAGCTATTTTAACAAATATGAAAAGCGCCTTTTTTAAATTAACTGGGGAGCCAAAGTGCAGAGCTGAGTTTTCCAATTCTGTTTTAATATTTGCAGCATGACAGAGGTGATGAACACACGGGAACCTGTGATGGAGGAATTTGCAATAAGCCAATCTCCTGAGGAAGAAGGAGGACCTTCCACCCAGGTAAATTTAGAAAAACAGGAAAGTCTCCTGAGTTGCTTTTCAGAAGCAATGTGAGGCAACTAACAACTTTCTTACATGTAGATGTTGAATCACTGAGCATGGCTGACAAAAAAACAATTCCTGAAATATTTTTTGATCCTATATGGCTTTTGCTTACAAATGTGAGAATTGTGGCAGGAGGGTTTCCTCTGGAGTGAGTCCTCCCATGGCACTAGCAGTGCTCTGGAGGGATGCGGGCAGAGACCGTGTTCCTCTCCAAGAGCAGACCTGCAGATTTGTCTCATCTCGTTCAGGTCCGACCAACTATCGCATGGTGAGGACACGTAGCAGATGCAGTGCCTTTTTTACAGCTGCTCTGGTAATGAGCAAACTTTCAAGCTCAAAGAGAGCTCCCTCCTTTAAACAAGACAATTCGAAATCACTGGGTAATTACTATAAATGGATCTCACAGGTTGCACTGGTCAGGGCTATTTCCTGGCAGGTGGAGGAACGTTTTCTGACCATGGGCAGACTCACAAACCCACTCACATGCCCACTTATGGTGCAGGTTTCAACAGGAAGAATTAGGATGTCCCGAACTGCCCTCTTGACAACCCACATTCCCATTTTAGTCTCTGTGGTTGTTCACCCGGCTCTTGGTGTCACTAGCAGCGGCACAAATCTCTTAAAAGTTTCCTGTTGGATTTGAGTTGCTTCTCAACATGAAACACATTGTTTCAAGCAAACTCAGTACTGCACCCCGAAAACTACCCTAAAAGAATGCAAAGTCTTAGCATTTGGAAGTCAGGAAAGTGAAAACTGAAGCAGCTTGTGCAAGTCCATTTATGCAATTAGAGAAAGTACTGTAGGTATTTCGTTATGTCATCTTGCTGCAAGGATGGATAGTCCTCGTTTAAGGAGCACCTTTTCAGCATTTTGTATCCTCTTTTACATCTAATGCATGGTCCTGTTTTTTCATTATTTTGGTGTTGTACACAGTCTAAACATTGTGCTAACTCCAGTTCCCACTCCACATATGTTTTTATGGCTTTTCTATGGTGACCCTGATCATCTGCTCCAAAGAGTTTCTTTTTTTTCGTCCATTTATTGTGCCTCTTTGTGAGGAGAGGGTGTTATTATGCATGTTTTAGAGATGGCCAGCCAAAGTTAAAAAAGCAAAAACAAGTGAGTTATGCAAAGTCCGTTACTCAGCAGGAAAACCAGGGCTCTTCCGGCAACTTCAAGGCACTTTGGCCAGGAGACCATTCTTTCCCTTCCTGAAGTCTCCTGCCCACTTGTTGTGCACTCCAGCTTCTGCAGAAAAAATAAAGCTAGAGCTACAGGCAGTGCTCTGCTTCCTGCCAGTCCTGACTCATTCCTAGAGGGACCTGGTAAATACAGGACTTCAATGGAAAACACATGATGTGATCCGTGTGAGAAGAGACCATATGAGAACGACGCAAATATAAATAGACAAACTGAAGCTGCACAGTGCCTTCTCCTCAATTCTGTTGCTTGACTTTGCAGCCTTAATAACCATCTTTTGGCATATTTTTAGATCTGCATATGTCATTTCCTAGGTCTTCAGACAGCAGATGGAAAAAACAGATACTCCACCACACTGGATCCTCTTGCTGTTACCAGCGGGCTGGGGGCCTGGTGATCTCGCACGCTGCCCTCTGCCACCCGAGCTAGTTAAGCAGTGGCCGCAGGGGGCAGGTCACGCTCAGCTGGGAAATAGAGCAATTTGCCCACTATTCTATGGGTATTTTCTGCCAGTTGAGCAATGGGACACAACTACCAAAAGGTGGCCAGAAATTCCGGATGCTTTCACCTTGTCTCATATTTGGAAATGGCAGCTTAGCAGCTTCTTAAAAAATTCCTCCCAGTCAAGACATCTGCTAGGGAATTTTCATCCCTCATAAACAGCTCAGGAGGAGACTATATGACAGGAAGTTTTGGGGAGCTTCCTGACCGGCATCGCAAACACAGGCTTGTGTTCAGGACGAGTTACACCCATGCGAGTGCAGCTGCAAGAAAGCATTTGAAAGGTTTAGCCTCAGTGATTCATTTAGTTTAGCCATACTGAAGGGCTTTTCTCACATTCAAAAGTCCTTAACTGTGTCTGTCTGCTACCCTAAAAATAATAATAACATGTTTTTCCATCTGCATGAAGGCTGGCAAAGGCTGATGACCCCCCATGACATGACCGTGGCAAGTGCGGGCATGAGCACAGAGCAAATCTGTGGCCACGCTGGGAATTAAATGTGGAGAAGTCTTGCTCTCCATCCCATGTTCAGTGCCCTAGCCCTAGTCTTCACCTTGCTTTTATTACTACCAATGGAAACTTAGCTAGTCAGGGGAAATTTACAGCCTGTTGGTTCAGATATGCAGAAGTTTGAGGAGCCAGGAGATAAGGTTTCAGCAAAGTGGCAACAGAGTTCATGTTACACTGACAGCTTGGAGGATTTGGAATGAAATTTCCACAAAACAAAACAAAGTACACTGAAAGGCTTAAATGAACTAACTATATTGAAAACAAAAAGGCATTTCTACATATTATAATATCCTTCACTAAAAAAACACCCAGTTCAGCTTCAAGTTCTAATCTCTGTCTAGTATCTGACCTGCAGTTTCAAAGTGACAAAGGAAAATAATAGCTGGCGCTGCGCTAGGTGTAAAGGTGATCTCTGGGGCTACCCGTTTTGCATGAATGCATCATAAAATAGAATATTGCACATTACACAAAATAACTCTGCAGAATGGTGGCTTCCTAATAAACTGTCACGGCAAGAAAACAATAAATCATATCAGAGTAAAAAGGCAGAAGCTAGAAGGGCTGCAGGAGTCTTTTAGTTCAGTATTACAGCAATGACCTTTGTGTCCTAAAAGTTGCACCAGGGCTGAAACACAAGTGTTAGGCAACAAAATATTTTTTTTCACCTAAGTTTCCAGTCTCTGCACCTTGGCTCATGACAATTGTCTGCCCAACACACTGGTGAGAAAAGTTGCATTTCTGGACCTGATCTCCTATTCTTTGCCCTGCTCAAGTTTGTTGGACGTTGTGATGGATGCATATAGAAACACTACTGGTGCTTGCCCTCTTTCTCTGAATACGTGTCCCTGAGCAGTTCTTTGACAAGCTTGTCACCAAATGTCTCACCAGGCCTTCCCAGACTCACGTGAGAAATACCCCAAGCTGACCAAAAGACTGCCGTCGATCGTGGTGGAGCCCACCGAGTCGGGTGAGGTGGAGAGCGGGGAGCTGCGCTGGCCCCCCGACGACCTCAAATCAGCAGAGGAGAAGGGTCTTCTTGGTGACCAAAGAGTCTGCGCGCAGCAGCAGCAGATGGATCTGGAAGGTCTGAATGAGTAATTTTCATTCTCATTTTCCACAGAAAAATAAAAGTTTCAGGCCATACCATGCACTCAAGCTAACAGCATTCCAAAGAGCAGTAGATGCTTGAGGGGGGGTTGCAGTGGCTGGTACCCAGGAACACCTGCACTGCAAAGAGCGTCCTGGGGGCTTAAAACTTCTTCGTAGCTCTTGAGCAGACGGTGTTAAAGCCACATCAGGCTCACTGCTGGCTGTGCAAATGGTCAACAGGCATTTCAGGGCATGTTAGCATTAACTCTGTAGTCCTCTTCATTACAGTGTCCCTATCTCCAAGCGTAGAAGCAGAGAATAGCTGCACATTGAAAGCATCGGGGTGTCCCCAGAGTGCACTAATGTAACAGGCACTCACAACTAGGTAGATATAACTAGCAGAGTTACTGTGGGGTAAATACCTGACTAAAGATAAGAGCTTATCAGGATGTAGCTTGCACAGCAAATGTATGGAGACTAGTCTATTTAGTTCTTTTGTTGATTTGTTTGTTTGGCCTCTTTTTCCCTTAAAGTGTGACCCAGTTTCCATTTCAGTGCACAACCATTTGTTGTCCAAATGCCCAGAGGTGGCAGCCAGCGGGGTGCAAGAAGCACCCACAACTGCAATAACTTTAAAAGGGCTATGACAAATTGTTTAATCTTGGAGTGTGAAATCACCTGCTACTGCTGTTGGCGTTACTCCAGTTGGTTGTTGCCCAGTGGTGGAAACTACAGGGTGTAATCATTCGAGAAGAAATATGAGCTAAATATACAGCCTCTGATGTTTCTGTGTCCGTGATATTAGGACATGTTAGGTCTCGAAGAGGTAGAGGTCGAACAGATTTCATGAAGGTAACAGGTTGTCCTCCCACAGCTGTGCGCTCAGCGGGTCTTCTGCTTTCAGTGTTACTACTCATCTCAGTAACAAACACTCTGAAGTACCCTGTAAAGTCAGGCTGTGATGCCCTCGGAGCATCCTGCTTCAGGTGTCACTGCTGGTCTGCAAGTGCAAGACCAGCCAGGCAGAGCCAAGTGAAGACTTGCATCCCTCCATGGGGAAATACATACTGATGAACTATTTCTTTGCAGATACTTTAGCACATCCAGCTCAAGAAGTGGAAGATGATACAGATACTCTGGAAAGCAGAACTGAAAAGGATGAATAGGAACTCCATGGCCTCAGAAGTGAAACTTCATTGTGAATGTTGTTGAAAAGCTAACACATTCTGAAGAAATGTCAAAGTAATCTGTATTTACATCTGCAAGGGTTTTATTTAGTTAGTACCTGGTAAGAAGTGTATAGGCTTTAGAACTGTTCTTTTGAACATTTTGATTTTCAGGCTGGGATTCATATTATTTGTTTAATTTTTCCTTGGGAAACAATGGGACACATTAGGAAATGCATTGCAGACATGATGAGATTATAAAGGAAAAATGCGCCTAATTTCAATAAGTACATTTCATTGGATTTACCTTTTTTAAGCAGGGTTGCTTTCAGATATCAACAGCAGGACAAAGGGGTTACATTTCTACAGAAGGGATGTCTTAAATCTAAAACCTTTCTTGTTTTTAGCCATTTAAAACTAGCACTGTGATATTATGGACAATAGATGTAATATAATGTCACCATTTGATTTTGTAACTTTTGTATAGAGATGCAAGTGTAAGATTTGCCTACATTGCTACGTGCAGGAACCTTCCAGGTGTGGGTTAGAGCAGTTGTCTCCCTTTGACTAACCTGTGCAAATTCAGATGAACCAGCCTTTTATTAACTGTCTTTTCAATAAGGTTTCGATAAGAAGTTTTAGAAATACTTTCTTGCTGTACATTGATGAGCTGGAATAGCTAGTCACTGGTGTTTGTGGAGTGAGACTGTTTGTTGTAGCCTTGGTTGGGTGGATCGTGCTGTTTGTGCACTCTTTGTGGCCCAGATCCAGCCGTGGCGTTTCGCGCTCTGCTCTCCGGCTGCTTCGCTCCTCTTCTCTGCTCTGAAGCCGGCAGAAACAGCTCCTGCTTCCGCCAGGGCTGAATTTGTCCCACCTTGTTAGTAGAAGTTGTTGTGAGTCTTCTTTCAGTATGTTTTGTGCATAAAACAAGTGCAGAGGCCTGGTGGTTCTTCCACTGACCGACACAACGCGGTGGGTGGCCGGGCTAAGGGAGCTCACGGCACAGTCCGAAGCTCCTTTGCAGCTTGTGTGGCGCCAGGCCTGCCCTGGGCCATCCAGCCGGGGCTGGGAGCTCCCGCAGCCACAGCATATCCTGGTCAGCTCCACGGCTCCGATAAAGCCACCTCCTGGAAAGCAGAGCTCAAGTTGGGACGAGCCCTCTCTGGACACGCTGGGCCTCCGCTGGATTCTCCTTCTCTGCTCTGTTCAGGGATGGATTCAGGGTCCTCTTCCGCAGCAGCAAGCCCTTTACGGTTGGACTTGATGATCTTGAAGGTCTTTTCCAGTCATAACAATTCTATGATTCTACTGCACAGGGACCTTGCAGAGACTCCCTTCCACTGGGCACCATCCCTGCAGAAGCAATGACCTTGGGCCAAAACTTTACCCTTTAGACAGTGCTGATGGAGATACTGCCTGTATCGGAAGGGTTTGACTGTTTCAGTGGAAAATGTCCAGAAAGCTACATAACTGTCATTTTCCGCATCTCCAGGGCTGGATGGGCTCTGTACTTCCAATTAATGTTGCAGCCAGAAAAAAAAGCCGCTTGCTATAGATGGAATGAAATAATAGAACTTCCTCCAGCATTGATTCCTAAGTTTACTTTCAAGTGTGTTCTTTTCTCCAGTAATAATTTTCTTTAAAGTAAACTTTTAATTGTGTGATGATGGATAAAATTTACTGGCCAGATATATTAATAAGTTTATACCTTCTTAGCAACCAAATTTAATATATTTACTTACAAAGAATTCTTTGCAATGAATGTTTAGTACAAAGGGAAGACTATTTTACTTCAAAGCAACATTAATTTATGTACAAAATTATAGCTCATTGTTTGGCGTGTTTGGGATCGAGGACCCTTTTTATAGTAGTACAGTATAACATGATACTTAAGTTAAACTTTGTTCTCTCAACAATATGTTTTGCCTTTTTGACACAGACGTTCTTACCTACTCTATCACAGACTTATTTGGTCAGATGAATGAGATTCTGGTCAAAGAACCTAATTTCACCAGGGTATCTAATTTTCACCCGAAGGTTTCAAGAGCACCTCCTAAATCTGGCTCTGTTCCTGTCATCCCCTTTGCTGGTGACAGTTTTCCCATAAGCAGTGGACATGAAACCAAGCGCGAGGTAAGGGTTGAGGCTGGCAAACGTGCTGCCGAGGGGGAAACTCCAACTGGAGAGGCATCCAGGTGGACATGAGGTGCTCTTCAAATCCAGCTTTTGCATCGATGGCCTAGAAGTTTTATAAAGTGCTGGGAAAAAAAAATAGTAACAACGACAACGTATCTCTAGGTGTGTGATTTCCTTTAATCTGCCTCTGCCCAACTCCACAAGGAATGACGTTAGACGTATCATTTAATTAGCTTTTCACTTTATAAAAGGAAGAAGGGTTATTTGAAACACTTCCCCCAATTTTATAAATTCTCTATCTGCTTTCAGATACTCCCTCCCTTCCTGCTCTGGATGGCCCTTATCCTATTTCCAGCTGAGGTCAATGGCACTTCCCTGAGCAAGTTTCCTGAAGGAACACACAAAATCCTACGAAAGTGCCGCACGCCGCTGCGTTTCTCATTGCGGTGCATACAGCTGCAACCCATGCAGAAATGCCGGACTCCATTCTTCCAGCCTAGTTACTCCTCTCTTCCCTGCTTCCTCCTTCGCATTGCTCACTTTTAAATATTTTAACTGAAGCGAGTGGATGCTTCAAACTAAAGCTTCTATGAAATGTGAGCGGCCTCCGTTCAAGAGCCTCACAAAGCCAAGCTCCTCCTCCCATTTTTATTTTTCTAAACATATACCAGAGGCCCTAAAATAGGAGAGCATGATAGACAGAAAATTGTTTTATCAACCAAACCCTCCTTATTCTACTTGCAGATCTATGAATGTCCACTTACTTTGTCTGTGTTCAAGTGTTGTCTCTCTGATAAACTCAATAGTTGTTTTGTATTT
>VZSV01000014.1:10641731-10658274 GCA_013398735.1 Nothocercus julius
AAAAAAAAAAAAAGATATTCAGTCATATTTTTCTAGTCCAGCTTATAGAATATTTCATGTGGTGCAGAAAGGAAGTTTTATGGAGTAAGGCATTGTTGGGTTTTGCTCTATTTTAGTTCTAATTTTGTAAAGTGCCACCTGTATATAATACTCACCTAATGTATGTCCTGTAGATGTATTACACTGTTTAGTCTATTAAATGCCTATAATGGACCGATCAGAATAAGTGGTATAACCTCAGTGTCTTGGTTTACGGATACAAAGGGCCATTTGGGGAGCTGCGCAGCTGCTGTCCCATGGCAGATAGGGAGGAATTCAGCCTTCCTCAGGCCTGCCTCTGCTCCGTGGCATACAGCTACGCACACTGGCCTTCCTTTGCGCACAAACTCACATTTGCACCAGTGGCATTTGCTATTTTCCGTCTCTCAGCCTGGACAAGGCAGCCCGAAACTTGCTTGGGTGCTGCGTTTCCTTGCAGAGCGCAGCCGTGGTGCCCTGAGCAGCCGTCTCCTCCCGCCGGGGCCTGCGTGTGCGGCGCATGGTGCTCAGCCGCGTCAGGATGCAGGCAGTGCTACCTGGCGGCTCCAGAGGATGCCGTTTCAGCAGGAGCTGATTTACGGCCCTGCGAGATCTGTGCTGAGCCCTGGCTATTTGCTTTCTTTATGTCTGAGGATAGGGGAATTTATCTTTCATTAAGCTGAGCATGGGTACGCTTTTGGCTGACTCCTCATACATATGTTTTAAACTGAAAGGCCAGGAGACTCACTTAATGTTATCCCATTGGCATAGCATCATTTTTTCCTTTCATCTTTATTCAACTGTCTGCTCTGAGGTTCTTTCTTTTAGACGTATTCTGCTTAAAACATCTATTTAAAGAAAAAAAAAAAACTTTTTCAGTTGAATTAACCTTTATTTAAATCATTAGCAAGAGATGGCTTTTATGTAACTCTGGCTTTTTAACTCTTTTTAACTCTGGTTTTTAGTAACTCTGGCTTTTTTGGTGCCTTAGACGAAGAAGTGTCACTTCCATGTCAAATCACATCCTAATCTGTGTTTTCATTGCCCCTAAGAGAGAAGACATCAGACATAAAATACAGGTTTATATATTGCTGGTTAGGTATTTCACTTGCCATACCACCCACAGGCAGAGCACCCAGCCCGTGATGGTGATACTGTGATATTGGCCACCCATTGCATCCTCGGTTTCCAAATGAAAGATGTGTTTCTTCATTTGGTGCTTTTCCCATCTTTCTTTTTCAAGTCTAGCCTTGATATGAAATCCTTTCCAGGAAAGGTGATCCCTCGTAGCTACATGACTCCCATAGCAAACAAAACTCCTCTTAAATTCATGTTATAAAAGCTGTTACTCATCCTCACTGCTTCCTGAAATGAGAGCAGGAGACCTTTCTCCCTTTTACCTTTGGATATGCTTTGTGGCTCCCACTGCAGAGACAGGAACTCTCTGAAGTTTAATTCCACTAAGAGAACTAGGATTTCAACAAAGTTTCTGTTTCTCTCTTTTTCTCTTTTCAATTTTTCCCTCAGAAAAAAAAAACTTGAAACATTTTTGAAGTTGCAGTTTTTCCTCTAAGGATGCCGACAGAGCCTTTTTTTTTTTTTTTTTCTGTCTTCTCCATCATTTTTATCGTGAGGAGTCCAAAAACGTCGCAAGTCATTTAGCCCAAACTGTCTTTAGCGCAGCCCTTCCCGCCCCAGCTGCGGAGCGACAGCGGCGGAGCCGCAGGAGCCCCCGGGAGGAGGCAGCGCGGCCGGCAGCTATTCTTGTCAGGCTTGCGCTTTCACACTCCAGACTTTACACTACAAAGGACAAGGATATTTGCATCCTGTCTGACAATTCATGCACACAAACCAGAGGAAATTTGTTTAAAATACCCGTGATTGCCGTCACTCGGTAAGTAGAGGTTTGTAATCAAGCCGTTATTCAGCTGTAGCATGGATCCTGGAGTGTGGCAAACGCTCTTTATGGATTGGTCATTTCATTTTTGAAACACAGGTTAGATCTTGCTGCATATCCAGGTGTCCCCCATACAACTGCAGCTGTGAAACCCCAGCACAGCTCCAGAACGTTCAGTGCCAATGCACATGCTGCCTTGGCCTCTTCTGGGGGAAGAAAATCTTCAGCTGGGACGGGATAGATGCTAAATGCAGTGCAAAGGAGCAATGCCTCCACGAGGCAGCAGCAGGCACGTGGCAGCTCTCTTCAGGGTTCTGCACCCACATGTCCTTCCCATCCCATGCAGAAGTGCTGGGCACCTGCGTCCCATCCCAGCCTGGAGCAGGAATGCTGCTGGGCTGGATGGGCAGGCCCCAGTGCGAGGCACCCCAGCAGAAACATAAGGATAATTTAAATCCATGCTTATCTGTTCTCTGATGAGGGCTCAAGCAGGAAGAGTATCACAGTCTGTATCCCTCTGTGCAGCTCGGATCTCTCCTGCCACCTCCCCACCATCCTGCTTAGCTCTGCAGTCAGCTCATGTCTCGGAGTGCCACACTGTGCACACATCGTATAAAAGTGAAACGGGCACAAAAATGAGTCCCGCTTAGGCACGGAGCGTGCTTGCTCCTGAAACAGCATGGTTGCTTCTTTCTTACCTAAGGGCTATGCCAAGCACCGGGCCCCGCTCCCCCGGGGTACAAGCCTGTGGCCTCGGTTCTGCCCATCATCCTCTCCCTCCTCTTGGGGCTGGGAACAGCTGGCAGAAGAGGTTTCTCTAAATCCTTGTCATTCCAGTGTGTCTCAGTTTTGTTTAATTTGGCCTAGTGACAAGGTCTGCATGTGTCACCTGTGGTGGGAACAGGACCTGTCCCCGTCCTGCTCAGGAAACCTAAGGGTTTCTGCAGAAAGTGCAATTGCCGGTGCCTTCCCCACCAAAAAGTCCTTGTACCCAAACCTGTGCACATGGGTTCAATTCACCAAAAAGCACCGCACTGGCAAAAAGATTCCTGTTCCCACACTCTGACTACCTTCACAAGATGTAGGCTGGGAAAGATGAATGCAGTAGTCACAGCCCAGCAGCAACAAGCTCGAACATGGAAATGATCTCTGTCCAAGGGGAAGTGTTTCCTGGAAAAGCACCCCTAGCCTGGGCTGCCTCTTTCCCCCTGCTGGGCTCTGGCTCTGCCTGCCCTGCAGCAATGCAGCAAGCAGCATCCTGGACACATGCAAAGCCACGTGCAGTGGTGTTCCTTCCATCTGTGCTGGAACCACTGGGAGTCTCTCTCCAGCGGGAAGAAGAAGCAATTTAAGATGGAGTCTGAGACACTGAACACTAGGGAGGACTTAAAACACAGACAGAAAACACAAGAAGGGAAAGAAAATCAAGGACAAAGCAGCCACTGGGCTCCTACCACCGCAGCACCTTTGTTCCAGCTCAAGGTTTCTCCCTGGAACAAATCTGTGCCCTCTGTTACCTTTAGTGACCCTCTAGCATGGAAAAACATCTCAAATTCGAGCTGTGCCTCCCGAGTGTGATAGGAACAGAGGAGATGCAGCTGAATTCCCTAGTTCACACAAAGGCTAAGGTGCCGTCACCTATTTATAGCCAGACTGGGTTAGATAAAGTAATTTATTCATCCCTGAGTTTTTAAACAAATCCCAGGGAGGACAAAGAGCCTTGTGTCTTTCTCCCCCACCCATTTTTATCAGCCTCGTTTGTACATGCAGAACTAAAATTCACTCCAAGAGTGAGGCAAAATTAGCCGAGGAAATTATTTGCTGGCTCAACATGAGCCACTGTTCTGCCAGAAATCATCTGTATTATTTTCATACACATTATGAGAAAAAATAAAAAGTAATTAAAATAATGTGAAATTTTGAGGCGTGAGGACAAATCGTGCTTGCAGATCTGCTAACCCAAATCCCATAAATTTGGCAGCACTGCTTTAGGTCCACTGAAGCTGAGAGATGAGTTTGGGTACCGAAAAGAAGGAAATAGAAGAAAATAAGGCTATCCTAAAACCTTGCTTTACAGAAATGCTCAGGAATATATTGAAATATGCACAGCAAGTGATGGTTCTTATCAAGATAAGCCATTGTCCCAAGGAAGACCAAGTCTCTGGATAAGGACAGGCTTTACTGAATTCTTTGAAGCTTTGCTCATTCATACCAGTGATATTTGCACTTTGCTCCATTCAGAGCCACAGTACATTTGGTTAGGAATCCTGCTGGAGATTTTTCGCCGTTTGAAGAAAGATATAAGTTATATTACTTCGGTGCTTAAATTTCATATCAACAAATAGAAATAATTGATTCAGCTCACTGATAACCCAGTCATACTATTACCTTGTTTCAGCTACAGGTGATTTGTCACAGCCTGGCGCCTGGCTCCAGTCATGGTAACCTCTAACACAACCAAGCCAAAACACTTTTTCAGTGGATTTAATGTTGAGCTTCTTAAGGCAGCAACCACCTATTTCTTGCCTTTTTTTTTCCCTAGAATGTTAGTGTAGCACCTATCAGGGTGGGTTACTAGGAAAACGTTGGACAAATTAACCTATTTGTCCTTTCTTTGGGAGTGGGTGGGAAAGCTTACATGCATTTATATGAAGACATAAAATGTTTCTGTCATGCTGAATTCTGCCAAGAGCTGTGCTTATTATTACAGATTTACAATAAAAATTGTTGTGCAAATGACCTAGATACACAGAGTACATGACTTAAGTGGGGATTTGGCTAAATCCAGCATACGCATCTAATCAGAAAACATGTACAGGCTTGGGAAAACATTGTGATGTGATTTTAAAGAGTCTTAATACATGGGTGTGTATAAGTTACAGATGAAGGGCAATATTGGATTAATGTTGGAACCTGTGTTTTATATCATTTTGTAAAATCTAGTGACTAAAGGAGAGAAGAACAGACTATACTATCAACCTGATCCACCAACATGGTACCTGAACTGGTCATTTGACCTCTTTTGTCTCAGTCTCATAAAACTGGATAAATGACTGATTCCCAAAATGAGAACCAGATGCTGCTACATTTTAGAAAAAAAAATTTCTTGCCCATTGGGCTATTCTTACTTATAAGGAAACTTCTACAATGAACACCCTTTCTTTTTTCAGGATAAGGCCCATAACTTATGTCAGCACAGAATACAACTGCCAGGATAGATGATCACACCTGGAGGGTTCACAGACAACAGAGTTTCTGCGACTTACACTACAGGTGATGTATCACAGTAGGTAGGTTTCTAAGTGCTGCACCACTGCAGAGTAGTTAATTTACTCAAGTTAAACACACAACTACTTAACATATATTGACACAGAACATATCATGCTAAACATTAGGCATTTAACTTTCCTAAAATGGCCATTAAAGATTTCAGAAGAAAGTGTAAGAACCAATTTTCAAACCAAACTCACTGGTTATTACTGCACTAAGGACATTCGTGTTGATATTTCAGGTTTATGTGGCACCACCATTTATTCTATTTTATCTGTCACTTTCCATACATGTTAATAATACTTAAGGGCATGATTTGAGTTCACAAGTTGATTTTATCAGGACTATGCATGCCAACACTAACGCAGAAAAGCTCTATATGCCAGTTTTACTACAGGGTATCAAGAAAACATAGCACTCTGTACATCGAATTCCTTTGTATCTATGCTAGATCTTCTCTTTGTGGACCTATTTTTTCCCTAGGATAACACCAGCCCCTGAGTAATGATTTACTTCCAATGCAAAGCAAAATGCTCTGGGCAAAATGTGCATAAACAAACAGGAATCTCTGACATGAAAAGTGCTAGCGTAGATGCACAAAATCAGTCAGAGAGTCTTAAAATGACCCTTGTCTGTGTCCATGCTGCTAGGTCAGATCTGGTGAAGTTGGGCTCGTGAACCTCCAATGAATTTTCCTTCTGATATCACATATGCACAGAGGTAACTCCTGTGATATTGTAGGAATTCTGATTATAAATCCCTACATTTATAAATCCCTCATTAGTATAGATAGGTAATACACTGAATTTAGGCATCTGGAATGCTATTGGTGTGTATTTCTGAAATCATGCAGTGATTGTAGCCCAATACCTCTGGCTCAACAGCTTGCTGAGCCTCCACTGATAATCCTCCTCATGAGCTGCATCTTCTTGGGGAGATCAGCTCAAACAAAGCAAGGATTAAAAAACACTGGGTGGGATCCTTAAATGCCAATGTATTTCACCTGCTTCTCTTTGAAAATGTTTTGCAGAAGGACACGTTAGCTGTCTCCTGTGTCTTCTGCACCAGAGGCCGTTGGCCTTGTCCCCTAGCCTGGAGCAGAAGCGAGCTAATACGCACCGTCTCTGCTAAGTAGCAGTGAGTTTCTACATGACAAACACACAAAGTGCATATTAAAGATTAATGTGAAAGGCGCCCAGAGCTGGTGCTTTCTGAAAGGCACCGCGCGGCAGGGCAGGCCGGTCCCCCCAGCACGCGAGAGCAGATGGCCGCGCCGCCGGGGTGACGGCACATGCGACACCTCTCCGCTCCTTCCTCTCCAGCCTATTGCCTCTGAACTTCGCTAGCAGCTGCAAAACATCCATAAATGATGCAGAAGAAGGCGGATTTAACCAAGGGGAAGAAGTGTTACTTGCTGGGCTCTGTTCTAGCGCTGCTTTGGCCGAGTCGCACAAGGAGAGTAACATCCACCCCGTGTCGTGGCGCCAACGGTTCCCTTCCCTTCACACCCACATGCAGAGCAGGACAGCAGCACTTTCCTGCTCTGCACAGCTGCAGGGGGCCTGAGGCTGACCCTCCTTTCCAACAGAGATGTTGGGAGCATCTTCTCAGGGCAAGTGGAACAATACTGAACGGTCATTGAGTATTCCCTGTTAGGAGCATGGCATTGAGATGCCACACTGGATAAAGGCAGTGACACTCTTCCCATTTTTCATTTACCCCTTCTCAAACTTAAAAGCAGCAATTTCTATGCCTAGCATTACAGAAATGTTTAAAATTAAAAAGATTACCATATCAGCCTTGTGATGCCTACACAACATGACACTGAACACTGCTGCTCTGCAAATTGGGCAAGAATCGCTATGTGCGCTATAGGGACATGGGTATAAGAACAATGTTTTTAATTTCAGTTCCTGGAAACAATACTGGTTTGCATAAAATAAACCACCAAGGCACAACTGTGGAATTACATCTTCAAACTAATGGGTGGAAACCGTGTGTGCAGTTAGCAGAAGCTGTTGTCATTTTGTTGTTGACTCTCCTCTTGATTTGACATTTGCTTTTGTTTTGCATCTCTGGTGCTGATGCTGAGTTTTAAACACAAAAAATGAAATATTTCAAATACTCTAAATTCCAGTCAACAGCCGCTGCTTGTTGCCGCACACCCATCCCTTCTCTCCAGGACACAGCTGACCCTGACATGGACCGCCACGAGGGCACTGAGGAGCCAGGCCTGGGCTGGCTTGCAGCCGTCAGCCCAGCACTGTCCCTTGCAGTAATGTCCTTGCCTGCCCTTGAGCAGCCACCTGTGATCTTCAGCACCTAATGCCTGCAAGCTGAAATCTTGCCCTCATGCAGCCCACCTGCATCTAACACCTTCCTGTGCTGTCTCCTCTCCTTCACCAAGCTGCAGGGGCTGACGCAATGTCAGTAACTCAACACGCAGAGCCATCGGCAGGCGCTTGCAACATCCTGAGAGACCTGTGCAGGGTGGTGTGAGTGAGGGCCCCACCTCCCAGCTCCACATCCAGGGCTTTATTCCTGTGATTTGCTCCATGCGGCATTCTGCCCGAGCACCCTGCATGACTCAGCAAGCTTCCCATCACACTGGTGTAGGAAATTTTAAGGGAGTTGCAAATTCTAGTTTTGCTTGGTTGGTTTTTGAACTTGCATCTAGGTCTCTGGCAACCCTGCACCTTGCTAAACAAACATAAAGCCACATGTTTTAGCCTACACCCTGTAACATCATGCAAATTAATTTGTACTATCAGGCATTCAAAAGTGAAACAATTTGCAGAAGAGATATTTCAAATCATTCAAAGATCTCCACTTTCTTCAACATAAAGTTTCCAAGTGGACAAAAAACCCCTGCTTAGCCCAGCTACCAAATACACTGCTCTCCATAGATACCGTAAACTGCAACAACCCTACTAGTGACTGCAGTGTAATGGAGCATTATGGTTTTTGTATAGTATTTGCAAAACATTGCTGCTAAACCTGCAGTTTGCTGTGTGTGGAAAGACTCCAGCTGAGTTCAGCAAAACTCCACCCGTGCAGAGTAGGCAGCAGAATCAGGGACACAAGGAGTTTTTGCCTTTTTTACCAAAATAATCAGCAGTTATGTTGTAATGCAAGCTGACAATATTAAGCATTCTTTTTTCTCTGTGTCAGTTTTTTTATTATGGGTCCCAGCAGAATAGCCTCAGGTGTAGCAAGCCAAGCTGTCCCATCCTTTTTTCTACTTAAATCCGGGAGAACTGCTCTCTCTTTCTTGTCATTGGTGGAAAATTACAGGAGGGCTCTGGAGGACAAGCAGGATCTTCCAGCCATCATCCCCTCCGCATGTTGGTTCTGCTCCTGTCGGTGCAAACTCACCTGGCTGAATGTGCCACCAAACTCAAACCAGAGGGTCTTGCAAAGCAGAGGAGTGAAATGATAACACTGGGTTCAAGCTCTTTTTTACTTCCCAACAAAGAATGTGTCCTTTGGAGCAGATTTCTCTTTCTGAAGTCTGAGCCATTACATTTAGAGAAGGCTGATTTATACCTACGCTTCCTCTGTTTCCCATGAGAAGTCACAAGCTGGATTTTAAAGGCAAAGCTCTAAGTAAATTTATGGCCCACATCAGGTTTTTCATCTTGGAAGAAGCAAAACAATAAATTTCACATACAAGTGCTTCAGAAATCATTGCTTTTTTGATTCATTGTGTTTGAATGTTTTTCTGAGCCAGGAAATGCAAACCTTTCTGGGATATTCATTTTGAAACTTGAACGAAGGACTGAGGCATCATTTAGGAAGTCTGTTCAGGACTCTAGAAGATGAGGAACCCAAATATGCAACCCATATATTATCTTCCTTCAGAGCATCTGAGTGCAGCCTCTCCATCACTCACACACACATGAAAAGCTTAGGAGTGCTCCAAAAGAGGCCAGTACTTAAGAATGTGAATGTTCAAGGTATTGAGTGCCTGTTTGAAGAGATTGAACAGCTTTTGGAAAATACATTACAAATTAAAGACACATGTATATCCACAGATATTTGCAAAAGCTGGGTGGTCTAGACAAAGGGAGCATGGACTACAGCGTTGTCAACTCCAGGTATTCAAAAATCATATGATTTTTGCATTAAAATTGCAAGATTGAAAAATCCTGATCTGGGCTCCCTCATTGTTTTTTTTCGCTTGGCCATAGAAGAGATACGCCACATTTTCAATCATTCCTCTACAGCACGAATGGCCAAAAAGGTCCTTTAGAAAATCTCCAAATTGAGATTCTTTGATAGTTTTATAACTCCAGGTGCTGCAAACAAAAAGAACATTACCTAGAGATCAACAGACCTTAAGTCAGTGACATGTCTTGAAATCCTGAGTTTCCTTGCCATGTCAAGCTGCCCTGTGATGCTGGACTGGTTATGGCCTCTCTCTGGGCCAGCCCAACCAGCAGGGACAGCTAGTTTGGAGTCTCCTGTCCACCAGAGCTGCTGGAAAGACAGAGGCTCAGGGGTAAGGATATGAGCAGATTTGGGGATGAGGAGAATTTGCACACCAGAAGTTCAATCTTTGCTCTAAGGAATACTTACTCTCCTATATTCTTTTTATGCAACTTAACTTCCAGCTGAATGTCTTAAGCAGCAGCCTACTTTTCCCATCTCAGAGCAATGAGTATTTTATTTTGCACACAATATGCAGTAGATTTTTCATTTTTATGGTATTGTAAACTTTAGGCTCACAAACCCCTACAGCTGGAAAGAGTAATCACCTCAGAGGCAGGAAATATGGTCAAATTCACCACTCGGAGGTAAAACCTCTCACATTTCCCTTCGTCCCCACTGCATGTGCCAGCCAGCAAAGCCACCAAGTCTAGAAAGGGAAGGGGCAGCTGCTCCTCATCCTGCTCCTGCCTCCTAGGGAAGTTACCAGACTACTCAGACAAAACGGGAAGCGCACCAATGAGAGCTTTCAACTCAGAAAAATCAGAGTAATTTAGACAGGAAGAGATTTATGAACATGATCTGGTGCAGCCCCTGCTCAAAGCAGGGCTACCTCTGATGGCAGACCAGGCTGCTCGGGTCTCCTTTAGCCTTCTGAAGAATGGGAAGATTGGCTTAATAAAAAGGCATTGACTCAGGCCAGGGACTCAGGACATCTTGGCTCAGCCTACCTGATGCCACTGGAAGGTAAGTGGGAGAAAAAGGTTTTAAATAGTTCAGCTCTCCCAGGAATGGCAGATTCTAGAAAAACTCCACTCCTAGTTGCTCCCATCTGGCACTTTGGGGCAGATTTTTCTGCTTGATGAACACTTGCCATGTAGACCATGTTTGAAGATACAGGTATGTCTTTGACACCTAAATAGAAGGATTTCACAGACATGAAAGCAGGTGCAAAGCAGATGGTTTACGAGTCTCTGTGCTTAAATTCTCCAGCTATGAACTGTACACTGTAATCCTTCTTTTCTCCTATCTTGATGTCTTTAGAGACATTTTCAATGCCTTTGGTCAGGGCTTGTTTTCCTGGCCTCGTATAGAGACTAGTAAAAAGAAACTCTGGTTCTCCTTGCGTCCCAAGTACCTTAAACCACAGGAAGTCGTAAATTTGGACTTTGATTTTTTTTGCCCTAGAAATGCAACCAGTGATTCACAAATCAATATACTCCACTTCTACCAGGCTTTCCATGGGCAAATGAGGCGTTTCCACAGCACAGGTGTGGAGGGAGCCATGCTGACAGCATATGCTTTGGAGTGGGTCCCCGTGGGTGCCTCGGCTAATTCTTGTCACATCAATCATGTTCTGCACTGATATTGCTAAAAAATGGTGAAGGACAATAGCTTTTACTGTTTTCTCCCGTTGGGACAAATACCCCTTGTTTAGAAATCCACACCTCTATGCACACCTACGCAATACTCCAAATCATTGCAATATGCGGACTCAGAGGCTTTGAATAATGTAAATATTCCTTTGTATTTGTCAAGAGATTTAAGCTTTCCCCTCGCACACACCCGACCCTGCGTGCTCCTATATACCCTGATAATATAGGATTATAAAACAGTGCTATTATTCCTGCAGGGTTTGATTATTTAACACTGTACTGAGCAAAGTTATCAGATAAATCCTGATGGACAAAAATAACTCTTTGTTTCTGATGTGGTGTTTGTAAAATAGGAGCCAAAAATAGCTATTGGCTGGCTGACTTCAAATAGTGCTGACCTTTCAGTGCACCCAGTGGAAACGGCCAGCACAGAATATCTTCACTCTGGGTATGCAGAGCAAATCACTCTCCACTCTCACCTCTTACATTTGATGGTTATTAAACTTTGGATCCAGTCCCATTAATTTTTAGTCACATTTGCTAGCATGCAAAGGGAGAGAGAGGAGTCAGCCCAAACTGGGAAAACCTTACGATTTTCCAGATCTCTGTAACAACCTGCTTGCCACTTGGCCCTTTTCTGAGATCATTTTATCTGATCCAGGTAAAATATCTGATCCAGTAGCCGTTGTTAATATTTTTGAACCATTTCCTCCTCCACATACAGAGACAGACCTAGACCTAGACACCAGGTAGGATTCAGGAGACTATTCCCTCCTCTGCCAGTGCACAGTGTCCCGGCTTCCTACCTAGGTTCCCTCACTTCCTTCCATGTTTGCACTTGTGCATCTTGTTCAGGGCTTCACTGGCCTAAGCACCAATAAATCCCTAAGGTACATAAAGAGGTAAAGTGCATTAGTTGTTTAAAGCTCAGGCCAAAGAAACTGCAATGCCTTCAGCTTAGAGAGGTAAATATGACATGAGCAACTCTCACTCTTTCGTATCTCCTGCAATCCCCTAACATCTACCTATAAAAAAGCTTCAACTCCTCCATTTCCTCACTGGGTTAGGAGCCTCCAGATATCAAAGACTATTCTCTCAGTTTCAAGCTGAATCTACAGTCCGATTATGAAGGCCAAAAACTTAAAGTCCAGCATATGTCCCACTCCATATTCTCCTTATCCAGGTGTACACAGGTATCTCCTCTCCATCATTACTCCTTCTCACAGTGTCTCATGTCCTTCACTACTCCTTCTCACTCATCTCCCATCTCCTGGGTACCTGAGAAAAACAGGAATGAAGGCACCTCATGAATTATGGAGCTGACTGAACATAACAAGAAGCCATTAGGACCAAGTGAAGGCAATAGCCAGAGAAAAGGGGAAATGTGGTCCAGGAAGGTTCAGCAACCTCCTTGTCCTTTTCCTTTTTGAGTCTCCCAACAAGAGGCGGCCACACTCCTCCAGCTTGCACGTCCATCTAGCCCCACTCCAAAGCGAAGAGCCTCCTGTCCTGCACAGCCCAGCAGGAGGCTTCCAGGGAGGCCTCGTCGTTTCACCGGCCACTCTGATTGCTCTGGACAGGCCAGAAGAGAGACTTGAGCTGTACAACAGCACCGTCAGGGCAGGCTGCCCACCGCTTGGTTTGCAGGATGAAAAATGCTCTAAGACTATTCAAGAAAATCAAGAAAAAAAAAGCTATTTGCTGGCCAGGCTTGAAGAAAATGTCTGTTCGTGGCAGATCATAAAAGAAGCTACAGAAAACTCAGATTGGGCCCAGAGGTGTGGTGATGTTCAGACAGTCGTTACAGGGGGAATCAAGAGTACACCCCTGTTTCAACAGTTTGAAAGCAACCTTCCTTGCAATCAGCACAACTCACGCAAAGGAAAGCCTCTTAGGGAATTCAGCTGTGAAATCCCTGCGAATCTTTCTTGTGCAAGTTGTGATTATTTCAAAGGTTCACAAACTTAGCTCCGCTTAGGGGAATTTTCCACAGAGAAAGACAGACTTGATACAACATATTCATCCTATTTCAAGTCACTACTTCAATCATTTTCTAAGACGGGCAAAACAATACGCTGTCCTTAGCCTTAGTCTCAGAAACTGTTGCTTCAGGTTATTTTTTTTACATATACTGCATATATTAAATTATTGGGTTCAGTCAGAATGCTCATAATATTACATTTCAGCCCAAACAGTTAAAGATTGCAAACTAAACAAAAGTGAAAAGGGTCTTATAATGGGAAGCATCAGACAAACAACTCTAATAGTAGGAAGTGTTGACAGGACAGCCTATAATAGAATACTGACGGGGCTTTCCAAAGACAATGCTGTCAGCAAAAGTATTTCAAAATGCAGTGTAGGAATATAAGTGAACGAGTGACAAGAAGGAAACCGAACACATTAATAAAATTTATTAATTCTGCTAACAATCCTTCTGTAATCCTGCAAGAAGTGCACAGGAATTGGACAGACACTGGGAAAAATGCCCATTCTGAGCCTGCTGGGAAGAGTCAAATCCTGCCATTAAGCAGTTCTTGATGTTTTGGGGATCTGGCTGTCTTTTAAAGGATGCTCCTAACTGCAAAAACCCCATTAGTCTACCTCAAGTTATTTTGTGTAAAATAGACGAAACATGGAGAAAGTGATGTTGAAAGCAGAAAGGGATCAGCATTTAACCTCTGAAAGTCAGACAATTTTAAACCTGGTTTGATTCACACCAGTGATGTGTATCACCATGGCAAAGTCTTACTCCCTGCCTGAACCCCCTGTGGTCATCAGTGGGTGTTTTGCCTGCAGAATGTGAGCAGGAGTCTGCAGCGAACAGTTCATTATAGATAAGAATGTCCATTAACCCTTTCATCGGCAATGACAATGGCTTTTACAGCTTTGATTGCAAGTTAACTTTAGGTATTATCTACAGCAGAATTTGGCTCCAACATCATCAATCTCAGGTTTCAGATGCTTGTCTCCTTTTTTTTTTTTTTTTTTCCTTCCTGTCCCCATTTTACCATTTTAGCAGTCTGCAAAGACAAGTGTATTTTTCCACGTAACAAGACCGTCTTGTAGAGGGCTAGCATACAAAGGGCAGATTACAGAGAATCAAGACCAAAGTCCTTGGGGACACTTGTGCAAATTGCAGCTGAAGCAGATGGTATTTAAATAGAAAGCCTGGGCACAATTAGAGAGAGAAGAGGGGAGCCACAGAGGACCTGGAATCTGGACTGACAAGATCTTGTAACCTTGGCAACACCTTCTCCTGATTGCTAATATCAAATGCAGAGGCTACCTCAAGAAGGAAGTAGCTAATCAAGAGGCATCTTTGCCAATCTTCCTACCTGCTATTCGGCTCTGAAAAGGCCCTTGTCTTTCTCCAAGTCTATGAAGAGTCAGTGCAGACTCATCTGGAGGAGGTGCTGCTTAACTACTAGAAAAATATCCCAGGATTGCCAAGGAGATACAAGAAACCAGGTCAAAAATAAAAAAGGACACATATGCAAAAAAAAAAAAGAGGTTTTCAGACATAACTGTGGCTAGCCATTATCTCCGCAAACCTGCTTACTCCAGAGCCCACTGTGTAATGAGGCTGTGGGATGGGGTCTGCAGTTGCATGTCCTGGCATCACAGCACGTCCCGGGGGCCACCGGGTGACCTGTAACCGCTCACTGGTGACAGGGCTATGCAAAAACAGAGGCGACAGTTTGCAGGTGAGAGGCTGCTGCCAGACACAGCTCACGCGATTGGCTCTCTGTGGAAAGCCACAAATAACCCACTGGAATGAACTTTGCTTCCAGCAACTGCCAGAGAACAGGAAACAAAAACAGGCTGGTAAAGATCTCAGACCTTACTATCTGTAATCACCTTCAAACTGAAGGCAGAAGACCCCTAACTGCATGTGGAGCAAAGCAGAGTCAGGATTCCTTCATCTGGTAAAAACAGTCGTTCAGATAAACAGCGGTTCCGATAAACAGCATGGTGAAAGTGCTAGAAAACATGGAAAGAAGAATCCAGAGAGGGCCAATGGCCAAGCAGGCAGGCAGATATCCCGCGCTGCAGTTTTTATAGAGACCCAAGCTGCTGAGTGTTTTCAGCTACATTAAATTCAACAATTTGCACGCATCAAGCCCTTCCCTTTGCAGCCAGTGGGAAAAATACCCAGACTTTTCTAGAGGGAGGTCCATCTCATCCTCAAGTAGATGCTGAAAATGAGTAGCATGAATTGTGTTCCCAAATTGCCCATATTTCTCCATGGACCGTAAAAGGAGTGAGTGTAACTTAGCTGTAGACAAGTCCACACCTGCAAGATGTTGACAAGTAGACCCTTGATGCTGGGTGAGAGAGACCTCACTCTGCATGTGCAACTTAGCATCCAAGTTCAAAAACCAAGTCCCCAGGAAATTGTGGCTTTGCAAATTATACTTTCTCCTTAAAACAATAGAGAAGCGTCTCTCACCAAAATTTCTCATGGAAGATCCAAATGAACAGAGAAGAAACAGACTCACTGCATAAAATACAAAGAAAACTACATGCAAAGCCCGTGCCACCAGGAGGTTTATGAAATTCTCAAAAAAAAAAAAAAAAAGAAAGAGCAGAGAAATGTTCTCTCTGCCCTCTCCGGCACAATCATTTTGGGCATTACATGGGAAAGTATTCACTGAGATGACAGAGATGCCATTTTTAATTTCACAGCATCTCTGACTTTCAGAACAAGACCTTCGGCATCAGTTACTAGCTTATCTAAAATGTGCAATTTCAGTATTTTACCTAAAGAAGTGCTTTTAGGGCTTTGCTTCCTAAAGAAAGCAACAAATAAACAAGCTGAAGTCTAGTGTAGGCAATTTTATTACCATGGGATTCTAGGAGGAATAAACAAACAAGGAGATACTACCACTAGAGTCAGGTTTTGGGGGCAAAATGCATAAATGGAGCTATGAAGAAGCTGAAAAATCTGAGGCACAGGTGTAGTTCTCTTCAAAATCATGACCAACTTGCACAAACGAGTTTTAAGAGGGGGTGAGCTCAGAGGTCCTGGCACCCAGCACGAGCCCAGGAAAACACCACCGCTCCTGGGAGGCTCAAAGACGGCGTTGAAGGCTACACCTTCACTTGTGTTCTCCCTGGTGCCGGACAGGCTGCAGAGGCCTAGGACCGACCCCTTCGCTGGCTGCAGGCCCTGCAGTGCCCATGGGCCACCTCGAGCTCTTGACCTTTGCGCCAGCATCCGCTGGCCAGCACAAGCAAAAGCCTGTTATGTGAAATATCTGGGTGTTTCTCTCCTCCTTCTGTGAGGTCTGCCCAGATCTGCCCCTCTTTCACAAGCAGAACGGTATTAGCAGCATAAATGAGCAAATTTTGTGTTCTAACAGCACATCACAAATGGAGAATCTCTGCTAGCATCTGAGCTCTGAACTTTTCTGTCACTTTTTTTCCTCCTCACTTTTCAAGATTTTCCTGCCTCTCAATTTTAATTGTACTTCTCAGAATCACAGAATGGTTGAGGTTGGAAGGGACCTCTACAGATCATTTGGTCCAACCGCTGTGCTCAAGCAGGGACACC
>VZSV01000014.1:10658889-10683966 GCA_013398735.1 Nothocercus julius
TGGGGCTGTCCACGGGTACCAATTTTCTTCCCAAGAGCAGGCAGTGAGAGGAGACATTTTCTTGATGTCCTATCAGGCTTTTTTTTTTTTTTTTTTCCATGGGAGAATAATATTTCTCTTTGCCTGTGTCAGAAGTGCGCTGGGTGGGTTTGCAGCTCTCTTTCTGGGAGACCATCCAACGTCCTCGGCTGTGTTTAGAAAGGGTGGCTCCCGCAGCACTGCAAGGCCTCTACTTGATGACATTGGCAGCTGCAGCACATTTGGCCCAGGGACCTTGCTCTCCTGCTTGATTTTCATCCCATCTCTTTTTTTTTCCGCCCGGCCTCTTCCCTCCTGAATAAAGATAAACCTCTTCTGGGCTGTCTCCGTCCAGCTGCCCTTGCCATCCCTCCCCTTGGCACTGGTGCCACGTGGGAGACCCCGCTGCGAGGCTGCTGCTCGCTGCCATGGCCCTTGTTTTTAGGGTGGGAGCAACCCGGAATCCTGCAGGAAGCACACGCCTGTTCCCACCCCGCTCTTGTGGGAAGTCACATGTTTTTAACGGTTTTCAACGTCACAACGGTGTAAAGAAAATGTTCCACAGAGGTGAAGAGCATCCTCTTCCCCCAGGCCAGGCCAGCTTGGCCCAGGACCCCATCTCTCCCTCCAGTGCTGAGAACCCAGAATCACCAACTCCACAGCTCCACAACGGGAGCAGAAACAACCGCACGCAGGCAGTGGTGAGGGAGATGAGAACATCTTCAGGGCTTTGGGAGGATGCAGAAAGCAACTCCACCATTGCCCAGGACGAGGAGCAGGGGGAAGGATGGCGACACGCTCCTTGCAGACGGGTGTAGAAACCAGTCCCACCCGAGTAAGCTCCTGTGCTGAGGGTCTGCAAGGGCCGCATGCAGGAGCGTGAAGCTCCTGCCTCTCCAAGGGGCTACGTGCAGCTCCCTAGTGCGATGCAGGGCGGGAACATTGAGGCAGGCCCTGAACAGTGAGCACCTGCTTTAGCAATGCCCTTGTAGTCTAAGCAGGCTGAGTTATTTCTTCTTGTAATATTTCCCTGCCACCCAGGCCAGCCTGTTCCCAGCCAGCGCTGGTGTTTCTTTCCTGGCAGACTAGCCCTGAGTTGGCTGAACGTCTAAGCAGCCCTTTCTAGGCCTTCTTCCCATCCTGAGCTCCCCAGATAAACCATGTGGCATTAAAAATTCAAGAGCCAGGTTTTCTTGGAGGAAGAGAACTCTTTGGCACAGAGAAAAATCAAAATGAGTCAAAATAAAAATAAATGGTGTTTGTAACTCCAACTGCTGCTGCCTCTTACATCTTTATACAGAAGGTTTCTTCCTCCGGCTTCCTCAGTCCCGCACCTCGCTGTCTCCCTGCACTGTGACAAGCCCTTGCTGGGCGCCATGTCTCTCTGTCCCCTCAGAGGTCCGGCCACATGCAGCCCCTTCTCCCTCCATCCCCATGCTGCTTGTCTGGGCTCAGCACTTCTCTACCTCTCTCCTTCCCGCTTTGGTCTTCGACACCCCTTGGTGGAGAACATCTCTCCATCCCACAGTGCTCCCTGCCTCAGGATACAGCTGCCTTGGGGGGTACTTTAGCCTGATGCCAGGTGGTTGCTGAAATCCTTCACCAGCAAGTGATGGTTCCTGCATAGCCTGTTGCTTTGCAAATTCCTCCCAGAGGAATCCAGAGACTTGCATTTCCAGCAGCAGCAAAACTCCTTCCCTTCCTTCCTCTGTTTAGGACTCAGACTTGCACTGTTATAGAGAGCCAAGAGCTGAAATCAACATTGCTGTCCTCTCTTCCTGATGCTGGTGGCCTCTCCCAGGTTGTGCATGGTTGATATAACCATAACTGTTCAGAGCTCATTTTCACCTGATGGTGAAACCAAAAGTCCCATATCTGTCCTTCAGAATGGTGGTGTCAGTTTAAAAAACTTGAGGTATAATATGATGTGATTAAAAAGCACTACTAAAAAAAAAAAAAAACAAATTAATATTTTGATTTCCATGCTACTGCAGCAGGTCATTATGTTTTATATTTTTTCCAGCAACTTTGATACCCGGAAACTTCATTTTCTATTAAACAGAAGCCATCTAAAACTGAGGCTTTAAGAAAACAGTAGATCAACTTGCCAACACTCAGCAACAGTCATTTTCTGAGAACACCAAACGGGTGCATAGCCAAAGGCCACATTCTGAGCAAAGCGTAAGGAAGTCATCATCCCGTTACTAAAATACACAAGAGACTTCCAACATAATGTTTTTGTGCCACCTGGAAGAATAGTCTCATAAGAAAGATACTTTACCTGGACTGCTCCATAGGTCAGGATTCAATTCCTGATTCTGCTGCCGACTTTCTCCTTAGGCTTGGGAAACTAATATTCAGATTCTGCCACAGTTTCCTCATCGGTAACCTGGAAAAAAGAAAAAGACATCTAAAAGTCTATAGGACTGTGACTTCTTTCACTCAAGTTTCCAAAAAACTTAGAAAATGTCACATAATCAGGACTATAAACTACAAAGAGTTATTGTTTGTAGGAACTTTATCTTGAACCCAACTCTCCTCTTTGACTCACCGTCCTTAATTGACACTGACGTATTTCTTCTCTCATGTCTCTAATTGCTTCAAAATTTCATAACTACAAGACTTATAAAAATTAATTAAAATGTAAATTAAATGATAGCTTTCAGGAAGATTGCAATTATGATTTCATCTTCTATTGTTATATCCCATGGTACCAACAGGTCTGTGCAACAGGTGTGCCAATTAATAGCTGAAGATAGAGACCTCTACAGATGCTCACCTCTTCATATTTTTGGTTATTTAACAAACACGGCTTGTGCAATAATTATACAAGTACCTACCCTGAGCCTCCAGCTACATAGCAACAAATATGCAGAGAATGAGATTTGCATTCGTCAAGAAAAGAGACTCCCTGCCCAAACAACAAACTTTTAAGAAATCTTACAAGTGAATATCCAGATGATGAACAGATGGCTGGTAAGATAGCTAAATCAAGCAGCATATCTGAAGTTTTATCTTGCCACTGTGCCTTCATTCAGTCTGGATAAGAACAGATCATCTTTCTCATTATAGCCATCCTTTTAGAGTTGTTGAATTCTCCAGGTCTTTAGGTTGAAACTACCATGTATTAAAAGCAATCTGAGTAATTAACTTGATTATACTAAATCATAGCTGGGGGAATCACTGTATTTTATTTTTTAGTTTTTATTTTTTCCTTATCTAGAAATGGAAAATAGAATAGTGCTTCTGAAAGTCATAGGACAAAAGTCACCAGGGTATTTCCAACAATTCTAAAATAAGTGCACTTTATTAAGTCATAAAAATAATCAGTGTTGCCTCCATCTGGGCATTAGCTGTGTTAGCCAGAGTCAGATATCCACACGCTGCTGAAGCCACCCTTCACTCACTCCGCGATAGCCTTGCTTACACTAGGCTTAGCCCAGTTTACTTATGATCAAAGTGCTTTAGTGCCTGACGACTTAATACTGCAGGAGGCTGCATCATTTAATGAATGTTTGCACGGCCATTGCAGGAAAACACATCCTTACGAAGATCCTCTTTGCACTCATGACCCACACGTACTGCAAGGAGGAGTGCAGCAGGCTTCTTGCTACTGGCTACGTCTTCCCATCCTGCAGCTACCACGACAGTTCGGCTCAGGATAGCACTAAAGGAAGTTTCATTCATGAAACATTGGGCAAATGCGGCGGATGGGGCAATGCAATTGCTGCGTTGGCAGTGGTTGCATTTGGGAGATGGTGGTGCTTTTGGGAAGAATGCTGTGAAGGTTGCAGCTGTGACTAAAGGAGGCAGGTAAGCTTTGCTTTTTAATTTTCGATATGGCTAACAAGAGCTTAAGACCTTCCCTCAGTAAAATCCCAGGGAGCTGTGTGAGGACCTGCAGCTTCTGAGTGACACTTCAAATATAAAACAGTGGCCAAACTTTCTCCAAAAATAAATATCAATATCACTGGGCCTCCTCAACATGGACTGCCAGGTCAACAAACCAGCAAGTTTCTCCAGCAAGGAGTGTATTTTCCCACAGAACTGGCTGGAAATAGCATTTTTTAAAAATCTACAAAAAAAAAACCTTTGGGAATCACAGAATTGCTGTGGTTGCCAGGGAGCTCTGGAGTTTATCTAATCCAGCCGCCCCTGCTTAGGCAGACTCCACTAGAGAAGGTAGCTCATAGTCATGCCCACCTGGACTTTGAGTATCTCCAAGGATGGAGACTCCACAGTCTCTCTGGGCAACCTGTTCCAATGTTCAGTCACAATCAGGGCTGAATTTAGGAGAGTGAGGGAATAAAATGATGTCTTGTGCACAAGATACCTTTTGATAGAAGAGTATTAACATAGAGTTAAGATTCTGTGCTTGTGGAGTAATGATGATTCTGATGTGAACGTGGGTACTGAAGGAAACACACTGTCCAGGAGAGATTAATGAAGGTGAGGAGGTGAGGGCATAGCCCATATTCATGAGACACTGTAGAGATATGAGGCAGAATAAGAAGCAGAACAGAAATTAGTTCAGTTGTATCATTTTGGGGAACTATGGCCTCCCAGGATTGTGAGGGGACCTTACTGCACACTCATCCAATCATGGACAAACAGTGCTGTAATGCTACTAGGCAGACACATGCTGGAAGAGTCATATCACTTTGGGAGGCTTTACTACCCCAGAAACATCCTGGAAAATAAGTGCAACTGCTGGTGATATGCCTGACTATCATGGCTCAGAAACCAATGAAGACTGCCAAGAAACAGCCCGAGTTAAGCCTTGCAAAGGAAATAATAATAAAGAGGCTGTTCAGTTACATAAATAAAAGGAGAATAAGGACACAGCCATTCTGTTAGGTGGTGAGAGCGTGGTAGAATTTAAAGCAATTGAGTTGTTTCCCCAAAACCAAAAGAATAATCTGCTTGAGTCAGAACATAGGTGCTGAGGATGATGGAGAAGGCAGGCTAGATAGTGACAGTAAAGACAAAAAATTGGAAATTGTACCTGAAGTAGGAATATAATTCTAAAAGGTTATGGTATTAGAGTCAGAGGATGTAGTGGAAGAAGAGAGGACAAAGGTGAAGGTCAAATAATCTACATTTCAGCATCCTGGCACATAAAAACAATGTCCTAGCAGCAGGGCCCCTCAAGGAAGACAGGGTAGTAACACATGCACGTCAGCACAGTAGAAAAAGAAATATGAGTAATTACAGACCGACTATCCCAAAATCAGACACTAGAACAAATTCTGAAGAAAGAAACAGTTAAATACCTGGATGAAATTGGATAAAAATGTGAGAAAAATCTTACTTAACATTGATCATAACAGACTAAGCTGCCCTTTTCGATTTGTATTAGATTTTTCAGCTATCCACTTCATCAAGCTGGGCAGCAGCAAAATATTCGTACAGTATCAGACAGAAAATGTTGAGGGAAGACAGACATCAGCAGAAAAGAAAGGGCTTTTTTTCCTCAAATGACAGTCCCCTCCAAAATTGTTCAATCCACCACTTCTAAAACTGCTTAAACACAAATACGCGTTTATTTACATGCCCTATATTCTTGTGAGGCAGTAGCACTGCAGTATTACCACGGACCCCACTGTGCCCGGCACTACATGATTTCAGAACAAGACAGCCCCTGCCTCAAATTTCTCACAATTCAGGAGCCATGCAAGGGAACAGATGAGGGAACACATGGGCACAGCAGAGTGATGGCGAGCAGGGCTTCAGTGAAAGGCAGGATGCTGGAAATAGTGCTAAAGTAACAGTTTACTCAGCTAAACATTGGATGACAAAGAAAACCAACTCAAGCACTCATTTCAACAAGCTTGAAGCCAAAAGCACCTCTCAAGAACCAATGGTTGGACTGTGATTTATAACAGTGAAATAAGAGTGAGATTTGGCCACGTAAGATCGATCAGTTGTTATCATCTTTTATCTGTCTCTGTATAGACCATTTTGCTGTGAACTGTGAAAGCTTTGCTGCATTATGCTTTCCCTCCTTTCTTTGTTTGGACCTGGGGAAGAGGCTGAAAGTACAAATAGGAGCATAAAACATAGCAGCCTGGCTAAAATAAATAGTTTGCTGTAATGTTCAAGGAACCTGACACATCATAAAACCCAGCGCGCTTTCCACTTCGGCACGGAGCAGACAGCTGACGGGGCAGCTCCAGGTCACTCTCTTTCCATTTACTCTCATGTTACAAAGGTACCAAAGGGCTGCATTTTAGAAGGTATTTCCAGTTGCACTGAGGAGTTTAACAAGACCTCTACCACCTGCTGCAAGGAGTTGTGTGCAAAACTTCAAGATTAGGGCAAATATCATTTTTAAAACGCAAGTCTAAAAACTCCCCGGGGACCATCCATCACAGGAGTGCTAGGTCTAAACAAGCGATCATTTTGTACAAGGGCTCCCAAGCACAGCTCACCCCCGGGCTAACGCTCAGTGCTGGACCCGTGGGGTGTCTCTGCATTATCCAAAGCCATCACCCTTCCCCACTGGAACATGCAGCCCTGCAGCTCAGTGTTTGCAGGCAAAGGGAAACGCACCGTACTTGTATATTCACATTGGAGCGTAGCTGCTCTTTCAGCAAAGCTGACAGTGAGAGGATAAAACCCGAGCAGTGTGTCCCTCCCTTGGCTGCCCTCATCCTGCACGCAAGGCGCTCGCCTCCTCTCATTTTGCAGGACAGGGAAGTTGCTAGGTCCTTCAGGAAGACTGGCTCCTTGCTGCTTTTAAGAACATAGATAGGCCTGAGCCCAAACACACACAGATTTCAAGGAAATGTGGGCTGTCGTCTCTCAGCTCACATGCATTTTATATTTTTCACAAGAAAATGTTTCTAGCTAAGGTAGCCTCCATACAGCAAGCAAGCAAGGAAAAGGAAGAAAAACAATCCGTAAATAGCCTCTACCTGAGCCTGTGGAAAGGCAGAGAGCAGGGGGACACTGAGACAAGTGGTATGGCACTTTTATAGCATTTTTACAGAATTGCTGAAATGTGGCCCTTAATCAGAGCCTGTACAAGGGTGCAGGATTATCTGGCAGATGAGATTAGCAGCCCTGTTGCTCCCCGGGGCTGCAGGTTAGCCGGCCGGATCCCAGTTAACAGCCCCATTCTGAGTCATGTTTTGTGCCCTCTCCAAAAGTAATAGTGCTGTTTTTTAAATTTAAAGAAGAGTTTAGCCCTTACACTTTTGTAGTCAGTATTTTCTTGGCTCTTTACCTGGAACAGCAAAAAAAANTGGTTTAAGATTGGCTTTTATACTGTGATATATGTCACTGAAAACTGCTAGTGCTGCTATGATATGAAAATAGTGTATTTAGTCCTACAGAGACAGGAGGGAGAGAGCAACCTGTCACTCCATGACAGGCACCCCTGGGGGAAGTCGAGTAGGGATATATATTGCCTGTCAGAGGAAACTGGTCAGGGTAAAGGCGGTGGGAGAGAGGGGAGAATATCAACCTTTTTCAGAATGTGACTGCGTTTGTATATTGCCAGATCAGAACAGAGGAGCTCCCTTTCCCCACATTTTAAAGAGTATTTTCTGGAAACCTTAGAAGCTATCACCTTGCTTTCCCTTCATCCTTCTCACTTGCTTTTGGTCACAGGGTGAAATTTCTATTGTTTTTTCTTCACTAGGACTTCCACCTTTGTGTCATGGCATAAGTATGGGTCCACACATGCGCTAGAGAACCAGGATTTTTGTTGACTTTTTTTTTCCCCTCCATTCTCTAACTTCTCCGAATTGAAGTTTTGAAAGGTTAGACAGTGGAAAATGGAAGAATTGGAAGGAACAGCTAAACATTGTACTTTCCCTGGCAAACAGATGGGGGAAAAACTGAGGGAAAGTGATGAGAATGGAGACTGGAAAGCAAAAAGCATACTGAAAAAAAGAAAAAGCTTTTCATTTTGAAAATTGACAGCTGGAGACAAAATTAGTATTTCCATGTTTTCTGAAATTTCTCAAGAGATTGCTACTTTGGTGAAAATCCTCTTTTCATAGTGACATATATTCTGGTTGAAAGACATATGCATTAAACGCAACTTGAAGAAAAACCAGCCCTGGAGCTCTGTGCCCAAGGAAAGGGATGCATGCCAGGATGGGCTTGGTGGTGGCAGTGCCCCTGGTGGGCTGGGCTGCCTGCTGGCGTGGGCAGCAAGGGGCTGCGCTGGCGGTTCAGTGGTAGATCTGAGGAGCATGGCCATGGTGGAGAATATTCACACAACTAGATCCTGGAAATACACAGGCATATCGATAAACATCCAAACTGTGAGCTTCTAGAAGATAACAAGGAGGTGAGCAACAGCTAACATAGATTTATCAAGAACAAATCGTGCTAAACCCTCTTACAACCCCTGTTGTAAAGCTCTTTTTACAACAAATGAGAGGTCTCATGGAGAGATACAAGAGCTCAACAGTCAGATACATGGACTTCAGTACTCCTCGACACCACATTAGATGATATTTCCATTAAAAAAATTTAAGGATACAGTCTACAGTAACCAGACAGCCGTAGTCAAGGTGTACAACTGTGTTCAACAGCTGTTCTCAGCTGTGACCAGTGATCTGCTGCTCCCTGCAAGACTGGAGGTACATGCTCCACAGCCCTAAAGATGTCATTGCAGGGCCTGAACCCTTCAGTATCCTCACCAGTAACTTTGATAATGGAATAGAAAAGATACTTACTACATTTGCAAATACTTCTGATCCTTGGAGGCTATTCCGTGCTGGATCATAGACCCGGAAAATATGACGTTTCTGGGAAAAGTGTATATTCTGTTGGGATAAGGGAGAATAAATTGAAAAGAAGTTAAAAAGAAGGGAAGGAATATTTTCCCCCATTTCTACTGTGAATAGGACAAAACTTCAGACAGAGTCTATCATGGCTTTCCATTGGTAAGAGCTGCAAAGCACTGGAGCAGGAGAGCTGAGGCAAGTGGGAGCTCTGTCAGTGGAAGTTTAAGGAGAGATGGGACAGCTATCTCTGAGAAATGGCACTGGTATGTCATCCAAGAGAACTACCTGTCCCTGTCCCTTCCAGCCTGCTCCGTTGATTTTTATGGCTGGTGTCAGTTTTCTTCAACAGTCCAGCAGATGATCATTTTTAAAAATAGCCTCCCAATGACTTGGAGTTTCACAAAGACTCCCAAACTTTCTCTCTGAGAGCCTTTCCCACTGCCTAGTATTTCCATTGGCTTTGGTGAAAGGAGGGTTTGCTGAGTGCGGCTCTTGGACCACAGCAGTCACTGTTCACAGTCAAACATTTAATTTACCTCCTAGCTACACTCAGAGGCTCTAGAGCAAGCAGCTATTTTTAAAGTCACCATCCTGCCACATGGAACACTTGCTCGGCAGTAGAGAGTGTGCTCGAAGAAATAATGACTGCCTTTTTATCCAAAGACTATTATAGCTGATGTTTAAAGTTCACTAAAAAGCATGTTTCTGTATATTTGTATGGAAGGTATATTTAAAGCAAACCTCCCTCAAACTTGACTCAATAAGCAAAGAGCACACAGCAATACTCCACTCCTGACATTTTAAAATACCTCTGATGTTCTTTTCTTCCTTTAACAATAGGACCAATTTTCCTTCCCTGGCTGTGAGCCCTGCTCGCTTTTTCTTTTATCACCTCTTGCAATTAACTTGACCTCACCTTTAAGCTCACTCTTCTCCAGGACACTAAACTCAGACAGGGTGGGAGGTGTTGTTGATGGAGAAATGACAGATCAGACATTAGTGTAATGGTGAGACTATTAGCAACATTCACCATCTTCTTTAATAAGAACCCAGCAACCCCCCTGGGCTATTAATATTGATCACAGGCCTCCAGGGGACCTGTCACTTCTTAGGAGAGTAGCCCAGAGAGCCAAGCTGAAAGCTCAGGACACTAAAAATAGCAATTTTTCCAACAGTCAGGAGGGCAAATGAACAGAATTTTATGTTTGTTCCTGTCAACACAGGCCTGTTTTTAGATACCACTAGGAAAAAAAAATGTGAACCTCTCCCTAACTAGAATAGAAAAGCCATCCACCAAAAAGAGCCCAAAATTGCATGTCTGCCATCGATCTGTTTGTGCTGGAGGCTGAGGAGGCACGCTGGCCTTGCGGATCATGCAGGGAAGAAGGGGCAAGCAGCAGTGCTCTGCCCATAATGGCTTCAGTGAGGCCATTTGCACATTAGTAAGCCCAGACACATCTAAATGTACAACCTGGTTTCTAGGAAAATGGTATAGCACTTAAGCTGGTGAAAGGCCTCTCCTCCACCATCCTTTTGAATGAAACCCTCTATTTATCTATCTGACATTAAGCAAAGTTTTGGCCCGCTCCAACACAGATTTCCCCTAGGGAAACAGTCTCCCGTGTCTCTATAGCTCTTGGCCTGACTGCTCGGGCCATGTCTATACTTGAAAGGCAAATCAGGCTTGGGTACAGCATGAATTTTCAGTGCAATTTCTGTTCCCAAGCATCTCCACTCACCCACAGTGCATTAAGGTAAAACACAAAAAGGGCATTCAACCTGGAAGAAAATGGACCATGCATAAAAACCAAATAGCTGCCGTGGAATAAATAATGCTGAGTTACTCCAAATGCAGATGAACCCAGAGCATGGCAGTGAGCTCAGAGAGCAGCACATTTGCAAGATGTTAGCCAGAAGGGAGATTCTGCCAATATTCGCTAGACATCAACTCTCTAGCTCTGGAGCAGTAGGGCCCTGCACCCTGTTAGCAAGTAGTCAATGCCTTTTTAAGGAAGCAGCTCTCCCCAGGATAATTAGCAAGTCCTAGCTTCTCGGGGCTCAGCCAAATGGACTACTCAAATTTTTGAGCACGCTGGCACTGCTGGTGAATGACTCTGGACGTTGTTCCAGGCAAGTGCTGCAGCTTGTCCGTAGTGGGGCGCTTCCTCTCCCCAGCACTCAGTAAGACATTAACCCAGCATGCCAGCGAAGCTCTGCACACACGCTTTGCCGCACTCGAGCCAAGAGCGCAGTGGTGCTGCCCACGGGTGCGCTCTGCAGAGCGCCCCGTGCTGCCCCGGAGCCGGGTGCTCACCCTTCCCACCCCTGCAGCACAGGCCTGCAGCTCCCAGCCAGTCCTGCCCTTAACATGTGCCCCCACCTACCTTTTTCACGTGCCACGATGGATTCTCCTACTGTGGAGGCATTCCCTAGGGAATGTGTTTATCCTGTGCATTGCACACACATCAGCCTCTGCTGTACCACGAGCTCGTGCTCATCAGCACAAATCCCGACTGCTCTTACTAAAACCACCCAGGCTGCTCTGGTCAAGTACTGATAGCTTGGTAAATTAATAACCAGTCTCAATCACATCAGCTCCCTGGGACTCATGAAACCCAACTGCCTGCATTGAATCCTGTCCTCTTTCAATGTTAGAAATCTCTGTATCCTCATTATTTCTTTCTCACAAAGTACTCCTAATTACCATACAGATTCAAGCAAAGCAGGATGACCTTCTCAGAGAAAGCCTTTTTTAAGGATAAAACATAGTGAGGTATGCAGTGCGCCCAAGATGCAAGGCAGCACCAATTTAGAGCTTATCATTGGCTGTATGTCTCAAATACAGCTAAATGCTGCAAGTCAGCGCCTGAAATTAGCTGTCTTCTCGGAGTATAAACGTAAGGAATGAACCTAAATAAACCAGGCTTCTCTACATCCTCAGGGCCAAACACAGGCCCACATAACAGATATGGAGAAAGAGCTACAGGGCAGATATGATTTACGTCCAGTCGCAAACAATGTCTGGAACAGATGTAGGATTCAGATTTTTTTTGCTTCTAAATCGCTACTGCAATCATAAGTCATGTTATTTTGGTTCATATCTGTGGGCTACTTGTAATCTAAAAGGAAGCAGCAAGAACATCAGGCCTGTGTGTGGCATAGGGATGAAGAGCACATAGTAATGGCCAAGAAGTGTGTGTTTGTCTGCTTATCAGCTTAAAACTGAATCAACTGGACAAGAAGAGCTGGAAAAGCAACAAAGCACGTTGCTTCAAGTGCTCCTGAAACAGCAGAAAACCAGAAGTGCAACCACAATGTTAACAGTTTGCTTTCTGGGAGGCGTCTTTTCAAATAACCAGAAAGGAAAAACACTCTCCAAAATTCTCCAAAATTTGCTTTTTAAACGCAGACCCATTTAACGCTGCTCTGCAAGCAAGAACAGCTAGGACTGCAGTCTCTAAGCATCTGTCTCCTAAGCCTTATAGTGCTTGAATAAACACCCAGTATCCTAGTAAAGTGTAATATGTCGTTGCAGCCAAGGATGAAATGACCAACACTTGTTCAAATACCAGCACCCTCCCTTAGGATGGGCTTTACTGCAGAGGTGATGCGGCAGGGAGGTCTTGCTACACCTTGTTTCCTCCGCTGGGACAGGAAGCTGCTTCCACTCCTGGACACCTCAGCCTTGGTGTGAACAAGCCAACTCCAGGGAAGCTGCATTTTTGCTCCAAGAAGGTGCTGGCAGTTTGCATAGCTGCCAACTGTATGGTCTGAGCTGGTCCATGAAGCTCCTCTGTCCCTTGCCCTAGTGAAGCTGTGAGAAGGGAGGTCAGAGCTAGGGAACGAGGCACAATTTCCACAGCTGCACGATTGCCCTAGTATGCATTCAGCCCTCATGAGCTGCACAAGAGGCAAAAATAAATGCAACTCAACCTCCAAAACTTGACATCCTCAGAAATGCTCGTAAGACAAAAGACCTGGAGGGATCTGACATCTCCACACACTGTGTGGAGTGGGGTTATGCTGCACCGTGAGGGACATGAGAAGCACGTTATGGTGAGGTTTGAACAACGAGGCTTTTGTGGCTTGGTGGATTGCCGCTCTTTCCAGAGGGCTGAGCCAACACCCTGCTCCAGAGAGCTCAAATTAAGGTTGTGTAAATAACCTTTTTTTTTTTTTTTTTTCCTCTCTCCAGCTTGGCTCACAAATCACAATATTTTAAGACGACAGATTCAGAGCAACCTGAAACATTCATTTTTGTTTTTCCTTTGGGCTGATGCAGACTGGTTTGAACCACCCATCCCTTTGCTTCCCTTCAGTGACACTGCAGAAATATTAATGTATGGGTGGATTTGTTTGGGGGATGCTTGAATTAAAAAAAAAAAAAAGACCAAAAGGGGACTGTGTTCCCTCTCCCTGCTCCTCAGTCCTGGAGGATGCCCTCTCTGTGCTCTTCATGGCACCTAATGGGTGTTCTTGAGACTCTTGAACATATTAAGATTTTATTGTGTGGATCTGATTCAGAATCTCTAGAGCCATGTAGAAGGTAATGGTAATCTTGCTCATTTCCCAGAGAAACTGAGAAGTAAAGACCAAGCCCACATCTAAAGGGTGGCACTATGCTATCTAATCCAAAAATTGGATTGACCCAGAAGTCACTGCAGGGAAGTCAGTGATTATATAAGAGCACATGGTGTAAGGATCAGAACTGGGCCATCTAAGGGAGGGAGCATGTTAACATTGGGCAAGAAACCAACCCAAATTTCTGCTTTGTCAAAAATACCCTATTTGAAAATCTCAAGAATGGAACAGACTTTGAAAGCAAATTTTACAAGAAAGAATTTTAGAACATTAATATTGATACAAAAATCAGATTTCAGAACACTTCAGAACCATTCCCCATCCTCATTTATTCCATTCTACTAATATCTGTTTGACAATCAAAATGCTGTCAGTTAAATTCTTGAAGAACACTTCATTTTTCTGGTGGCACATTGTCTATCGACAAATTTTCAGGCTGGTTTAATGGCATGTTCTATTTGTTGTTTTATATAATGAAACAATAGCACAACTGGGAACCCATGATAAATGCACTTATGACTTGGTCAACAGGAAGATGTTATTAGAAAGATGGAAACAGGTAAAGGTTTCCATTTGTATTAGCAGATAATGTGCTTATATTTTAAAGGAGTTAGAGGATATGGACAATTTCATAAAAAACTAATTAAAACTAAATTTTCTATTTGAGAAAGTACCTTACAATTAACTCACCCTGGAAAACTTGTTTTAAGCAACTCCTTTAAAATGTAGTTGAATTTTGGCCTCTTCTGAAGGTCTGCAGGTGTCTTCAGCATGGGAGGAGGCAAACTGTTAATTTGAGTGCACCAAGAAAGCAGCGAGGCAGACTGAAAAAAAAAAAAAAAAAAAAAAAATATGCCCTTCTCTGAAATGGCTTTTTAGTTCTAATCCTTCTGACTACTATTGGAAATAATAGGACTCATATCTTTTGTAAAACTCTTTGAGGTCTCAAAGAAGAAAAAAGACCTACAATGTTTTTTTTCAGACAAGCGCAATTTCTACCATGTCAGCAGGCCCTACATGCTCATGCAAGGCTTGCATTAACTTCAGTCTTCCAGCCATGTCTCTTAAGGGATGAAAAGGGGCAGTTTCTTCTCTTCTTACCACTCCAGTAATGACAGTGGTTGCTTGAAACTTAGGGAACAAAATGTTGTTTTTATTTTCCAAAGTCATATTCTAATGTGGTAGCACAGCGCAGGGAGGAAAAATTGCTTTAGTCATTTCCAATAAAGCTTGATTTCTAGTCCAGTTGCAAAAGACCCTTTAGAGACCCTGTTTAACCCCACACCCTTCATCACGTCTTCTTACAAATATGACTGGAAATGCACAGACAGTGATGCTTGCGCACCTTTACAGTGCCTGCCTTCTTCTCCGGTAGCTTTAATTGCCATCTTTACTCTGTCCATCTTTACTCTGGTGTTGAACTCCAACAGGACCTACTATTCCATCTCAGCCTAGACCTTCCAGCTCATTGCTTGCCATGTCTGGGGTCACCAATGGACCCAATAGCAGCACTAGTTCTTTTCTTTCAGGACTGCTCCCCACCGGCGAGGGCTCACCCCAACATCGGGAGCGCCTTACGACCCATTGCTTCTCTGAAGACTACCATATGTTACAGCAGCACAGTCTGAGTTACAGATAAAGAATTTCAAATTATAGAGGGAAGAAAAATATTTAGCAAAATTATGTAACTAAAGTTCAGAAATAGCCTTTTGCCATCTGGTTGTGCTATTTTGAAGACCAAAAGAACCTCTCAAGTCTTTTCAAAGCTAACTATACTGTTTGCAAACTCAGCCAATTTTTTTTAAACAATCTCAAATTTCACATGCTTAGATTACTCCAGGAGTTATTTGAACCAGCTTCACGTGTGCACAAACCATATGAAATTATACAACTTCATTCCATGTATGCCATGCATATTTTAAAAACTCTGTCAGATTCCTATAAAAGTGTGTGCACAATGTCAGGAGACAGAAGAAAAAAAATAAAATGTGATTAATTTTCTCTGAATTTATTCTTGATTCTTTAGTTTTGTGCCTTCAGTTATTCACGAATTAATGTTTTAAGTAGCTGACTGTGCATGCAGTTATAATAAAGACATCTTCACAGCCTCATTTCATGAAGAAATTTGTCTTGGCAACCCATGCCCATGAGACAAGCCACCATGTGGGCAACCTGCTACCATGCACAGAACAGCTTTTCATAGGAACATTAGAAACAAATTAGAGCAATTGAGGAGAAATGTGTGAAACAAAGTGCTGCATTCACAGTGTGTTCAATGGTTGAACACCTAGTGATTCATCCATCAGTACAGCTCACAAGATGGGAGCAGTAACTCTGAGCTTTGAAGAAGTCCTTACAGAAATCTTTAGTCTCTGTCCTTATGATAGGGCAAATTTTTTGACAAAGAGCACAACACTGAAAAAAAATGGTTTTGCTAGACTGGACTAAGCCCTGGTCCTCATGGCCTTATGTCTTGTTTTTCCATAGGAGTCAACCCTTACTTTCCAAAGCAACTCCCATGAGGCACACATGGGATTCATCAGGTTGACATACCATGCAAAACCAAACTCTCAGCCAGGCATTGACTGAGGCACTTCCCAGGGAGGGATGTCCCCACCGTGGTCATGTGCAACCCAGCACTAGGACACCTCAACACCTTCCTGCTCACTGGGCCAAGCTTCAACCCATCATCCTTCACCACTGAGAAAAGGAGCAGAAGCAGGGTGAAGCAGAAACACGTACATGCCCTGAGCAGTGACCAGGCACGGCAACGTTGAGATGATGGCTTCCACGGCCAGTGTACCATGGAAAGACTGTTTCCCTTGTCAGTTTTAAGTGTACTGCCTTCCAGTCACATTACATGAGTCTATTTTTTTCTGATTTCCCTCCTCTGTACAGATTGTCATTCTTCATCTATTTCCTCATTCTTAGCCCATTTTCAGACTTGCCATCTGAGACAGGGAAACACCTTTGGATGCCGTGCAGTCTCCCAGCATTAACCTTCACCGCCTCTAGAGACATCATTTCCTCCCACTCACGGTCACCAGAGGCTGGATCTAAAAGGAAACCGTTTTGAAGCAGACCTGCAATAGCCCCATGTACCTCCAGACAACTGACTGAGGTGCTTGTTTAGGAAGCACAGTTGCAGAACTGCACACACAGTTGTAGGCAAATGCTGAATATGAGTTATTTAATAGCATGATTATCGTCTTACTCTCTGGGAGTGAGCTTTTAGCTAACAGTCAAGGGATTCACAGGGTTGTTTCCTCACTGGAAAAATTGAGGATCCAACTCAGATGCACGTCTGGTACAATTCTGTTAATTTACGGTGACTGAGCACAAAGTCTAGCTTTGTCAAGCATGGAAGAACGAAAAAACAGAGAGCAGTTTTCCTGCTCACATTTTCCCAATTTGCCACTTTCTGTAGTAGCTTAAACCTATCTAAGCAGAGGCTATTGCCCCCTCGAGCTCACTCCTGACTTGTGCTGTCCTGTCCATCCCCACATCTTTGGTGTGACCAGGTCCCAAGGGGTTCGTGAAAGAAGCACAAGGGGTGCCTGAATGCCACGGGAGCACTAGCTATGGGAAACCATGCTCTGCTAGCAAGCCTGGCTTCCCATCAAGCCTAGCCCCACGGGCTGCAGGATTCCTCCTTGGGCCGTGCTGCTCAGCCACGAGAGGCTACGACCAAGTAGTCCCTCTGGCTCCACAATTTAGATCCCAGAGGGAAACCCTGCTACTCACTGCTTCCCCAGCTTGATGTTACCACCTGTCTAGTGAGGTTGCTCCAACCAGTTTAGTCCCTGCCATCCCATTACAAGGTGGAATTGCACCATGCGTTTAGGGGGCAAAAAATATCTGTGCACTTTCATGAGCTCTGCACCTCTATGTCATTAAAGATCAAAGACCGACTTGATTGTGACCATTATAAACCCTGCAGCGCAATATTTTTTCCTGCCTCATTTTCCCCATCATTTTGGCAGTCTAATATCCCGCTCAGCGCTTCCCTGTTATGGTTGCTCAGCACGGGAATATGCAGTTCACAGCAATACCCTGTTCTGTTTTCTCCCTAGGCTGTCACAGTTAATTGGGAATCCAATAAAGTGTAAGCACCTTAAATTAATCTTGCGAAGAGCCATTAGTTAGCCTCTGTCAACACTGAATTTCATCCTAGTCCTGTTTGGTCTCTAGCTAAACTAAGCACAGAGCATTGCCAGCCCTGTCCTTACCCTCCTGTGCAGGTCACTAATGAGTGTGATGAATATGAGCGCGCAACACCCCCTCTCCTTCCTGACATCCTGAGCACCAATTACTCCTTCTCACTGGGTGCGCAGCTCAGCCATGCTCACAGACATGATCTGAGGGAAATTTCGGCTCACCTTATCTCTTAGCCTCTTTTACAGCAAGATTTTAGCTAGAACGGGTCAAAGAAAAATATTCAGTGAACTTTAAATTTTACATATTATGATGTTCCAAATCAAGACATGCTGAGGTCAGTTCATAAAGCCAGTTGGCAAAACCCCCCTACATTTTCTAAAAAAATAACAAAGCTTTACATTAGCATTTCTAAAGAAAAACTTGGTTTGATAGTGACTTTCCTCCCTCCCCCCTTTCCATAAACAAGAGAAAGTCACCAGGTTAATAACCAAATTGTCAGAGAGAAGTTTTTGTTCCTCAGTATTTTTCCATATCATATAGCCTTCACAATACATCACCCTACAGGAGGGACAATAGAGAATCTGAGCTACCCACAAAAAAAAAAAAAAAAAAAAAAAAAAACAAGAAAAAAATAAAAACATCATGGCCATACATGGCCATGAAGAACCACCTTCCCAGTGAATACTTCATTACTTGTTGTGGCTACTAAAACTTGTCTGGAAATATCTCTGTCAGCCCAGGACACGATTTTCTGTCAAAACAAGAACAGCAGAGAGCTCTGCAAGAAACCCAAATACAAGTCACTGTCTCAGTTTGGGTAGAGGAAGGATTTGCACTACAGCCTCTCATATGGAAAATCCCCACCGTAACTAGTCTACTGTTGGGCCAGACTCTCAGAGCTTTCCAGTTATATCTGCCTTAAAGACCTTGATTTTGTTCCAGAAGGGAACTGCATTTTCATTCTGTTTTCAAGCTAGATCTAGTGAATACGTCAGCTCGCTATTTTTGAACAGTTGTACGTATGGCTCTTCAGCTCATAATTAGGATAGATGAGAGGAAGTTAACAGTACAAAGGTTAATGACAACTCAATTTACAGAACAACATGGCCTGCACAGAGGCAGATTGATGTAGGCATGCAGTCATCAGTCACCTCCTGCACCACCAGCCCATTCCCAACACAGGTAGGCATGCCATGGGATACCCCCTTCCCTTAGCTGCTCTGGGGTGCCCTGACCAGAAGCAGAATTGCCCTATGCTGTCTCAACAGCCAGCAGAGAAACTGAGTCACCCCTCAAAGGGCCTCTCCCTCTTCACTGACTGTACAAGGCAACTCCTCTCCTTCTGCGATTGTAGCCTGATGCTTGATCCTCACTTTGTTTTTTAGTTGTAGATGAAAGACTCTATAGTTGGCCACAGTGGTGTAAACAAATTCCTTCTTCAACCTATGTACCAAGAGGTTACACCTGGTGCCAGGTCCTTTTCCTTATTTACCACTCCTTCAGCATCTGTAAAGCGTGAAAGTTTTCTTTGCAAGCTGTAGACTGTTAAGTAGGTCAGGACAAAGCTCCATCCCTGCACAACTTTACTCATAATGTAGTCATCAGCACAATTTCCAGAGAATTTTCAACTCAAAGGCAGCAGCAGCCACCACTTTCTATTTGTTATGCCTTACTGGGGAATTGGAGCTTCAGAGAAAGCATCTCTGGAGAATCTGTTCAGACCATCCTCATGCTCCCACCCATGGTCTAAACTGTCATTGGGACAGTTTGGCTGTTTTTTTGCCTATGTAAGTACCAGAAGCTTCTCATTCAAGGAAGCCTCCTATGGCATTCCACAGGACCTCCAGAAACTGAGGGGGAAGAGGTGAGCTCACATCCCAGAGAAGCCCTGGGTTGTCCAAGACTGCCCCTGCAGCTTGCGCTAAACAAGGCACAGCTGCACAGCAAGGGTCATGAAGCTGCTTGCCCATCTGGGGCTATTAAAAGCTTGAAAGAGGTAGGAGCCTTCCTGGAAGCCGGGGTCTTGCAAGTAAAGCAACTTGTGGAGGAAAGCTTTTGAGGGTCCTTTCCACCTTCTTGGCGTTCACATTGTCTGCATGACAGTGTGAGCAGGATTTAATTTCCTCTGCTTGGCATGGAGGGAGAGAGTCTGGCTGCTGCGTGTGGTTAAGAGACTCTAGTGAAGGTTCCCAGCTGATCAGCAGGTTTGGGGAAAAACAATTCTAGACAGGAAAAAGCGGCAAAAGAGAAGAGAAGGAGCTTTCTGTGGGGCAGACATGTGGGGCAAACTTCCTGCCACTTCGCAGAGACAGCTCTGCAGCTATCCATGCTTTCAGCCACTCTTGGAAAGCCTAACCACATTCCACTTCCAAGAAAAGCGCCCACAACCGTGAATAACATGATAAACAGTTAACGGATGCAGAAACATTGACTACAAGAAAGACCTAAAGTCTTTATTGTAGGCTGGTGGCAATACTAGAGGGTTAATCCTGAGCTGTCAAAGACGAGATCTTGTTCACTGCCACGTACTCCGGAGCTTGGAAACATCCCAGCTCCAATGACTGCTTAAAGAACAGAGCTGCTTCAGAGACAGCCTTGATATCACTGCTGCTAGAGAGCTGTAGCAGAGCTGGGGGGTAGAGCATGCAGCAGAGTGCCTTGATTGCCTCTGCGAGAGTACACATTGAGGAAACATGCAAAGGAAAAAAAGCTTGGACTTATGCCCTGTTCTGATTCTTTGAGAGAGAGAGAGAAAGGCTGAAATTGTTTTGTTTTCTGCTTTTTCTTGGAAAAAAAAATAAAAAAAAAAAAAATCAAACATCAAGTTGTGTTTTGGCAGAGGTCTCCTCGGAAGAGCTAAAGAAGCAGAGTGGGAGGTTTTGCAGCTTCTGGTGCACAGGGGAGAGGAGGAGGTGTTGAACTGCAAAGATTTTCTCTTCCAACTGTTGGTTAGGAATGGGAGTTAGATAAATGTTAGCTAAATACAGGCTGCTTAAAACATTTTGTAGGAAAAGCAGTTCTACTCGAAATTCGTCAGTTTTTACTTGCACTGTCATAATACTATTAGTTCTCCAGTGAAGGAAAAACAAACAGGGTAGACAAGACCTGAATTGCTAATGTAGAAACAAGAAACAAAACAATTTTCACACCATCCTCACACAACCAAGATGACAACCAAGTGCCCATTTCTTCCTAGCCTTGCATGTTCTAGCTATTTCTTCCCCTTACCATAAGTGTAAGTGAAAAGAGCACACAGGACTTCCACTTTATTTAAGCATGGCGCATAAACCCTCACTCTCCTCACACTCTGGGTACACAGGACCCAGGAGAATTTCCATCCTTGCTAGAGGCAATGGTCTAGCAGATAAAAGCACATAGATGGGGCAAAAATAGTTTCTCAGCTCTAGATCCTAGACAGGGGGCAAGTCTTCCAACTCAACCTGTCAGAAAACATTATTAAGGTAGAGGAAGCAGAGCTCGCCAACATTTATTTCCAATCTTTGGTCACCCACTACTGATCCGTCCTAATCAAACTTAGTCTTGGCCAGAAGTCAGGATCTCAAAGAGCAAGCCTGGAGCATCAGACTTTATTACAGAGAGCTTTCCAGACTGCATCTAGAGAGACACCAGCTGGAAAATCCGCCCGAGTCCTAGGAGGGATGGAAAGAGAACTGTTATGCTCAGCGAGAGAATGCAGGCAGCCAGGAGCAGATTGCACCACACTGAAGAACAGGAAGCAATGATCATCCCAGGAAGCTCAGTTGGAAGAGGAGGAGGAGGAGGAGGAGGAAGTACTCTGACTTAGAGCCATGCTCTACAAAAAGCTGCAACACATGCAAGACTCCTGAAATGGATTATGTGGCAAAAATCATCCTACACCATTCCTGAATGGCAAAGTTTGATGAAGATAGTGTTATCATGACATTCAGACACTTTGCTACATTAAGGTTTACAATAGAACACCCTTCAGGGGCAAGGTGGCTGTGTAAGTACAGGAAGACAAGGATGAAATAAGTGGTGTTACTGGGCTGTAGGAAATTGGTCCATTGATTAGAACTAGACACCACAATTTCACCAAAACCAAAATGAATTAAAAAACAGATATGTTTAAAATATTTCTTACTGCTTCCACTGCTTTACAAGTCAAAAAATACTACGTGTATATTCCCAGGTCAACTTTTTCAGGCAGCTCTGGGCTGTATTGCCGGAACCTAAGTGTTTCCCCTCCCCCCGGTACTATTTTTTTTTTATTTTTTTAATTAAGAAAAATAAACAAGCAAATGGGAAAACTTGAACTTCAGGCACCATATACCATATTCACACTGGATGCAGTTGATGATGCATGCCAAGCACATATATGTGAATACTGCAAAGTGTATTATGATTTCCTGAGGACAGAGAGGAAAAAAAACATGAAAAAACTGGCAGCATAGCACAAGAGAAATCCTCACAAGAATAAACAAGCTGCTCTAAATGTCCTTCATACCAACAGATAAGAGAAGAAAAATCTTAAAAAACACATTTGAAAGGAACTTATGGCTAACCTTAAAGACTTATAGGTTAACCAACAACAACTGATAGTTGCAACTACAGCGACTCAGTCAAAACTGACACGGAAACAGGCTTTCTAGCTATGGAAGACAAAGAAAATATTAAGCAACTTTTTATGTTAAGCTGATACCACTTGAAAGATAACCTGCTTTTATCAGCAGAAAAATTGAATTTGATACTAATCGTGAGCAAATACCACTTTAGAGGACTTCAAAACAATTACCAACTAAAGGCTCGCAGAGCAACAGACCACAATAAAGTTACTACCATTCTTTTCAAGTAGCTCTGTAAAGAAAGCTTCAAAACTTTGCTATATCTCTTAAGATGAACCCATGAAAGGAATCTACCCCTGAAAATGGGGAGGAAAAATGTTCAAAATTTACTGAACAGTAAGATTTAAACTACTGCAACCAGATGGAAACAGAGCATCGCCTGTTTCCAGGCGACTTTTTGTGTAATGGCACTAAACAGAACCCACAGTGCTGTCAAGAACAAGCCTTCAACACAACTTCAGCTTTATTCTATTATTCTTGCTTTGGCCATATTTTCACATCATTCAAAGGAATGAAAGAAAAGCAGCTATCACATGCCCATTTTATATTGTTTTTTTCAGAAAATCTTTGACAAGTATTCTTGACATGACATGTATTCTCAGACTTCGTAGCAGTTGCACTGAAGGTCCATTAACTGGCTCCAATAGCAGACAACAGCAGACATTTAGAGTAAGGACACAGGTACAGAACACGTATACAGTGATTTTTTTCCCCCTCTACCAGGATACTTTTCTCACATTCCCCACCCCAAAGTTCTGTGACTTATTCAAGACAAAGTTCTGGCTTATTGAGGCAGGAGAGCATCTGTGCATTTAGTTACCTTCAATGGATTTTTATTTTCTATGTCTCTTGTGAGCCCAGATAAGGTTTTGTCAGCTTCAACTGCCCCGGCAATTCAATTCACAGCTGAATTGTGTACTGAGTAAAGAGCTACCCTGTCCAGCACTTTGAACCAGCCACGGAATAGTAACCCTTGACGATCCTTAGTTTGTGTACAATATGAAAAAGTGAGTGATGAACTCATACTCAGCTCTTTCCTTGCCTCTCATTGACTTCCAACACCTCTTGCATTCCCCTCATTTATCTCTTTCAGGATGAATGTTTTGTTCTGCTAGAAAACTTTAGTTATTCAAATCTCCTAGAGTCCTCATGCAAATGCTAAATACCATTCATGAATTAAGAGGTGTTCAGTGCTACTGTTGGATATAAGAAACAAGCGTTCCTTCTTCCCAGAGTTGGAATTAATTTTCATTTCTTTAAGAGAAGCAATCTTTGTCATGGGAATTACAGGCATGGACAACATGGCCAGAAATCTGGGCTTTTCTAACAGTTATCTCCCAAATAGGGATATACAAAATGCAATGGCATACAGACAATCTGCTTTGAAGAAGTTAGCAGTAAAGGGATCTTCAAATCAGAGGAAATAAAAGTCCATATATCCTCAAGTGATACCATCTCCTAGAAACATGATCCTTGAGAAGTTCTGGTGGAGCTACTCACCCAGGCAACAGCTTTGGTATCTTCATCCACAATATATTTCCAAAATATATTTCCACAATATATTTTCCAAAAAAGTGAATAACATCTTTTTGGAAGACCAGCAAGGAAATTTCAGCACCATCAGCATGATGCTACAGCTCTTTAGCAATATTGCATTAAGCACAGGTCAGAGTTTTAGAAGAGAGGTAAGTTTAGCCAACAGCAGTTAAAAAGTTTTTGTTAAGAATGACTGCACCAGTTGTTCAAAATAACATGATCAGAAATAATGAAAAATTCTGTAGTCTTACTGTGCAAAGTCCCCCCATATCTGTACAAACAACACAGGAGAGGAGAACTTATCCCAGGTTACTCTACAAGAGCTGGACTACAAGGTTTGTAAACAAACTATGTTTTAGGCAAACCCCCAAAACAAGTTAACCCGATGTTTCTATACTGCAGAGATTACAGCTAAAGCAGTGTCTTACAAGAGAGTAGTTCATGAAAATCCAAATAATTGGTCCATTATGAGGTGAACTGGCAGGGACAAATTCTACCTCCTGCATCTAGCAAGTAAGACGTGTGAGAATGACCTCAGGATGGATGGAGCTTACCAGGAACATCAGGACCAAACTTATCTCAAATGTCATGATCCCTGTGGTACAAGCAAGGCCATTAAATGACGACTGGCTTTTCTGTCTTGCTATAACCCCCTTGTTACAGCTTTCAGGCTCTGCCATGCCTCAGGCTTGTATCCTGTCTCACAACACTAGCATCAGTGATGTGGTAATAAAGAGTCTTAGCTGTTCATATAGGTATTTAACCCATGTGGTCAAAAAGCCTCACTTTATAATATATATATTATATATAAACACTCATATTAAATGTAATATCTAAAACTACCTTTTAACTTTTGAATAAGTACATTGACATTACTTGTGTCACATGGTATATAGCATTACCCTTAGGAAAGCAAAAAGATACAAGACTTAAGACTTTTTCTATTTGAGGCTTATATAACTTCATAAGGTAACATTGCTAGACAATTTTATGTAATAGTTTACAGACTTGTAAGCTTTTTTAATAGCAATCCAAAATTTTTGTCTCTTAACATTTTTTGACTTTGGAGGAATCTTGCCAGTTTACATCAGCCAGGAAATCTGTTCTTTGGGCTCATTCACAGAACATTTTAAGAATCTCTGGCAAAACATAGGCTTTAGCAAGAGAGGAAGAAGTTACTCAGAGTGAAATGAACTCTAAAGTAAACACATAGCAGTAAGAAAAATTCACACTAATCCAGTTTTCATGGAGAGGGGCAGGCATCAAAGTGCCCACAGCTTCATGTTTAGGCCTCCTTGCATCTGTTGACAGATACAGAATGTTTGTCATTTGCAAATAGCCCTGAAATGGATAGGTTCTTAGACCATGCAAAGAGGCAATTGTAGCAGCCTGAACGGGACATAAATCAAAATGGTTCCAACACCAAAAACAGATTC
>VZSV01000014.1:10684021-10733118 GCA_013398735.1 Nothocercus julius
AATGCTGTGACCTTGTTCTAAAATAGGTAGATACCACACTGGGTTTGGCATTTGTTACTTATAGCAGCACAGCTCCAGAGACCCACTATGGACACACTTTTACTGCTGTTTTTACAGATCTTTGGGAGAGAGGAAAATAACTGCGCAATGCTCTAGAGCACAACCTGCCTGCAGGAAGACCTCAAAACTCTGTTATAAAACCTTGAGTTTTTCTTAGCTGGTCTGCCATGAAGGAAGCAAGCAGACTTAGCAGGGGAGCAGCAAAGCCACCCTCACAGTGGTCACTGCTCAAGGCTGTTCACAGAGCAGGAGGCCAAGCCACAGCTCAGCCTAGAGTCACTTTCTCAAGACACTGGCTGCCCTGTCACATGTGAGAGCAGTAGCAGCTTCATACACCTACGTGCACGCGCTTGATTTCTGTCTCCCTTCCCTCCGGCTTCCCCCTTTGGCCTTTCCTTTAGCCCAGCACTGCAAGCCCATACAGAGGAAAACAGACCAAACCATTGCTTACAGCAGAGAGGATCCAAACACAGCTGCTCTGTGGACTCTGCTCCTCCTACCAACAGCATTCACAGCCCCAGGGAACACAACCACCCCAGGACAGAGGCAAGTAATCATCTGTCCCACAAGCTCCCCTAGAGTATCCTAAGGATCTTCCACCTTCTCCCACCAGAAATAAGAGCAAATCACTCACCAGGGAGTGAGGTAGGACTCGGTGCAGCTCTCCCAAAGCACACTCAAGACTTCACACGTGCCTCCCTGGCTAGTTGGCTTTAGCAATGTTGCACAGAGCTGTGGCAAAAATAGCAGGCCCTGCACTGACTATAATTAATGAGCTTTGTTAGCTTGCATGCTTCAGCTGGAAATCATCAGCTGATCACCAACATATATTTATTGTTAATGTTAATTAAAAATAACCCTAAGAAGCTCTCAGTGGCACAAGGAAAATCCTGGAAGTATTTCACCTGCTTTGTATCACTTCCCACCCTCCAAAAGAAATGTGAGCCCTCTTCAGCTATCAGTTTATATTGTGGCATTTGTAGGGTGTCCCTTGCAATGAGAGCAATGATTTCATGTTGGGAAGGAATGAGGTGTGAGGTCTTTCAGTAGGGTTGCTTAGCAGGTTACCTGCACAGCAGGACCTCCACGAGCAAATCAAGGCCTCCTTGCCCTTTGTCACCTCCTGTCCATCATAGCCAGCATCCTTCCCAGATACCAGAAATGTCACCACCTTGTGTGACAGCTTTCGACACGTCTGAGGTACATGGCTTGTTCCCTGCTCTCTGAGATGGAATAAATCACTAAACAGAGAGTCAAACCTCTTTTGTTTGCCTCCCACACCGCTGCTTTGAATCACCCTCTGCCTGGTGCGTCGTGCCTCCGAGCGCCGTGATGACACACGGAGCCAGGAATCTCGACCGGGATCACCAAGAAGCGCTCACGAGTGGCGGGAGGAGGCACCATTACTCGCATGAGTCATAATTTAAGATTTTTTTCTTCCTCTTACAGTACTGTGTGACTATCACAAAGTAAATACAAAGAATTCTCACTGTCTCTCTCTTTTCTTTAAGCCCACGTTTTTCCCAGGGAGACGAAGGCCCCGCAGTCGATCAGTTCACAGGCACTGCAAGTTGCTCCTCTCTTCCGCAAGGCTCATCCTGCGACGATGCAGCTGGGCTGGAGGGTCTCTGTGTGCAACCAGAGATAACCCATGGGCAGGAGGACGGCGGAGGTACTGCCACTTGAGGATTCTGCCACTGTCAAACCCTTGGGGTTTTGAAATAGGGGCAAGCTGCAAATGCAGCCTGACAGCCCTGCACTTGGAATTCTGCTTCAGAAGCAATGAAGCAACTCTCACAAAATCCTTCTTGCCTCAGACTTGCTTTGGAGACTGGAAAAAGAAGCAGGGGTGAAAAGGCAAGTTACTGCAGTGGCTGCTATTGCCTCTTGCTAGCTGATTCTTCAAAACAGACAGAGAATATAAATGGAGCTCTACAGGGAAGAGATTTACACTGAATAGTATTTCTGAGTCACTGATCAGTGGAGGAAATAGAGGGCCTTGGAGCTTCTTGCTCACCTTAGAGAGAGAAAAAAAAAAGCCATTGATTTTACTAGGACTCCTTTAGGCAAAACAGTTACCTAAAACACAGTATCTTTTTATTGCACCATTGAGGACTAGATGCTAATACTTACAACTCTTCCTTTGAGGAGAGTATCACTCAGCTATTTTAAATAGACGGGAGGTAGCTGTGTTAAGGTAATAACAATAGGCTCAGGCTGAGAGGTTGGGAATTAGGAAGATATCACTTCTGTTATCATACTAGCTGATATGTTGGAAAAACTGGACAAACTCAGGCCTAGAAAGAGTTTGTGTATGCTACAGCTTGTCTTTATTCAGCTGTATCTTAATTTATCTGAGAGAGAATGGAGCCTGCAGAGGCTGTTGAGGAAGCCCCTGAATTGAAAAGGGTTGAAGGCTGGAGGAGGTTCTCACATGTTTGCTTTCTTCTTACTTTCTTCTTTAGGCATCCAGTCATGACGACTCTGAGACAGAGCACTGAACTGGTTGGACCTCTAGTCATATCCTGCATGGCCACTTTTATACTCTTTTAAAATAAGCTGCGCTGATCTAAATCATCTTTACACCTATATGACAGTGTGTGCTCACTGGGATCAAAATAAACTACGTGGGACCTGTGTAAAGGAAAGGCTGAAGAACATAGGAATTAAAAACAAGAAGTGAGAAGAGCCAGCTCCCAAGAACAGTTGCACCATGGAAAGCAAAGCTCTCCCTGGATGATTCCCTGTGCCCCAGCAAGGAGAGCAGCAGCTCTCCTCTCACCAGTCCCCAGACGAGGCTCATGTGTGGAAACTCAAAAACACAGCTAGGGAAGGCACAGTTCCCTTTTGAGATGTGGGCCTGTCATTCCCCTCCATGCAGGCAGGCTCGTTTGTTTGCACAGTGCATTTTGTGCTTGTTTCTTTTGGAGAACCAAACACAGGGCAGAGAAGCAGAGGGGTGGACTGATGCACGGAGTCCAGCTGTACAGTTAATCCCCAGCCATAAACACTGTCAAAGTAAAGTATCACGCTGATTCTTTTGCATATTTTGAAAATGGGTAACAACAAGTATTTTCTACCTTCTGCCTCCTGTCTTGCCTCTGCTTACCAAGTATGGCTGTGTTCTCCCTGTCTGGGCACTTCCTCTGTTCAGAGCTAGAAGGAGCATCACTCGCTCTGTGCCCCCTTGAGGGTCCATTCTGCCCAGGGATGATGGAGCCTGTCTGGCCATCACCCATGGGCAGGGAATGGGCCGGGAATGGGGATTATGGGAGCTGTTGTGCCAGAGGCAGTCTCCCTGGGACAACAGGCTGCCTGGAGCATCCCTGTGGGAACCTTGGGATAGCCCTGGCAGCCAGGGAGGGGAATGAGGTGTCCGAGCAAGCACTTTGCTCCCCATCCACAAGGTAGATGCAGAGTGGCCAGCCCAGAGTGGAACAGCCTGTCCCTGGCTCCTACCAAACCACCCTGAGTCCAGGCAGAAACAGCTGGAGACAGTGGGGAAGAAACCCCATGGCTAGGCTATGGGTGTGCCAGTCAGACCACTCATCCTCTTCAGAGCCTGTTCATCCAAACCAAGGAACAAGGGTTGTTAAATGCTAACCAGTGCCCGGACGGGGGAATGTGATCAAGCAATGCTGACGTGTGGGTGTAGCGGAGGAAGTCAGAAAATGCGTATGCTAGTGTCAGAGTTGTGCGGATCTGTCCCTGCATGGCGGTGAGTCTCACCAAGGCCACTAAGCGCGAGTGAAGGCTCAGGGCGCTCGGCACATCCTGAGATCAGGCTGCTTCACACAAAGAGATGAAAACCACTCAGCAATAGGCAGTCAGTCACAAGAAAGCATCTTCCTGGGGGCTGTTGACATTATTATTCTTGATCAAGAAGCAAATCCTACGTGTTAGTTACTTAGTAGATGAAGTTACCATGCCAACTCATATGCTACCTTTTTTTTATTATTATTATTGTAAGAGTAGGCAGCACTCCCTTAAGATTTCACAAAAGGGGAGGAAAAATGTCAAAGTGCCAAGAATATAATGGAATTTCTAATCTCAACACTCTTCCCTATGGATCTGTTTTTCAGTGCACACCCCTCTCCTCATGGCAGCAGCAAGCCTAAGCCAAGAGATTCTCTGAATGGTAATTTAGTGGGCAACCCACAATATTGTGGTGCTACGCTTCAGTAATCCACAGCTCTCTGTCCTCGTTTTGCACAATTTTCAGGGAACTAATGCAAGGTGCTAAATATTTGCCTAGTCTTCTCTCCACCCCTCCTTGACTTCTTTGCATTTCTTTCTTTGCTCACTGATTCTTTCCTGTCTTTCCAGGTATCCTCTTTTCCTCTGCTCCGGAAAGCTTTATATTTCTGGTAGCTCTCTTTGTTTTCTTTGTTGTTGGTGTTGTTGTGGGGTTTTTTTTTGTTTTTTTTTTTTTGGTTTGTTTGTTTTCCCCAAAACATGCTATATTCCTGCCTTTTCCCCTATTTGGTTCTGCCCCTTCTGATTTCCCTTACCTCCGAGTGCCACCCTGGTGGCCCAAGGACCCCCACAGTGGAGCAGACATAGGTGCCTGTGGCACGATGCTGGGATGGGGTTAGTTGACAAATTTGTCGCTGACAAGCCAGTGACAAATTCAGATAAGCACGTTCAGCATAAACACAAGCAAGTCTTTGTCTGCCAAAACAGGAGTGCTGCTATGCCTAGCCTTGCTGGCTGCTGTAGGCAGAGCTGAAAGTCTGCCTAAATTTAGCGCACTTTGCTTTTTCTTTTGGGACCAGAAGCTACCCAGCTTCAAGAAGTGGGGGATGTTGTAGGCTCTTCTGTGGGAAATCAGGTCACTCTGAAAGTATGAGAAGAGAAGGGTCGTTAAGAAGAGATTCGAGGAACAGAATTGGGCTTTACACACTGCCAAAGGAGGGATCCAAAATTTCATGTCCCCAGGGTGGGTATGGGGTGTGAACCTCCCATGGTCGTAGCCGTGTGGTGGCACAACCTGACCTACTGCAGGCTTACAGCTGAACCCCGACTCTCGCATTGCTTATCAGCTGCTGGGTCCTTAGGAAGCCCTGAAATAACGTTCACTTACTGCAAGTTCGGGGAGCACTGGGGACTCCCACGCACAGAGGGGCAGAGGATGGGGCAGGGGCACGGTAGTTCCCTTAGAAGTGCATGTCTCACTGTGCCCCTTCCTGCATAAGCACACAAAACATCTCCGTTTTTTTAATAGGGGTCTGCAGCCCCAACATCCCTGCTCCTGCCTCTACTCCTCCTCCCTGCTCCACGTCTGGACCTTGCGTGGCCTCAAGCTCCAACATCTGTCCCAGTGCTACGGTGCTACCGGCTGCCGTGCTACATTAACACATGGTCCAGCCTGTCGGGATGGAGGGTCCGCTAGTGATTCTCTGGCAGTGAATGTGACCTTCAGCTTCCCACACCTCTTTTGGGAAGCTGTGTACGAGCCTGTCTATTGAGGCTCATGGCTTTTAAGCTTTATGGGAAAAAAAAACGGTACATTCGGATAAATGCAGTCACTCCTGGCATTGCATCCTGGCATCGGCCCTTGCGTTTTTGGCACAGCTCTCAGCTGGAACGGTGCAGGAGTGACTTGTGCCCATACACTCAACTGTTCGTTGTGTCAACATTGCTGTTTATTTGGAAGACACACAGTGGCGACAGGGATAGGAAACAGGCACAGACCCCTCTCTAGCTGCAGGTGAGTGATGGATAGAGCCATTGAAGACTTAATATGCCAGAGGGATCTGCAGGGGGGCTGCACGCTTGCCATCATGAGAGCAGACATGGCCAGAGGGATACCAGCCACTGCATTCAGTTCCTCAGCGCTCATCTCCCTTGTTGTATGAGGTCGTGTGAATCCAGTGAACCTTCACAGCCTATGGACTCGCACTGCCTCGTAATAAGGAAAAGAATCATTACCTGCACAGTTTTTGAATCCCATTTTTCTGCAGATTTCCATGTAAATCAAAAAACAGAGGCACAGACTTCTGTACCAAACAAAGGTTCCCTAAGGACTCGCTTTGCATCGTTTCATGCTGCTTATCTACTCACAGTCCTGGTCAATTAAGTTCAAGGATGTGATGTGGGTCGTGACTCAAGAGCTGGCTGCAGACAGCACTAAACAGGATACATTAATTTTTCCTGGTCAACTTCCAGGGCCAAGTCCCAGTTCTTATCATATTAACTATCTTGACTCTTGACCATTGTATTCAAACAGGAGCAAATGTAATGAGGACCAGTCACCCAAAGCTGCTCCTCAGATTTTCACAGATGGTGTAGTGGGTAAAGGTGAGCAGTTAAATGCAGTTCTAATATTATTTTGTGTACGCTGATGCTTGGCTCTTGTGCTTAGGTTTCACAGATCTGTTGACCTTTCCTGTTACATTTGGATGCTACAACATCCACATATGGAAGTCTAACTTCAAGATGCATAAGGGAGCTTCCAAGAAACGCCTGCTGATAGCCAGCTCTGCTCTCACTGAGGTTGGTGGGCTTGAGATGAACCGTCACTGACTTCACACCCTCTGATTTGCCCAAAATGCAGGAGGAATTTTAGAAGTAGCAAGCACAAACAGGAGCAATCCTTAAACTTTGGGGAGGTTACTCATAGGAATAAAGACTATCCTCATGTTTCAATGCTGCTAAAGCAGTGGAGAGAAGGAGGGTGCAGTTCTAGAAATTACATAAGTGCAATTATTGATTTGCATGTAATGGCCCAAATTGTGCTTTATGGGGGGGTTATTTTCATCTCTGCACTGTGTCTTAGCATGGTGGGTTGTACAATATGAGGCAACGTGTAGTAAATCTGAAACTGAATGCCACTTGCGCTGAATAACTCAGAGCTCATAATCACAGCTTGGCAAGAGGATGAATTGCATTTCAGAATGTGATGTTGAAAAAAAAACTAGAAGCAAGAGAAGTTTAATAGGGAAATTTGAAATGACTTGTTGGTTATATTTTTTCAGTCAATAATATAGCAGAAAGAAGTGTTTAATAGGTCAAAGAAGAGAAAAAAAAAAGAAAAAAATGATGTTCCTCTGTGATGTGATACAGAGATAATCACTGTGAGACCAAATGTTTTTCAGAATCAATTTAGCAGATGAAGCCAGAGAGAAAATTAAAATGCAGGACACAAATGTTCAATAACCTCAGAAGCAATACAAATTTGGCTTCTTTGTTTACCCTTTGGTTTTTATAAGGCTAGAGAAGGCATTTGCGTTTGGATTTAAAATGGGATTTACCAATTCAATTGCTATTTTGAAAAAGTAGGGAGGATTTATACTCTTTTCTCCCTTAGTGTCCCGTTTTCTCATCCTTGTTTTCTCCTTCCAATAAAAGAGCTCTCAAACAGCTGGTTAGAAAACAAAGAAATGGAAGGATCATCTTGGAGTTTTCTCAGTTAAAACAGGTTTGTGTTTGTTTACTGAAGGTCTCCTGAGTTCTGCTCTTGGCAAGCACTGGATTACCAGGACCAGGGCAACCGCTCGGTCTTTTCTCAGTTGGCAGGACATGGGAACGTGGGCTATGTGGCCTTGAGAGACCACTGTGCTGCTCCCTCCTGCCTGTCTGAGTGCTGGATTTCCTCCCCTTCCAAGAAGCAAGAGGAAATCAGAGCCACAAACCTGTTCCCCTGACCTTTTTATTTTATTTTTTTTTTAATTCCCACAGGACTTTCTGGGCAGGGACAGACTAAGTTTCAGACCCTGGAAAAATAGAAGATTTCTCACCAGTGTAAATCAGAAAGGAAAATCAAAATGATTTTCACGCTTTGGTCCTCTCCCACTTCCAGCTCTATAGCATTGCATGAAGGAAGGAAGAAAACAGAGAGAAACGTGGCAGGAGGGCAAAACGTTCTCTATAAGAGTTCATACGGAGAGGGATTTGAGAGTCTATGGCCCTTTGCTGTCATGCACATGCACATCTGGGAATGGCAAACCTGTCTATGCGCACGCACACATGGACACACATGTTTTCCATGTGATGGATGGAAAGGTGGGATGCAGCATCCCTCAGGCTGGCAGTCCATCCCTGCTCCCTCCTGAGATGCTGCGTGGTCCAGACGAGAGGAGATGCTGTGTGTTTCCCATGCATCGTGCACCCTTTTGGTTTCGTCAAGCAAAATGCTTAGCAGGAGGGAAGGTGAGGCTGGGAACAAGGCAGTTCTCAGCACAAGCTGAAGCCTCTGCTTTCAAAGTTGGAAGAAAGTTTTGCCTCTGTAGGTTCAAAGCTGCCAGGGTTTAGACTCTGGATCAGATATAAGCAATTAAGCAGATCATTCACTTTTGGTCTTTGGATCCAACACAGGAAAGCTTTTGCAAGAGTGCCTCGGGAGACAGACAAGGACACCCACACATCCAACAGCAGCCCTGGCACCCTGGGGCACGAACCCGCCGCCGAGGCGAATACAGAGCCAAGCAACATCTCCTCCTTTCACCCTAAAGAAGCCATGGGTTCGTGCTAACGCGCATGAAAATTCAGACCTCGCACAAGCAAGAACCAGCCTCCACCAGGCCTGCTGCGGCAGCCGGCGGCCCCGGACCTCTGACTCTCTCTGCAGACTGTTTCTTTTCTACCTACTTTTTTTGCTAGAGACAGAGAGAGGAGGGGCGAAAATCCACCAGCGCATGTGAGCAATGCATTGTGCCCCTGTCACCACTTGAAATCAAATTAAACTCTACAGAAGAAAAAAAAAAAAGCTGCATTTTTACAACAGCACCTGTTCTGCTACTGCAATTAGGGCTCCATTATAGCCCCACACATTAAGAGGTTTCAAAACATGGCTATATAAATCCCCTCTGCCTTAAAAAAATATGGTAATCAACTGGTCCATTTTGAAAGGGCTGGTTGTAAACACAACTGGCAGATGCCTCTCAAACATCTCAGGATACTTTGGGGGTGATAAAATTACCTACCCAAGCCGCTCGTATGAAGGTCAGATCCAGTCAGGGGTGAGCAGAGCCCTTCCCACTGGCATCCTCGGGAACTCTGGTTGCTTTGGTTGCTTTCTGAAGGGATTCTGGCATTGCTTAACAATTTCCTATAGGGGTTATATGAAGCATTGAAGAAATGAAAGGACAAACTCCTTGGACCAGTCTGCAATAGCATAATTTAGCTGAGTCCAGCCAGGCGGAGGAGCTGTACGGTGCTTTGCATCAGCAGAAAGGGTTTGCAAATGCTCTAATGACCGGTTAGGATAGATGCCTTCAGCAGCTCTAATAGCCAGATAACATGGCTCACTCTGAACAAAACAGCACCACGATTTCAGTATTACCCTGATGCAGACAAGCCAGCAAGATCCTACCAGCCTCCCCGTAGCCTCGTGCAGACTCTTTGCTGGCCAGGCAGGAATGATGCAGGACTTGCCACAGATTACGGGAAAGACGGAAACAGGTCAGTGCATTGCAGCTGAACTAGTCCAGGACAATCCAAACGGCCTTTCACAGCCACACTGAGCACCGCTCGGTCCTAAGCCCCGCGCCAGCCCGGCCTTGCCAGGCTCCTCTTCCTCCGCAGATTGCTGAGGAAGACTCTCCGTGCCAGCAAGCCCCGGCAGGCATCCACTGACGCAGTAGATTGTAACTGTTTCAACAGATTTATGGATTTGGGGTTTACGGAGTCATTGATATGTGAATTAAGCACTGACTGACTGAGACTTACTCTTCAAAAGGAGTCATTGTAATCACTATAGAACTGTAATGATTTCAGTGACAACATCTTCAGCGAAACTTCAAAAACACTTATTTAAAAAAAAATTAAGTACAAAAATATATATTTAAATAAAATGCTAGTTCTCTCTCTCTCTCTTTTTTTTTTTTTTTTTTTCCTCCAGCCTCCAGCGATAAAGAAACATCAGCATTCAAGCAGTGCAGTCCTGAGGTCAGATGTTCAGGTTTCACCTGCACCCACTGGTGACAGGAGAAAGCTGTGGACTTGTGCTGGCACATGAACAAGAGCCAGCCTCTACCTTTCTGCCTTCTCTATCAAAACAAGCTTCATATCAACCTGGAAAAAAAGTTTCCTTGGGAAAAAAGAAGAGGCCTATGAGATTCAAACTCTGATCATTTTTATTTTCCAAGGTCCGTAGGCTTAAGAGGTGACTCGCCCAGCTCTGCAGCAGGGGCAGCATCGAGCTGTGGCCCTTAGTGACACATTTGCAGCACCAGCCATCTAGCTGCGGGGACACACATAGCAGGCAGGTGCCTCTGCTCCCAGCAAAACAGTTTGCTCATAATCCATCCCCCTGAAGACACTGAGGTTGCACCATGGTGGAAAGCCGTAGCGTCAGGCCAGTAGTTTTACAGTACGTAGGGTAAATGATAAAGGCCAGCACAATAGTTCAGGTAATCTGTGACTGCTGTAATGCACAAAGTGCTTCTGCTCTTAGCGCTGTGTTGGCAGCTCCTGTGATGAAGGTGGTGAAGGCGCTTTGCTCGGTGGGGTAGCAGAGTCTTTCTGGAGTCAATGAATGGACATGTAGATGTTGAGGATGCTCCACGGTCAGCCCTGCGACCCCGGCTAATGGCCAGCAGCAGCACAGTGGAGATCTGGGGTCTGTGCTGCCACAACAGCAATTACTGCCCATTTACTCCTCACCTTGCAGCTACTTAAAAACAAACATGAGAAGATGCTCTGCAGACAGCACCGCCAGGCGTCTCTGATGGACCACAGCGGAGCTGCTTCCCGGGGACACGTGGGGGCAGGCGCAGCATCCCGTCCGGTGTCCAGCCTGCGCAGCACCTCTGCCAGGGGGACACCTGGAAAATGTCAGTAAGCACCTATTCTCATCCACCTTCTCAGCGGCGTCAGCACTTGTGGGCTTTTTGGAGAGGAGGAAATTGTTTGTTCTTCATAAACCTCGTCTGGGCAAGTCCTTGCCATGCTGGTAGAACTTGCTTGCCGAGTTGTTTAGCGGCCATGGAGCCAGTGAGGCTAACAGGGGTCATCAACTAGCAGCCACCCCCAGCTGCAGTTTTTCGGGTGCTGAACTAGGAGGGAAGGGTGGAACAAGCTCTTTTTCATTAACATGATGTATTTGTAAATCGTAGAAACAATCCTCCGCTTGGTTACTGCCCAGCACAGGGCAGGCGCAGGGGGGTGAGCTGCTTGCACGGAGCTGCTTGCACAGCCGCCTCCGCTCCCTGGAGCTTCCTGCAGCCTTTTACCAGCACAGCCCTTTCCCCTCCACAACGGCGGCTCAGCGAGAGGACAAAGTTCCCAGCTTTGCTTCCTGCTTATCTGTCCTGCTGTGCTAGGAGGTTCAAGAGCACCGGTGAGCACGAGCACCTGTCTGGATTTTCCTCTTTGTTAGCACAGGACTGGCTTAAATTATGGCCTCCATTTTAATTTGGGATTGGAACTGCACAATTTTGCCCATGCTGGGCTTTCCATGGGGAAGCATTTCCCCCAGCACTGCTGCAAGGCAACCCTGGCAGGTGCAATTAAGTCGTGCCGTGGATTTTATTTTTAAGTTCCTGCTTTGAGAGTCAGCTAAACACAGAGTACCTTGAGCTTTCTTCCTTTTTCTTTCCTGAATAGGTTCACAGTTCTGGACAGAAAGCTCGGTGAGGTGAACAGTGAGAATCTGCAAGCTTTAGAAAGGCAGAGGAAAAGGCTATGTAGGCAGTGTTGCCCACAATGTTTAACACCATTTCATGATGCAAGAAAACTTTCACTTTTCATGCGAGTGAGCGTCCAGAGAGCGATAACTGAGATTAGTAGCAACCAATTTTTAGATGACCAGTCTTCCTACTGTTATCTTCTAATAATCTCAATGAAGAAAGAACTTTGTTTTAAGGAGGATCAGCTACATTCTCATGGAAACCTCACGCCAGCCATACAGTAGAGTCCTGAATAAGGGGTAACTGCAGAAGAGGCAGCAAGGGGCATCTCCTCTGCTTGTGGATCTGGGACAGAGAGCACCCATTCGGTCTGTGCTGGGCTCGCTCGCGGGCTGGAGAAGAGGGCAGCAAAGAGGTTCGGCAGGTGCAGTGAGCCCTGGGGGCAGCAGAGCACAAGCCAGGGCTGCAGGGACCCTCTCCACAGCGAGGCGACAGCAAGCGGGAAGAAATGGGCCTGCCTCGAGGATGGATTTGCTGTGAGAAGTTAAAAAAGAAAAATCTCTTTCCTTGTAAACTGAGCAAATTGGATCTGGAATCAGGCTGGGTCTCCATGGAAACCCCCAGGGCCCACTCAGTCATCACCGCACTTTGTAAGGGGAAAGCCATAAGTGCTTGAAAGCTTCTGATATGGGAGCTCAGGTTGCGGTTACAAAGCCGTACAAAAAGTACACCAAGAATCTCTGTTTTGCCCCTTTCCTGTCCGGGCTCCCACCCTCTGCCAGCATTTTCAGAAATATCCACGTATTTAGGACACGCAGTTCGTATGTCATTCGCTGATACCTGATCTCTCCCACCACTGCATCCCCCTCATCCTGGCACCTGGACATCAGCAATTCCTCACCGTTAGCAGCTAGCAGAGATTGAGCTAACTTTAATAATCTATAGTGAAACACTTTGATATCTCTGCAGGACATAGTATGAGTCAGAAAAAAAGAAGCCGAGTTCACACAGCCCGAGCAGCTGAGAGCAAGCCTCGTTTTCTGCGGAAACCATGTTGCGTGTGTCTCCTGGGATGTAGCATGGAAGTACTGTTAGACTTCCTCAGCCTTGCTGCATTGGTGCTTTCCCTGGATTTGGTAACTTCTGTTGGATCGTTAGTTTATTTTTGCCTCCTTTTCTCTGAGCTGTCTTGGTAGGAAGGGCTCAGCTGAGCATGGTCACTGCAGCCTGCTGCAAGAGGCCACTGACCTTGGACTGGAAGCAGCAACGCCTGAGCCTCCAGACACACGGATGATTAATCTGTTCTCATGATTGTGCCCAGAGGCCCAAAAGGAATATAGGCTGGGGCTGCTTGTTGGAAGGTCATTTCACAAGGCTTCTTCCAGGTGATAAGATCTTTGGGGGAACGCATGTGTTCCTGTAGACTGCAGGGCCAAGGAATGGTACCAAGAGCTACGTACTGACTCGGGTAGGAAGGCTGGCACAGCCAGGATGCTACTCTGCTCTTGCCATGTCTGTAGGTGGATTAGCAAGGGCAGAAGAGGAGACAACCCAAAGCATCACCCAGAGAGACAGCTGGTGGCTACCTATCTACTGCAAGGGTTTGCTTTTCCTTTCAGTTCATTCATACATTTCCAACCAGGAGCGTGGTTTTGAGCTCAGCAACAGAGGACTGTACCTTCCTCAATGCTGGAAGGCAAGAAAGAGTCTCATGGGTCTGCTGAGCCTTGCAGGGAAGCTGGAATGCTCCATGGTTCCTTGGGAATGGGATGGTATCCATGTGGTGCCCATCATACCCATGGCACCAAGGACCAGGAGCTCTTCAGTGCAAACTCCTCTGAACACTCACCAGTTCCACCACAGGACTGCTGAGAGAAAACCTGTGTGAAAAGAAAGGGCTGATATTGAAGGCTTAAAGGAAGCAAGACTTCTCGAGCACTTTTTTTCTTTGGGTGTTATGGGGAGTAAGAAGGGATAAATATGCTACAGCATTACCAGGCTTCACCCTTTTATTGACCCTTACAACAATCAGTGTTTTTTCCTTTGAAGCCCCAGCTCCTGGAATCAGATTTCAGAGACCCTCAGGTTTCACTATTAAACAACATTAACCTCACAGCTAGCTTGGGGGATGTGACCTTCCACCCAAGCTGAAGGCAAATGGAAAACAACTCCATACCGTAGTAAATTTTTAAACACGTGTGACTTTGTAGGGCCAAACTCGTGGAGCCAGCTACAGCCCCTGAAGGCATTTCCACCAGCCCAAGGGTTGGCAAGGGTGGAGGGGCAGAGCGATGACCTAGGCCATGGGGTGCAGAGCTCCTGCAGGGCTTGTTTTTCAGCCACATCTGTGTTTCTAGGGTGGCTGTCGTCTCCCAGGAAGTTGGGCAAGGCAAGGCAGGGCCGGGAAGAGCCTGGCAGTGCACAGCAAAGCTTCGTAAATGCCTGGTGGGGAAGAAATGAGAGACCTGCCAGGAAAGAGGATTATTTGGATTTTGTGTCGCAAGGGACTTTCCGCGGCACAGCTTGCCTCCCGGCTCCACGCTCCCCAGCACGCGCCTCTGCAAAAGGCTACCTGCCCGCAGTGCACGCTGTCACCTTGCCAGGCGGCTGGAGCACAACCGATCTCAGTTTTCCTTAGTGCTGCAGGGGAGTCTCCTATTTAAATGGGGCTTGGAAATGCTGCAGCTTGGGGCCATGCAGCTGTGGGAGGCTGGAGGCAGGAGCACCTGGGTGTGAGCACCTCAGGAGATGCTCAGCAGGGTCCCTGATTCCCCATCAGGGGCTCTTCCCACCTATCTATTCTTTATCTCTCCTTGTTGGTCCTTACCATAGTTATTCCCATGCCACACGATTTCTATCTCCTGGACATAAAGGCTCTTCCAGGCTTAGGTAAATTTTTAAGACAGTTGTTCCCTGTGCAACACAAAGTCCAAACTGTTAAGGATTTATTGATCTGTCATATTAACCCCTTACCTTCCCCACTCCCCTCTTACACAGGCAGGGGAGGTGTTAGCAGGCTCAGAAAACAAAACACACATTGCCTTTGGTGCTATGGCTATGTGGCACTTTTGGATTTACCCCTCTTGCTTTGCACTGGTGCCTCTGCTAAGTGAAGTCTGGTGGCTCCCGCACTGCAGGCTCCCAAGGGTTAATCACTTAAACCGCCCCATAACCAGCCAACTGCCTGTGTTTAAAGCAGTTTAAACCTTCCAGGCACCTACATATTTTAATTCCTCCACTTTGAATTCCCTCTGATGTGCCCCGATGCTTCCGGGATGGAAGAATCCAGGGCCAACATTCCCATAGAAATACGTGTCCCCAGATAAGCAGAGAGGGGAGAGGTGAAGATGTTTATAGCAGGATACCCATTGATTCCCAACTCCTCATCCAAGTCTATCAATCCTTAAGTGTACGGAGCTGCCATGGCTTGGGTATGAAATGGGGCAGAAAGGTGGTGATGAGTGTTGAAAAGCAGCAGTTTCCATGCGGCAGCTCTAAGCTGCTTTTGAACCCTCGTATTCAAGCCCTGCTGGGCTTCACACCACAGGGGCAAAACGGGGCGCTGAATTTCCTCTCCCCAAGGCTGGCCTGGCAGTGCTGAGCTGCAGCAGTGGGCTCAGCGCCCAGCCAAGGAGGATCGCGGCTTGCGCCCGTGCACTTTGCTCCATCAGTGCCCCCCTTTCACCTTCAGTGCGGATGTTACCTTGGCATCTAGATGTTCAATGATTAACGTGAAATCCTGGAACTCCCCTGGCCCTTTTCCCCCGCCTCTTCCCTTCTTTTAAAGGGCCGGGACATAATGAAAGCGAAAGGGTGCCAGGGCTGCTGTGGGGAGCATAGTGGGGAAGCTGCTGGAGAGGAGAAGTAGATGGGCCCTTTTTCCATCTCCAAGAACTTCTTTTCCAGAAGGCCGAGAAATATGGAAGGAGGCTCCCTGCCTGGAGAGAGACCCTCTGAGTGTGCAGACGTACAGCCAGGGGCTCCCGCGAGCTGAGGCAGGTAAGTTTGGTCGGAGCCATGCGAATGGGCTTCCCAGCTCCCTGCAAACCAGGGTAGCCTTTCTGCCAGCAATTGCTCTTGGAGGGACTTGGGCTCAGCCCCTCTCCAGTGCCCGCTACCTGGCAGCTTTTGCAGGACTTTAGATGGTCTGTGCCTGCCGGAGGTCTGGGAAAGCAGGGCTGGACTATGCAGTGCCCCTGGATTTCAGTTTCTCCATTCCCATGGCTCGTGGCTAGGTTATCCTGGCTTCCTGCAGAGGGCAACAATTTGGTCCTCTCCTGGGTCTGTGTCTGTTCTCCCCTCATCCTGTGAGTTAATTCCTCCTTCTCTGATTTCCTCCCTCAAATAATGTACCTGCTAAATAGCTGCTCTTTTTCCACTCAGGCCATGTACCCAATATGCAGAATTTGAATTAATCAAACAATTATTCAATCCCTTTCCTACCAAAACCCCTGGAAAATGGAGTGCTTTTCTCCCCATTCCCACGCTGCTGTATGGGCTGTGATGAGCTGGGCTCCTAAGGAGGGACAGCCAAGGGATAAAAGTAATTCAGTATTTCCTCCAAGAAGCTGTGACACAGGATCTGGGCCACACTGTGCAAGGGGCTCATCAAACTGATGGGAAGCCACAGTCTTTGCAGTTTATGACCTGAGGAGTCAACATGTACAGAGGGAAAAAATCTGGCCGAGCTCCAATCAGGCAAGGCCAAGATGTATTTTCAGAGTCCCAGCATGCCTGTTAACTATAGTCATATTTCAATCCCCCTGCTCCTGCAAGCTGGACAGACCTGAAATGGGCAGTTCCTGGGTGACTTTAATGATTTCTAATGATTCAAACTGATTGCTGAGCTGCCTTGGGCTCTGTGGGGAAACACAACATTTCCATTGCGAGAGCTCTGCAATGCGCAGTGCTCCCTGGACCAGGCTGTGTTAGCTGGTGACCTGGTTTCAGCTCTGAGCAAGGGAGGGGAAGGGAGGCAAAACCTGTCCCAGTGCCCCTTCCCAAGCACCCGGTGGAGTTCAGGGCAGGTCTGTGTGCAGCAGATGAGGGGCTGAGCAAGTGTAGGGGACCTGATTCCCCTCGAGGCATGTATGGGGCATAGTCATTCATAGAAATCTCATTGCATGCACTTCTCCAGGGAAGCCCAGGATGCCCAGGGCCCTACGGCATCCCCATCGCTTGTACAGGGGCTTTCTTGGCCCTCGAGATAGCCTTTCACAGCATTACATGATGGAGCAACTCTCAGAAAAGGTGATACTGGAGCCTGCTAACACAATGCTATGGAGTTGTTGGCGATGTCCTTGGTGTGGACAAGGATCTGTGAAACTCTGCAATGAACTCAGGGTAGGATGAGTGAAATGAACCCTTTCTGCATGGTGCAGACTCCCTCACAGTAACCATGACAATTCGGAGTGCAGGAAGTGCTTTGATTTGGGCTGGAAAGGGCCAGAGGCAAACAGGGAGGCTTTGCCCAGCCCTCTGCATCAGCGTGGCACAATGTCCCTCGATGGAGCATCCACTCCACAAATCCCATCCCAGCAGCAGCAGCTCGGGGCTGGCCTTGGACAGAATCAGCAGCGCAGCTCAAAGTTGCCTTGTCTGTGCTAGAAAGTGGGAAGACCCCAGTGTGTTACCCATCCCAAGCAGGGTTGTCCTTAGCACTTGGCTTGAACCCCATCTGGAAGGGAGATAGCAAAAACATACCTTGTTGTCGACAGAAATGGTATTGTTTTAGTTGATTTCAGCATCCCTGACTTTCAGTGATTTCTTCATGCTGAAAAAACAGCTAGCCACTCATCTGGCTTAAGGAGTGGGACTACAGCCTCAAAGACCTAAAAGCAGACCAGCACCTATTTTCTGTGGGCAGAGATACGTTTCAACAGTTACAGGCTGTAACAGTTTGGGCTAAAGAGGATGGACAAAGACTTTCAGTCCAAGACCAACTTTGGAGACACAGTAATAGTTTTGTAGATTTATCTCATCTCATTCTGCTGTTTTGTTCACTTTAGGCATAACCATCAACATTTTTGGAAAACCTGTTGACCTGTTGGAAAGCCTCCTTGAAAGACGAATAGAAATATGGAGTTACGTCGAACAAGTGTAACATCAGAACCAACCTCTCCAACCAACAGTACCGGGAAGGAGAAGATGGATGTTACTTCAGAATTAAATAGCCCAACTTTGCATGGTCATGATCCAGGAATCTTTGAAAGAGGATTTAAATCAATGTTAAGCATCCGGAAATCAAAACAAAACCTGAACAAAGATAAAGAAAAGGAATCTACTGGTACTCTGAGAGGCATACGACTTTCTTTTAAATTCTCCAAGGGCTGTGAGCAAGACAAAACCATGATCTGTGATGACATGGAGCAGATTGGAGAGGAGAGAGAATCAGAGCCTATTAAAGGAAAACCTCTTTCAGGTAAGACAAGAAAACAGCAATGTGATTTGCTTGGCAGAACAAATGCAATATCCAAGCAATTTACACTTTGATCCCAGCCTGAGGGCAGGTCACTTGTCATTGAACAGGCTGTTCTGTGGCCTCCACTATGTTAGTTTAACTGGATCAATCAGCTTACCTACAATCAGCATATTAACGAGTCAGCCGACATATGGAAACTATGCAGAAGTACAATGCAGGCTATTCCTATGCTATTGTTGGTATTGCACTTCTGGATAGTTTCTGATCTTCAGCTGTCAGACCAACAGTCTCCAGACTGTACTCCATAAGTTACTGCAAGGTCTTGATAAGTTGTCTTGTTAAGTCATGTTTTTAAATCAAAGATAAGGATGAGATGCAAATGGGCTGGGCATCAGAGATGCAGCGAGTCAACCATATTTGCAGAGCCAAAAAGCTGGGGGGCCACTGTTCCTGAATACAGACTATTTCATAAGTAAGCGTTGTCAATTTGTCCAGTTGGATTTGGGAGGAAAGTCTCCTCCATAATGGAAAATTACTTGATTGTCTGGATGCGATCGGGGCCAGAACCTTGTCCTAATCTGACAGACTGACTTGCAAAGGGATCTCCACAGATGCTTTTGCTCTCTTACACCTTTTTTCCATCTATTCCTCTCACAACTGTGGTGTGTCAAGTGTTGTTTTCTTCCATTTCCCTCAAGCTGGGTCACTGTTATACATTTTTGTCAGCATTAGGTAGGGTTAGAGTTTGTCAGGGTCAAATCAAAATAACTACCATCCGCTTACCTATCACCTTTTCCCAGGTGTGAGCAGAGTGCAATGACTTTGATCTTTATCTGAGCAACGTTCTCATCTACTTTTTCAAGGCAGAGGTATTACACATCATTCAGGAGATAGATTGAGTCAATATAGCTTGATCTTTCTTCAGTCTAAGTTCCTAGAGAAGGAAAGCTCTGGAGGCTGTTGTCCCGTTTCTATAACTCTGTGCCATAAAGTTATTTATAGCTTCATGATGATATGCTTTGAGGTCAGTAAACTGGATCCAAGCCCATCTCTTCAGCTTTGCTAGTCCATTCAAAAGGTCATAGATCAGGAGCAATTCTCAATGTTAGGATAAACTGTTTTTATCTCCTGCAGTACACATGTGCCTGAATTACAGGAATAAGACCTGTCCTGTGCCCAGTAACCAGTGATTGGGCTAGACTAGAGCAACTCTGTCAGAAACACATCTCATCCTGAGATAAATATGGCAAATGGTGTAGACTCCACCATATGCCCTATCAAGCTGTATAATGGTTAATTGCCTTCCTTTTTTTTTTTTTTTTCCTTTCAATTACCAGCTGGTTGATCTTGTATTCCTAAATTAAAGATCCATTTAGCACCCAATATCACCTCCTCGAATAATTATCTGAGATGGAGATTAAATGGCATTTTCACTTTGATAAGCTGAACAGAATGTATTCCTTTAGTCTCTCATTGTAAGCACTTGGGCAAAAACAGGTTTTGTATTTATTTATCTAGAAGAGATTAAGTTAATTGGCACAATCTCCCTTCCCTCTGAGTGTACTGCAGCTGTAGCTCCATAGAGGCGCTTACAAACTCTATACATTATGTGCTACGTTAGTAGTTGGGTGATTTGGTGTTTTTCTGTCATCATAAGGATATCCACAGACTGCATAGATTATCTGGTGTTTCTAGTATAAAATCTGTGTGCCCGAAGGCATAAAATCTAAGCCCAAAGGCATAAATTCTGGCCTATGAACCATTCCTTCATGCCTGTTTTGAGTTTCCCCCACCTCCCAGTGCACCTCCTCAGACCATGCAGGACAGCGGTATCCACTGCCTGGAAAACAAATGTTACTGCTGAGAGGCAGTGCCTGGCATTTTTTCTGGAGGTTTATACACAGGCTGTAAATGATCAGCTCACAAGATCCAGAACTGCCCCAGGCCAGTGAAATCCACATACCATGCCTGCTTTGATATTTCTCCATTTCCTCCGCTGGCTTGCTGGCTGTCACATTGCTGCTACCTGAGGGACTTCGTGAAACCATGACTACCCCACGTCACCTCTTCAGCGTCCTCTCGTATAGGGGCACAGAATGATTTTTCATTTCCACATCTCCTTCTTTTTACTTCCCAAGATGTGGCTTTTTTACACCATGCTCCCCCTTTTCTTCATGCATGGAGATGTCTGGGCCATTGACCCCATCCCAGAGCCCTTTTTCCCTCCCTAGCCAAAGGGAGATTGCAGATGGCACTACCTGCAGAGCTGGAAAGCTGCGGCTTCTAATCCAGTCCCTCTTTTTGGCTGAAAGGGGCCATAGACATTTATCGACGTCCCCAAATGTCTGGAACAGATAAGAGGCATCACTCAGGAGCTGTTTGCTGTGGGAGGCATGGACTGGGAATGCCCCTTCCAGATCATTTGCTGATGTAATCAGTGATTTGGGCTCTGGGCTGAAAAGGGCAGCCACCTACGTATGGGCCAGTCACTGGTTTGATGCCTCAGCTCAAGGAAGCACTTGAGCAATCTGGCCCCTGCATCTCAAGGAGTCTTGTAATACAAATCACTAGTGATAATCTCAGTAGGGATCAAGGAGACAGTTAGTCATGGCTTGAGTCAGGGATGTCCCTCAAAAAAACTCAGAATGGATAAGGTAGAGAGCACAAAATCAGGACATGAAGGGAGCCCAGGTTTTGCCCAAGGTTACATCTGAGCTGTGAATATTCCCAGAATGTATCAGAAGCATCCCCAGAGCAGCATCTGCTTTCCCAGGGCCTTGGTCTCTGTGGAGAATGTCCTGGTGGGTAGACTGGGAGCTCAGAAGGCCCAAGGGGGCAGATGTGCTGCTGTGCTCCTCAAGCTGGACCGCTGGCCCCGCTTCCTGCCTTCTCCAGCCCCACGCAGGAATGCTGTTGTAGGGCCCATCTGTACTGGAGTCACTGCTGCAGGAGCAGTGTCGTGCAAGGCACACTGTTAGGCTTAGAAACAGGAGCATCACAGCTAACAGAAATCTCTGATGGGAAAGTAATTCAGCATCTGCCTCAGCTGCCGATTCTACTTCAGTTCCAAACTAAAAAGAGGGGCAGAGCCAGACTCAGTTTTATGCAGCCCAAGACCCCAATGCCCTCAGGGCAGCTCTCATTAGACATTGCTTGAGGTTTTCCTTCAGAGCTGTGACTTTTTTAATATTTCCTATCTCAGAAACGCCCCAGAAGACATATAGCTTTAACATTGCAATGATTATATTTCCACTGTTTTTTTCTTCTGTGTGCAAGAGGACTTAGAGATATCAGAGGGGATCAGTCCTGCATGCACTGATGAGATCTGCCAACCCAGACCAGTCCTGCAAACTCCCCTATTGGGAATTTTCTGTAGTTACAGACCTGCCAAGCACATAACACCAACTTTGCTTTTTTTTTTTTTTTTTTTTTTAGTAATGGAGATAAATGAACTTATTCAAAACCGGCAACTTTTGGAGGCATTCGCAAGCATCAAATACTTGGAAGATGAGGTAATAGCGGAAAGGGATGCCGATAAATACAAAGATAACCCCCAAGAGTTTGCCAGGAAATCCAAGGATGTGGATTTGCTTTACAATTCCATCACAAATTCAATCCAGTCCATCGTAGCAGAAACACTGGAGCATCCTACTGTAGAGGAGACCCTGCTGACATCCTTGGTGACTTTAATTGCCAGTGAAGAAGCAGCTCATCCTGGTACAAGTGACATTGCTGGTCCTGGGTCGGCCTTGCTTGGCACACCCAGAAGGTGGAGGGAGGAATGGAGGGAAGCTATCAACAAGAGCGCTAGGAAGAGAGTCCTGAGCATACACATGGCATCAAAGGAAGAAGACAGTTCTTGGCTTGATCGCCACTTAGGTGTCCTCCGTGAACATCTGAGTGCAGATTTACTGAAAGTCAAGTGTGCAGTTAAAAAGTGTTATCCAGAGGATTATAGGGTGTGTGAGATATATGTGAAGGCTTTTCATAATGCCATTTCTTCCCACCTGCAAAATCTCTCCCAGAAACCCTTGGAACTAAATGAACTCTACGCCTTGCTCAACTGGGTTGCTAACACCTACCTGAGGTAAGCTGTGGTTACATCACTGTCCTGGCCCCCTCCAGGGAGTAACAGGGCTGCAGGATGCTTGGAAAACACATAGTTATTTTCAGTTTCTTGTGTGCGTGAAAGAGATGCAGTAGCTTATACACTAGAGCTTGCTGGGTTTCACAGAGCTCATTTACCATATTTACTCCCTCTCTAACTTGTTCTTCTCATAAGCTAGGAAGCTCCCCCTTCAAGTGCTGCCTTGCAACCCTAATAATTCCTGCTCCCTCTGTGGAAATGTTTTACAAGGTAACACAGCTGCTTGTTGACTTTCCTGGGGACAATAAGTAGCCTGCAAGGGAGCCTTCCCTCCTTCCTTTTTCAGTGAAACGGTGATGCAGATTTCATTAAAACAGTGAGTACATTAAAAACCCACTTTACATCCCTCCTTCCCCATGCTCACTGGTCACATTCAACTTGAGGAGGTTCCAAGTGTTCACTGTATGAATTTAGCGGTATTTAAACAGAGGTTCTGCCTCAGACATGCCCACAAGTTGAATCGGAGATAAGTGTTTTAGGACCTCTTAAAGCTCCCTGTAATTCAGCAATGTCCAAAATATGCTAGCAGCTGGAGGGACAAACATTTCAAGAATCAGGGTGCTCTGAGTGCATGGGTGTGAAGGCAGGAAATTTTCACAATAGCAAAATAGCTTGTGATGCTGGACATTGCCTCTCTTTAGAGCCGAAGGAATCACCTAATATAGGCATCTGTAGAAGATCCAGATGTTCTGTGTCCTCAGCTGTTCCTTGGTCACTTGTATTCAGTTACGAAGCCCCAGCCCTAAAGAGTTCACAGAGAGATCCAGCAGAAATAAACACTGGGGAGGGAAGAAGGAGAGGGACAACACACACAGGAGATGGCTTCATTCACGAGCACACGAGAACAACCATGCCAGACCAAAATCATGTCTAGCCCCACAGCTGATCTCCAGGAATGGCCCTGACAAGATACCTAAGGAAGGGACAAGCGCAGAGCAGTCAGCACTGCTCAACAGGCTGAGGTGTTTTCCTGCTGAGCTACCCCTCTGTTCCGGCCTGGCCTTGTGCTGCACAACCCTTGTTTGCCCTGGATCCGAAAGGAGCCATGAACCTGGTGGTGGTTTGAGGATGGGGACCCTGTGGGTGGCTGAGTGCAAGAACAGGCTGTTTATAGGACACTGTCTTTGCAGCTCTTTTCCTTGCTAACCAGGTGACTGCTTGCAGTTTGTGTCCCACATTGATCAAATTCATGAATCTTTTCCTTTTTCTCCTCTCCGCGTTTATCACGCTGAAGGATGCAGTGCTGCTGCAGCCCAGGACAGATTGTGGTGTGGCACATGCTGTCAGTGCTACAGCCTAATAGTGGGTTTCCTGCCACAAAGTGAAAAACACAAGTGTTCTCTCCCTCCCCCTGCCGCCCCACTGCTCAGCCATCCTGATTTCACAGCAATCCAGGGAAAGCGAGTGGTGAAGCCACCTGTCAGCTGATAGAGCTTGGGAGTTGGGCTCTGCAGCTGAACGTTCACCCGCTCCTTCCCTACGTGGGGGAAACTCTGCACTGCCGTCCCCGCGTTCACACGCGCTGCCCTTCGCACTCTGCCCTGCTCCAGGAGCTCGACGTGTTGTGGGTAACACACGGGGAAAAATAATAGGCAAAATAAAAATAATCCCTGCGTAAGCCATGATGCGATACGAGATACGGAACAAGGGAGAGGGGCTGGCTCTGAAGCAGCACACTGGTGGAGGAACTACCCTGAGAGGCATTTCACAAGCTCATGCTCAAGTGAATCAGCTTCATGTTGTTTATTGAAAAAAAAAAAGCAAATTCTCATAGCACTTTTCATGTCCAAACAACTCAGAAGTCTCATGATTTCTAAGGTGGGCTGGAACCTTAGATCATTTTGAGTTTGAATAATTAGGATTTTGAATAGTGAGGAAAGATTTTCTTGTTAAAGCTTGAAAACAAGCATCACATTTTAAGCTTTAAGTATATCTCTCGCAGCTTAATAATTATGTAGCTCATGCCACATGAATATTCCTTCAGTTTACTCACACTCCAAGGTGACATGATTTGTTCATTTGAATCTTTCCAGTGAACTCCTTATGGGTCACCCTGCTCTCAAAACAGAAGTTAATCCAGAAAATCTCTCCCTATTGTTAACACCAGATGATTGGGATAAACTGAAAAACAACTACACCAACTCCTTGAAGGTAAGGTTTTTGGGCTTGTAACCATGTCTGTCACCCAGGAGCCTCTGAGACAGAGGTTTCTGATTGCTGTATTATGATTTCTTCTCCTGTGAGATGTTGACTCCTGTCAGCTCCCACTGGTGTGACACACTCAGCACCACGCAGGATGATATTTTAATTAAAAGGAGAGAAGTCCTGAGTTTTGGACCAAAGCAGCCATGTAAACGCTGAGACTGAGTGTCATGGCTACATCAGGTTGATGGCTACAGGCACCTGATGGCTACAGGCACCAATACCCAAAGTAACTGTACCAGGCTCATACAGAATCACTCGGGTCTACCCAAATTCAGAGCTTAGCTTTGTCAGATTAAACACGATGAGGATAGCAAAATATGTTAAGTTAGAAATGCAAGCTGCTAGTTTTAGAGCTTCTGAGTTTCTTTGGCACATCTGAACCCAGTTTTGGGTACAGCTGGGCATCTCTCCAGCAGAGAACATCCCATGTGGTCCACATGAGAACATGTGTTGAAGCCCCATCAACACTTGTCTTTCTGCCCGTCCTCGGCTGGGACTGCAGGTAAGCCTGCCTGAGGACCATGCCCAGCAGCTGTAGGTGCTTCCTAATACTACAGAGCCCAGCTCCTTTCCTGGGTCCTTGAAGGGCTCAGACATATTTTTGAAAATCTTTTCTGACGCAAGCCACTGCTCAAGGTGAACTCAATAATAAAACTGATATTGCTCCATCATGCTAGTAAGGATCATTTTGTTTCACCAGCAACAAAGCTGATATATCACCTGGGACTGAGCAGTGCTCTCACTTACACAAGTAGCTGCAGAGCCAGAAAGGACCGGTTGGGGCTTTCATCCTGCCCTTGTGCATAACACGTGCTACAGGAATTTGCAATCAAGCAATGAAACTGCTGACCGTGCCGGAGCGCAGCTACAGAGCGGCAGTCCGGATCTGCTGAAGTGAATGACGCCGAGGATTAAATACCTTCCCTGAAAAGGAATAGTACATATTTCCCTGTCAAGGGAGCTGGTCTCCCTTGATTTGGGGGCAATGCGTCCTCACAGTGTGCGTCTGTCCTGATTTTTCCCTGAGATCCTATGTAGTCTAAGAAGTTCTGGAACAAGACCTTTGATTCTCTTTATCTTATTGCACTGCACACGTGAGTCTGGCACATGTGTCAGTTAAGCAAAAGGCAGGACACCAGATCCATGCCTGTAATTCTGGCCATGCTGCAGGCCCTCCTTTGCCTCCATGGAGCAGCCGGTACAGGGAAGCTCAGAGAAAAGGAAAAATCCTTTGTTACAACGTGCTGAACTCACACCTTGGGAAGAGCTGGAGGTACTTTGTACCATTGGCTCTACCACCAATCCCATGGCAGCATGATCCCATCATCCAAGGACTCCCCCGCAGACCCACCTCTGCTTTCCCATGCCTTTTACACGGCCCACCTTTACTCATGGTTGGTTTTTACCATGTTTTCTTACCATGTTTAAAATTTAGGAGAAAATGAAAAGCTATTTTGGAAACATCCTGAAACTGGAGATCACAGAAAAGTGGGAGAAGGAAGTGCAGCCAGAAGTGGATGAAAACCTATACAACTCATCGCTGTCCTTTGATATTCAACAGGTATTTAATTAGCTTGTGTAAAGTGTATGGTTCTCTTTGATTCCAAGGAAACTGAAACATTATCTTCTGGTATGTAGGTACTGCCTCCTGTGATAATTTATGTTAGTCACGCACTCATAGAATACATTAGCGGAGAAAATGCCGTTTATTACAACTTCTAGCTCTACCATTTGCCTTCTAGCTGCAAATTAAACCTGCTGTCAATTGTGTCAGCAACATAATAGGCAACTGATTTTAAAGTCTTTAAATCTCTTTGATTAGAAAGAAGAAAGAAAGAAAAAAAGAGATAGAAAGAAAAGGGTTGTTAGAAAAGCCCTTTCATTGAAAGAGGAACTTTGTCCCGGGGCTGTAGCCTCAGAAAGGCCGTAGGCATTGACAGCCACTCCAATTTAAACAGTACAGAAAAACAAAAGCTCCTGCTAGCTTTAGGCACTACAGGGTAATAAATCCAGGAGGGGTTTGGATTCATTTTCCTCACTTTTCAAAGGATTGAGTCATTTCAATTAAATAATACAAAAAAAAGGGGGGGGGGGCAGGGGCAGAAAAAGAAAGAAAGAAGATCAGTTTTGCTTGCTGCCATGACTCATTTTCCATAGATGAATATTATGCGCTTTTTGATCACTACAAAGGTAAATGTGAATTGGATTAGCAGATGGGTAGGATGCCACAGAAAGAGCGAGATGGTAACTGGCCCTGCTGGGACAGCGGTTGTAGCCACCCACAGCACAAGCACCAGGAGGAGAGGGGGTACAGCCCCCGCTGGCCCCCAGCTACCCCTGGGTGCTGTTTGGGGGACTGGGCCATCCTGCAAATCTCCGGAAAGAGAAGAGCTGCATCAGGGCAGCTCGGGGTGCAACTCAGACAGCACCAGGCTCCTGGTACATGAGACACGAGTGACTGTGCCACCAGTCTGTTTGTGCTTCTTGGCCCGTCCTGGATTATTATTTTTAAAACTGCCAGAGAATAATGAAAAATGCCTGGCAACATGACTGCTTTTCCTCCTGTGTTAGGCAAGTCATTAATGCTTTTATCAACCAAAGCTGCATGACATCATTGCAAAGGAGGTTTCTCCCATGCTTGTGCCATTCACTGGAGTTTTGCCTTGCCTTTTTCTAGATCTTCGCAGAGCACGTGAAGGCTTCCCAAGTGATCAGCAGAGGTCTGGAGATGAAAACGCTTGAGCTCTGCCTGGCAGAACTGCATGAATTCATACCAAGGTCATCACTGCCCTGGGCAGCACATTCCTTCCCCATGAGCACCATGTTTGTAAGAAAAAAACAGGGAAAAGGTCCACACACTGGGCCAGGTGCTGGCACTGAGCAGGCATGGGCCTGCTCCTAGGAGAATTAGAGATCACAATAAATCCAGTAATGAGCAAGCTGCAAAACAACGTGGATAGCTATAAATAGACCCAGATGGGAGTCTTGTGAGCCACAAAGTGCAAGAGCTCCAGGAAGGAGCTGCTGGGTGGGGAGGGATTTTTGCCACATCTGTTCAGGACACTGGGCACTTGGGCACTCACTATGCCAGTCATGGACAAGCGGCACTTGAGGAGGACACAGGTCCAGGCGCTACTTTGATAAAGCATTGACTAAATAACGCCTTCTGAGGCTGCTGGCTTAGGAGGCAAGTCCTTTCTAGAGGCTGCACTGTCATTATCATAATTAAGTCTCTTATACCCAGGTCCAGAATTCAAATCATATATCAAGGCTGCCTTCTGGAATTTTTTAAAATTTACTCAGTTCCAGAAGGACACGCTACCCTGCCTCTTGGCTGAAATAATATTTTTGTTCTTGGGAGCAGTCCCTGAGTTATGGCTCCACATCTTAAACCTGGTCACACGCTTTGGGGATGCTCCCGGGAAGGGCTTTTGGCTCGCAGATGAAATAATCCTGTCCTCATCTCGGGGCAGCTACAAGCTGCCTCCTCCACAGCTGCTTGGTTGTGTTTCAAGGGGAGTCATATCCATTCTCTGGAGCCGCGCTTGGGAGAGAAGAAAGGACATTCGGCATGAATCAACTCCAGAGAGAGACTAAAAATAATTGCGTATTAACCTTTGAGATTTCACACCTCCGGAAGGCGCTGAGTGGGTAGTTTGCTAATAGACATTTTACAGAAGTGAGTGTAGGGGAGCATGAGAGCTGCTTTCTGAGAACGTGAAGTTGTGGAATGACAGGTACTTAAGGCATGGGAAAAGCAATGCTTTCCCATCTGAAAGCTCATCTTTAATAACACAACTATCTCAGCTTGTCTGCAGAGTCCTGGGTGAACAGGGCCCTTCAAACTAGCTATTTGGCTTTGAAGCCTTCTTCTTCTTCTTCTTCTTCTTCTTCATCTTCTTCTTCTTCTTCTTCTTCTTCTTCTTCTTCTTCTTCTTCTTCATCTTCTTCTACTTCTTCTACTTTTTCATCTTCTTCTACTTCTTCATCTTCTTCTACTTCATCTTCTTCTCTCTTTTTTTTTTTTAGAAGAAATATGGTGCTTACTGATGTTCTTTTCTTTTTGTATAATAAAATCGGTGTAAAATCCAAGTCATCTACAAGGGCAGCAAAAACACCCAAGTGGAAGGGTCACTGAAACCTGAGCTTTCTGCTAAGCCGCAAACGCAAGGGCAGGTGGCTAAGGCCAGCCTGAGCAGGTTGCTTTGGATCAATAGAGAAACCGAGCAGTGGCGACTCAACCCCCTGCCAGATCGTGCACCCTCCTGCGGTCTGTGCAGACCTGCCTGTAGGATGGCTGTCAAACCCATAAAAGCTGCAGTACACAGTAAACAGATACCTGATATATCATGCTGAGAATAAAGGGGGAAAGTGTGGGTGTGTGGCCTCATTCCTATTCAGCTTCTATTGTAAAAGGAGCTCTGAGTTAGATATCTTCCTTGTGTGCTTGTGAAGGCATGAATTATGTTGCCCCAAAAGCAAGAGAAATGACTGGCCAGATTCATGAGACTGATTATCACTAACACAGCTAATCGCTTAGAGTAGAGAAAGTCAAAAATTTCACCCAGGCGCTTTCATGTATAAAGATTACTGGAATCCCTCCAAAACTGTGCTGCTTACACATTCAAGTGAGCACCTACTAAACCAATAATTATCTACTATATATTCCCTTCTAATGCACATGCATGTTAAGACAACTGAAAAAAAAATATCTGCATACACAGAGGACAGATTGGGCCAGCAGTGGATGTCTTTTGACATTCCCATGTACACAGAATATGAATAAATCTGTTCTGGCTTGTTTGTGATCCTGTCGCAGTTAGTCTTACCTGCATTTCTATTGCAGATTTGGGGAGGAATTTTTGAAGTGGAACACTTCCCGAGACAGCCCGATATTTGTGCCCTATTTTGCTGCCTACATCAACAGCTTCCATGACCTGGTGTAAGTCTGCTTTTCCTTCCTTATGCTACTGTCTTTCTGGGATTTGGATGGATCTCAGTGTAGCACAGCGGGGAAAACAAACAATGCAGTGATGGAGTGTGCAGAAAAGGATGTGCTTCAATGTAATTGTGGGGAAAGAACCGAGTTAGACCAAGGATGGATTTGGTTCTTTAGGGTCTGCATTGCTGGTCAAGCACAGATCAGAGCTCATTTTCTAGTCCACCTTCATCTACCACTGGCGATGTTTAGGTAGCACAGGCTCAGAGAGGAGCATATACAAAGGGGACTGAACACGGCACAAACCCTCCTGCAGCCCCAGTGGTGTGGGTCCGAAATGGGCTCTGCAGCCACATCTGCCAGCAACACTCCAAGCTCATGTATTCACAGATACAGTATGGATGATATGGGGGCTGGGGACCATCAGGTGCTGCATGCACATGCTCTGTCTTTAGCCCATGCTTCACCTCATGGTGGAGATGTTCCCTAAGAGATTCAGAGTTAAAAAAAAAAAAAAAAAAAAAAAGCTTGGGGATAAGGATGAAGAAGTAGAAGCAGGGAAGGATCCAGTACTTGATTGAAAGTTTTTGACTCATTTTCAGCCTGTTTGCTTCAGCTTCAGAGGGAGTTCCTTCATTTCTTGTTTTTGAGGTGAGCAATATAAAACCAGCAGCACACTTGCACTGCTGCTTTTGGCACTGGGCTGGAGGAAATTCTATGAAAGCACTCATCCTGCAAAGAAACCCCTGCCATAACTGCTGGCAGTAGCAGTTTCTAGGACTTGCATATGTTCAGAATTAGCTATTTAACACCGTGTTTTCAAAAGGGCTCTGATACATGCCCACCAGCTCTGTCTAGCTAAGGTGTCTGGTCCCATATGCAGGACAGTACCAGGATCTGCTCATTCAGCCCAGCACCGCGACACAAGGCAACCTTGAGGCTTCCCACCCCACCACTGTGCTGCCCCGGGTCTGCTGACATAGCTACCATGGCCCTTCGGTGCCAGTGCCTCGAGCAACTGGGGACACTGGTATGGGACACTGGTATGGAACCTACCCTAGGAACAGGGTGTGCAGAGGCGCCAGGACGCAGCCCACGAGGCAACCGGGGTGGCTTTGCACCAGCCTTGTCTACAGCTACGGGTGGTTTGTGCAAAACCTACCCCAGAGGGCCTTCAAAAACAGGGCCAAGGTTGTGTCCCCATTTACCCAATGTCTCAGGAAAGGCTTCATTCCCACCACCCTAGAAGTGGCAAAAGATGGAGGCAAGTCAAATCCCAGCAGGTCTCTGTGGTGTCCTTGGGACCACAGAAGATCAAGTGGTTTCTCATGAGCTACCTGATGGTAGCTGGGCTGTTGGAGAGATGAGGACTTGGTCCTCCCAGGGGTGCTTCAGCTTCTGGGACAGTCCCTGCCATGCAGATATGCTCCTTGGGTGGCTGACCTGGCCAGTAAATATGCTGCTAATGCAAGGGAGCGTGCGCTGCTCTGGGTCCCAGGAAATGTTTTCTGTTGAGCCTTATGAGAAGGTGGTGCTCTCCGCTCAGGAGGTGAGCCAGCAGCTCCTGGGGGTCTGCAGCCAGGCCTGGCCACCAGAAGGACCAGCCTTGGGCCTTGCAGTCCCAGCTAGGCTGGAGAGCAGGAGGTGGCCCTGGTATCTCTCAGCCATCCTCCCCTTTCTGCCCTCATTGAAAATGTTATCTCCAGCTTATGCCCCTGCATTGCTGCCTGGCACGACTGGTGACAAGGGGACACATGCAGTACATTGGTCGGGCTGGCACGGAGGTTTTCGTGTCGCAGCTGCTCCCGTTCCCGCAGGGTATCGCTGCTCCAGCCCTCCGTGAGCACTACCAGCAGGAAGTCTCTAGATGGCACAGTCTCTCCAGAAATGCTACTCTCCTCCACTGCCACCAAGCAGCTGTCCCCAGCACAATCCCTTATCCAAGTCCTGACTCCTTAGGAGGTTGCGCTTTCGTTCCCTGCTGAGGAGTCGTAAGGTGGCACAAGGCATGGAGCTAGCAGGTGCTGCTATGCTCAGTCAGCTCCACTGGGTTTATTCCTGCATCAAGTTAAATGCGTGTAGGGTTGAGTTACTGGGGTGGGACAAGCCAGACCACTCACAGAGGTGCCCCAGAGCATGATTCTAGGAATGATGGATGCAAAGTCCAGGTGTTCAGCATTAGCATGGGTTTAGCTACGGATTAGAGCCCCCAGCTTGGGACAAGAGGTTTGGTTTTGCCTGTTTTATTCAGCATTAGCATGGGTTTAGCTATGGACTAGAGCCCCCAGCTTGGGACAAGAGGTTTGGTTTTGCATGTTTTAAGGTCAACGTCCAAGGGAGTGCAGCCTTCTTCTGCAGGGAGATATCCTTGCACAGAGAGAGGGAGCACATGGAGCAGAGGCAGGGACATGGGGAGTTGGATAACACAGGAGCTGACACCCCCAGAAAATCCACTCCTGCCAGGCTGAAAGCACAAGTTTGCATGAGCAGAAACTCTGATAGCAGCTTGCAGCGCGGCCTTGAACATCTCTCGCATTTGAATGCTGCTGCCTCGGTGGAGAGTGTTACAGAGGAGCAAGGATATGAAGAGAGAACAGAGCCAGGAACCTGTAAACGCCCTGAGAGACCATACATATTGCCAAGGATTTCATTAATTACTCGAATCTTGTATTTTCTTTCTCATTGTATATTGCGAAACCTTCTAGAATTGCACACTTTTCCTAGGCACCCCTAAAATTCACCATTCACATCACTGCTGATAAGGTACCGAGTAGAGTGAGTCAGCCAGCCTCTTGGACAGCGGGGTAACGTGTTTTTTCCCTCCAGTGGCTTTATTTGCTTGTCTCCTACACTGTAAGATCATCGTTGCAGGGACCTTTTCAGGCGTTTGGCAAACATTTAGCAGAAGTGTTATTGCAAGTAAAGAAGTAAAGAAGGCTTGAGTTATTACTCCTCAGGGTTGAATTGCCCTATCTGATGAGGAAATAGGTGTTTTCTTGAGCACATTCAGTTCTGACTCATATTCAGTGATTATGCAAAAAGAGTCATTATCTGGACCCATGAAAACTTTCAAGAGGAAGTGCAAGAGATACGCAAGTTATACTAAAGTATACCCAAGATACCAGTCTGGCTCAGTTGCTTACAGCAGGATAACAGTTCACTTTCTAACACTGAATCAATGTTTTTCTATTTCTCTGTCTAGGTCAGGATTACAAAAAGTGTTTGAAATCAACACTGGGGATCTGCAAATTGTTATGGCATCTTTGAAAAAGAACTTCAAAAACATATTTTTTATTAAATTAAAATCAAAAACACAGGTAAGAGGATCTTGCTCAGTTCATTCCCTAAACATCAGCAGTTTGCTGCAAAAACAGAAGACTACTGGACCTTTCTTGTCTCTTCAAGTAGACCTTATTTTACTGTGTATGAAATTATGGTATCTGCAAAATGCTTCCTGCCAACTCTGTAAAGATCCTTCTTAATCCAAAGTCACACTTCCAGTATCCCAGGAATTCATCATTGTAAACAGTGAGACATTAGTCAAGCTGTTTATATTAGTGTAACAGCAACGGAAAGAGAAGTATATTTAGTGGCTGCCAGCATCTTGGCCAAACCAGTGCGGGGAAACTTCACCTCTAGCAAAGCACCAGGGAAATCAACTTTGGTGGGACATTTTGCCTTCCATCAAAAGATATGGATCTTTTAGGACCTCTGATTTCTGTTATTTATTCACAGATCTGCAAACATGGTTCATTATTAACTCCTGCCCAGAAGTTATACGACCCATGAAATCTTCAGCCTCTTCAGATAGAATAGAGTTTGTTCTGGTAGGAAGATTTTTCCAGTATGTTTTCATGCTGAAAAAAAAAGGAAAAAAAAAAAAAAGAAAGAAAAAAGACTGATTCTTCCATCACAAGGAAGATAAAACTCTGGTATCATCTGGGCTGGGCAAACTTGTAAAAAACCTAAAAGGCAAGGTGTTATGATGCAGTTTATGCTTCCCAAGTGCTGTAGACAAGGTTTGGCACTCTCAGCTCTCTGGGAGTCTACCAGCCCTAACTAAAACAGCAAGAGAGATGAGGAAAATTAAGGTTTTGGTGACACCTCTTTTAACTAATCCTAGCTCATTTTCTAAATCACCAAGCATGGCTTTCAGAAGCAGAGACAGTCACACAATAAGAGGCCTGCTCTGAACTAAGTCAAGCCCCTTGGCCAAGGGGACTTTCCATTGACTGCAGTGTTTTGAATCAGAGCCTAAGGGGTGGGCACAGAAGCAGTCAAGCCAAGGCATTGAGCAAGAGGGCTGCAACCCTGAGATCTGAGAGGCAAAGCATTTCTAAACAGTCCCTCAGAAAGCTGGGAACACAGTGCAAGGGCATGGATGGGAAATTATTGGGAAGACTGCAAGGAGCACAGAGAGGACTGACAGCAGTCCTGAAAACTAAGCTGAGAAAAGTAATTTTGGATATGCCAGCACAGGGATTTTTTGAGCATAATCCCTAGGAGAATGTCTTCTGGTACCACCTGAAATATTTACCAGGTGATGGTGTGTTTCAGTGTGGGACTAGTTTAATTCTTGGGAGCTGGCAAGCCAAAGAAGCCCATCAGCCAGGGACCACACATGATCAGAGCAGTTTGTACCCAAGGCACACATGAAGAGGTGCAATCCCTCTCAGCTCAGCACTGCTCACAAAGCATCAAGCTGGGGATGCTCCCAGTTGCCACTTCCCTCCTACCACATGAGAGCAAAGAGCAGAAGGAAAATCCACGTGAGACCTCGCTCAAGTGCTCAGATCTGCAGGGAGAGGTGAAAGACCCTGCAAGTCCCATGAGAATAGGAGCTGTTTTCCTAGTGGAGAAGGATGGAGAGTTGGGGAGCTACTGGGATAATTTTTGACATGTTCAATACCATTTAATATTTCATATCCACAGCTGTTGTAACCAGTATGACACTACAGACCTAATACATGGCTGCAATCTGTAGTCTGCAGTGCCCATGCCTGGTTTTCTCCCAGTTAATATTTGCATCTATGTCTTCATCTATATGATATAGATACAAGTTCATTCACCTATAGAAACCTAGCTGGTAGATTGGAAGAAATGAGCTGTCCCAACTAAGCCTTTAATCCAGCAAAGTTGAAGCAAAAGTCTGCTAACCAGATTGCTCAATTTTGGTCTTGTTAGCTAGCCGGCTGTTATCACACCTCACAGAAGAGTAGCTGTGGCTAACTCCCAGTGAAGAGTAAGACAGATTTGTTAAGATATTTAGTTTTAGCATCTCTTTGATATTTAGACCAAGACTGTTAAGATATTTAGATTTAAGTTATCTTATAAATGTGCAGGGAGTTGACTAGGCTTTTGCATGAAGCAGCACTCAGGCCTGAGATTAGAGCACATCTCCTCCTTGGCTGGTGTCCAGTTAATCCCAAAATATCTCCTGGAAGAGGGAAATCACGCCTGGCTCCCTGAGTTCTTTTTAGGCACCAGAAACCCTGAGGTATAGATGAAAATTCTCCTCCCTCCAGCTGTTACGAAGGAAACATTCACTGAGTCTTGTTAAACAGCATCAGCAGCAGTCTGAATATTACCAGTGACACCCATGAACTGCTCTTTTTCAGCCACTCTTCAAGAAAATCCTCACCAAGGATTGGATTTTAGCTACTGAGAAGCCAAACTCTCTGGCATCCGCCGTGTCGCAGTTCTCTGAACACTTGCAGCACATGAAGGGGCCCATTGGGCAGGTAGGAGGCTCTTCCAGCCCCTCACGCGGTGCAGCAAACCCATGGGGTCATGCTCCCACTGTCCGGCTGCAGCCTGGCCTGGGAACACCCTTCTCCAATGGCCACAACTGGTTATGGAAGTGTGGGCGGATAGCACCAGGAAGTTTAGTTATCATCTTACTTTTGCATGAGAATGAGCAACATCCTTGTTTTCTGGAGTTTAAATAGGGGAACTGGTTTCATTAAAGAGGAACAAAAAACTTCTGTGAACGTTACTACTGAGATTTGTAGTTCCATAAATTGCAGGCTTATATGCTTAAATAACTTTATGTGGTCCTTCCGCATTTATGCAGTTATGGAATAAATAGATATGCAACAGTAGCTCTATATTTAAGATCTGCAAACAGCACCAAAAGCTGCTATGACAAAGTCCCAAATACCCCTTTTTACTCGTGGCGACCCAAATTACCAAGTTACAATCATGGGCCGTTTCCAGGAAAAGAGTCATTTCATGGTTTCCCTCTGCTCCCTGCTTTGGCACTGCGCCTTGAAAGCGGGGACGTGGTTCCCACGCTGAGCCGCTCGGCACTGGCCTCGTGCAGCGTGTGCTGGCGGGCGCAGCATCCGTGCCTCTCCTTTACACCTGCTGCTGTTGCTGAAAAACTGCGGGCTTCCCCTGCTCGCTCGCTCTGCTGTAAATTCCCATGAGAGTTGTTGCAAATTTTGCTTTTTTTTTTTTTTAAACAGGAACTGCTCTGTGACATTCATAAGTACGTGGTGAGGGAATACATCACCCAGGTCATCAAACCGAGACGGAAAATGAAAAGGGAGACACGGCAGCAAGTGAGCGAAAGGATGAGCCAGGAAGCCAAAATCCTTAATAATATGCTCATAGATCAGGTACACGAGCTCCCTTGGGTACTACATCCCTGTGGGTGCTTCGGCCCTTTGGTTCGAGGGGGGCCGTGAGGGCACTGCCCTGGTGCAGTGGGGCCCCATGTAGCTGAGAAGTGCTCAAAGGAGAGCAAAGAAGGGGCTTCCAGCAGGGTGTCCATGGGGACTCCGTGGCTACTCCGAAGTGCTGTGCAGAGCGTGCGTGCAGTGTATGCACCTAGCCCAGGGCTCCCTGCTTGCGCTGCCTGGTGTTTTAATGCACTTGCAGGCCCACAGGCACTTTACCTGGAATAGTTAATGTGCTATTTACTTGAACATGGGCCTGTTTGCTTAAGTCGATGGATGCAACTTGCCTCTATAAGGTTCCTATGGTGGGCGCATCTCATAGGGATAAACAGAAAAAAATCCATCAGGGCGCTGTCTTCATGCAGTGTGACGGGGAGAAAATTGCTGCTCTTTGAGTGTCAGCCTGGGATTTTCAGTGGAGTCAAGCTTGAATTCAGTCCAGAATCTGTTCAGCCCTGGAGAAAGTCAAGCACCTAGGGCTTTTAGGCATGAAGTCCCTAATAACCAGGATGGTTAATAGCTAAAGTTGGCATCTGAGCTGCCTTTGAGGCCGCGGCCAACCCTGGGTGGCCCAAGGCAAGGCACCTTCCTTGGTGGCTTCCCAACTCCCTGTGGGCTCCCCGTGAGCATCGCTGCCCAGGTAGCCTCTCAGCGGCAAGCATGGCACACAGCCCACCTTGCAGGGCCACTGATGCTCTTTCCCATCAGGGTTCCAGTAATAGTTCCCAGTTCCCAGATAGTTCCCGTTCACAGCACCCAGTGCTGCTGCAGCAACTACTGGTGGGGCCACCTGTGTAATAGTTACGTGGCTTTGGGCAGAATGCATAAGAAAGCTTCTCCGCAAGTAAAACTTCAGGTAGGAAATGTAGAAGAAAATTTCCCCACCAGCTTGGATCCAGCTGCAGTGGGGTTGGAGGACCATGGAGCTTTCCCTCTTTCCTGGGCCTGGGAATACCTAGTAGAGGTTACTGGTTGCTCTCTTTTTTGATAACTCTGCCCTTACTTTGCACACAGCACAACAACAACAACAAAAATGTAAGCAGTACAACAGCATTGTTTTATAACAGCGAAAATAACTTTCTGCCAAAGCTTTCTGTGCTTTGTCAAGAGTACAGACCATAAGGCCTTGTCAAGATGTTGTGCTTTCTACTCAAATCACTGTGTGTGTAACTGTTTGTAGGGGTCTACTTCAGACTGGCTCCTTCCTGCCATACATCACATCGCTAACATAGTTGGGGAGAAGAAAAAAGACAAAATCAAGGAGCACGTTATGGAACTGTGCCAGGATTACCCAGATATCAGGTATGTGAAAACACCGCGGCAGCTCATTGTGGTCAACACCAGTTCCCTCCTGTGCCTTGGACAAGCTCGTGAGCTTCTCTGAGCTGGACGACTCCGCAGTGCAAGGGGCGAGGAATAGGGAAAATACTCTAATTTTTCTTGCTCAGGGACTGCATTCCTTCTCTCACTCTCTTTTTTTTTCTTTTTTTCCCTGATGGATCCTACAATACACACAAATTAATTAAACACACACAAATTAAAACCTTTTCATTTTATTATTCCAAATAAGTCTTGTTTCACTTTAAGGCTTTAGGCTACTTTTCTGTAAATGAACTGTATTTGCACAGCGTGCTGGTTTGCAGGCCTCTGCTTTGGAACAAAAATTTTTTCTCCTGTTCCCCCGCTCAAACATCAAAGAGCAGCAGATATTGAAACAGTTCATCTGTGGCTTCTGAAAGGGACTCAAGACAACACTAGATTTTTCTGGAATGAATTTCAAATTCTTTATTTTGTATTTTCCAAATTGCTGTTCCAAAGCAGCATCTGTTGAACTTAAGATTACTGAAAAAAACAAACAAGCTAATTAGCTTTTTCTGTGCATGGATGAACAGCTGTGTGTCAGTATTCACCCCTTCTTCTACAGCTCTTCCAGTGACCACTGGGAAGGAATATTAGTAGTACAGTTTGCAAGAAAATCCATTTTAGCAGCGTGATCTAAAAAAAAAAAAAAAAAAAAAAGATAAACAATGCAAACCCCATGTGCATTGAGTTACAGATTTACTTCTGGAGAACATTTATACAATCAGCATAAATGGTAAATTTAACAGGTTGTTCAGAACACTGAAATGGACCCTCAGATATCCAGAAAATAATGACGTTAAATCTATTTCCTCTTCCGAAAGCTGAGGCTCAGAATGCTTCATATGCATATTTAAACTGAAAGGATAAGATATGCTTTGGGTTTATCTATGTGTGGAAATTCAAGACATGATCTTGAATTCTTCTACAAAAGTAATCTCCTAGGTGAGCACACTTATTCCACAAAAAGAACGCCTGATTGAGTTGATGAAGGAAGCAATGCCTGTTCTAGGAGAGACGGAGGTGAATGAGCGCTGGTTAAAATGAGCTGTTTGGAAATAATTTTCCAGGCAGAAAAGCCATTTGCAGAGTTGGGATTTGTGGTACTTTTCATAACTTTCAAGCCAGGTTTCAAGGTTCATCTATTTCCTGCCTTTCCATTATTGAGCAACGTAATTTTTCAACAATTAAGTTTGGAAAGTGAGGTGGAACCTGCCAGACCTGCATTACTTCCTCTTTGTGCCTTTGTTAATGCGTCCCTGGAGCTCTCAGGGATGTTGCTGAAGCTATATATACAGGGATTACTGGAACAGGGCATGTTTTCACCTCCTTTTTCCTAGCTCTAATATAATTAGCGCCCATCAGCTTCCCAAATATTAGCACTTCCACTGTTTAACACAAAATAATCATTAAATAAAAGGTCTGCAGCCTCTCAGGAAAACCTGCACAAGATTCGGCTTGTGTTTACAGATGGAGGAGGAAATTCCTGCAGGCACAGGCAGCAGGAAGGTGCTGTTTTCCCGTTGGGGACCAGCAGGAGCCCATCTCAGCTTGCTGGGCAGCAGGGAGGCTGCAGACCTCCTTCCCCAAGGTCTTCGCACCTTAGCTCACTATTCCTTGTTACTGCATGTCTCCTCTCTGGAACGGTTTTTGCTCTCCATGAATGAGCACAGTCTTGTTTGTCTTCTCACAGAAAGGAGCACATCCTGGCGGTTCTCGGACTCCGAGGCCTGGGGCGAGCCAAGAGCAGGGCGATCATTCAGAAAAGATACTGCCCGCAGGAGAGCCCTGACGGTGCGGCCAGCAGCTCGCTCTTTGCTGAAATAGATGCTCCAACAGTCATCAGCTGCTTCTAAAAGGAATCCAAAAGAGAAGCCAAAGTCCCATCTCTTCCTTCACTGCTTCTACATCGTGATCCCAAACCCCCTTTTTTCCTCTTCAAAAGCTCACCTGGTGTGGAGGAAGAACCTCCGAGCTCAAAAACCAAAGGCAAAGAGGCACCAAGGCACCAACACCCTCCAAATAACTCCAAGCAGCAGCTCTAGCAGTATGTCCTCCTTGGGCTGAATACACTGCTTATATCAGGAGGAGACTGCTCTGGTCTTTGGACAAGTTTGAGTCTTTTCTCAGCAAACAGGAAAGAATCAAAACAAGTTCACTCAGGCTGTATTAAGGCCTAGGCTGTGTGTTGTATAATTACACAACAGCAGAGCAAGAGCCTCATTCATAATTACTGTCTTTAGACAGAGGAACTGAGTTTGGGCTCTGATGTCATGGAGTCCACAAGTCCCATTTCCTCCCTTGCGAACCAGCAGGTGGGACTGGCCTGACGTAAGGTCAGCGACACTGCGATCTGACGCCAAAGACCCCGACCTGCCTGAAGTACCAAACTCTTGGAAGGTAGCCAAACCCCACAGCTGATATACACAGAGTATGGACCTCTCCAAGACAGACCCTTGGCATTTCAGCAGATTTTCCTCACTCCCAGCCTTGCCTTGAAAGACTTGTGTTTGACCCGAGACCTGCGCAAGGCTTCACCTCCTTTCTGTGGAGACAGATGTCTCAGGACTGGACATGCTTTGCTGAGTGTGGAGCAGGCTCCAGGTCCCCTCTGCCCTTGGCAAAACGCAGGTGGCAGAGGTCATGGTGGTAGTGATCAGACAATTTGGCTCTGCAGCTGTTTCCAAGCAGAGGAGACCCTTCTCTCATCACACGAACTAGAGCTGAGGACTGTGGAGTGGCCCAGGGAGAGCAGACATTTCTGCTCTGGGCAGGATTTCAGATTTGTTCCCAAAATTCCAAATGGAGGATACAAAGTAGGCATTTTGCCTGATGTTCTCTTAGTCCTTGTTCTTGCACATTTGGAGGTACTTTAATGAAGCTGCTGCAATTTGTCTGCAAGATTGATGAAACTGTAAATGTTAAGCCAAATAGGCATAGTGCTTTGGATCCAATCCTCACCTGACGTAAGCTGGCATCACCTCATTGACTGCAGTGGAGCAACACTGGTTTATTTCTGTGAAGGGTCCAAAGCATTACATTCAGCACCTGTGTGTGAGACTCTACAAAGAGACATCCAACAGCCTGTGGCTGTACAGAGCTGATTTTATTTAACCCAATTTATCCCATAATTTGCCTCTGAAAGAATTAACTCAAGACTCTCTACAGAGATATGTTTAAGGCCTGTCAATTAATATGATAAATGTGGATGTGGCACAGTCCTGAACACTAATTTGTCTGCAGCAGGCAGTGGAAGTTTAGAGCATCAACAGTGATTCCCTTACACTTCCTTTACCCCAGTTTTCACCTGAAAATATTTCAGCCCCTGTGAGCAGTGAGTGCTGACGACAGGCCAAATGAGGTGTTCTGATAGATAAGAAATGAAGCATCTACCTTTATTTCATGGATATTCATCATATAAAAAAAATTTATCTGAGATGTGGTAGACTTGCTTTCTGAAGGTGTGATGTAAACTGTGAGCTTTAGGTAGGAAATCCTGGGAGGAATTTGCTGCTATACATCCTTCAAGTCAGACTGGCTGATCGGAGCTATCCCGGCGTGTCCTCATCTCTGCAACTCTCTCTAACCGAGAAAGGAGAATTGAAGTAACATCCGTGTTTCACATTAGGTATGCAGAACTCTTCTATGGGTGGAGGTCACCTGCTCCGGGGAGAAGCTTGATATGATGGACAGTTTAACAGCTACCTGCTAAATAGCTGATAAATTCTTGCTTGGCCAGCATCAATTTTCAGAGACAGGGGTTTGACTAAGCCTTGGGTTTGTTTCTCCTGCTGCCTGTGGATCATGAGGAAGAGCCTGTAATGGAGACGGTCCCTTGCAAAGGACATCCAGGATACTCCTAATCCCAGTACATCTGTGAGGAAAATCTTGAGCATCCTATATATATACAGGGAAGGCATCCCGTATCTGTTGGGGAACGGCACCACCAAAGAGTGTTCTTGGCCAACTGTCTGGACCAAGCTTCAAAATCTTCATCTCCAGGCTGCCTCCAGGGAGGTGCACGAAGGCTCAGCAACACTTGGAGCTTCCCCCTCAGGCCCTGTCTCTTGCCTGGGGATCTGAAGGCAGGTGGGGAGGCCAAACTTACATTGCCTTTACTGGTATGGATCACCCCACCGCCTTTTGTGGGAGCTACGTCTCCCAGCCTGGCAGAGGAAAGCGCATGGAGATGAGAAAGGGACATCAGTTTTGGCATCCTCAGTTTGAGACATCTAAGGATGCATTTTCAAAGACACACAGGATTTGGAGCACCCAGCCCAAGTCCTGGTGCGTCGGACTCCATCCCTTGTCCTGTGTGCACCTCTGATCCTAGCACCTCCTTTAAGGCATCTTCACCATGGAAATTATTTTCTCAAGTGCATTAAAGGCCTGCTAGGTGGTCATGCTTACAGTTTTAATGTCTCTTCCCGGAACTGTTGCTTTTTTCCCTTTGGGCTCCAGCTCCTTGGCCCTAGCATTAGATAAGGAGTTCAGCTTTCCTTTCGTAGTAAAACCACATGTAACCCTGATATTACAGAGGAAAGCTGGGAACTATGACTTGCGGTTCGTGCTCACGCTCAAGAAACAGCAGGAAAATGAAACCCGTCAGTGGTTTATTTTTACCAGAGCCTCTCCTGGGAGCCAGCCTGTGCTCTGGATGCTGTGCCGTGGCATCCTGGATCACAGCCAGCCTCTAAACTCGGAGACAAGCCCGTGCAGGGGCACTGCCAGACTGCAGCAACCTCAGCTTGGAGAGAAGATCTGAAGCGATGCTATGAGTCTATGAATGCGCAGAGCTTTGCTCAGGAGCAAGCTAGCACCCAGCTGCAGGGTCAGTGCTAGGCTTGTCAGGTTTCTCAGGGGAGTTTTTGAACTCTTTGAAGCTTCTGTGTGCCCCACTACTTGCTCTTGAGGCAACCAGTCTAATGCTCATCCCACCTGGTCAAGACTAGTGCTTGGTCCATGTCTTGCCACAGATGCCCACCTCGGGGCAGTGGGAATCACAGCGTTCCCTGGAAAGACAAGGCTCAGCCTGGGCTGTGAGACCAGCTCCTGGGGGACACCGAAGTGAGAGGGCTGCGCTCTCCAAACTGCTCTGCCACCACATTCTGTGGAACATGGAGATCTTATTAGGGACATATTTCATATTACAATAAAATAAAAGTAAGGACTCCTCGGGCTTTTAGTGTGAAATATATCACTCTTGTAGGAAAGTGCCAAAGAGCTAAATTATTCTGTTAACTTCCTCTGTTTGTGGTTTCTCTGTGCTTTCCACCACTAATGCGTACTGGAGCACAGTTTTATTCTCCCATCCAGGAGACTCAGCTCATGCTTATTGTGGACAAGCCCAAGCTACTGCATAAGAAGGTCTGTAATTGTACATCCTCCAGTAAATAAGCTTTTCTCAAAAGCATCAAAATAAAAAGAAGAGAAAAATTCTGTCCAGGTTTGGCTCCTCAGAGGTAAACATTTTGCATTTCAAAGGGAGATCTGGCACAGTTTGTAGCATTGCGTGGATGATGACAAATATTCTAATTTCAGAGACCTTTGCTGTTTCACAACATGGTTTGTTTCTGATTTGGGATGAAAAGCAGCACTTGCGCCCTGTCCAGGGAGATAGAGCCTGCAGCCAGGCTGGCTGCATCCATCCAGGACAGACCCTTGGGTTCCATTATTTAGGCAATTTAGCTCAGTGACATCCAAGCCACCAACAAGTGCAGCTCCTTTCTCACCACCAGGAGCTGGAAAAGCACCAGATGGGCCGTTCCCAGGCTCCCCATCCCTCTGCTGCCTATAAAACACAGTAAAAACACCAGACGCTGTCCCTGAACCAAAAATCCTAATCAATCAGTACCAATATTCCAGACAAGGCCTTTTAATGCAGCAGCAGCTATGTTCACCTCCCTGCAGTGTGCTTATCTTTCAGCAAAGAGCTCTAAATTGGCTTAAAATATTGATGATTCTATGAGAAATGGATTGCAATACTGCATCCGCCTTGGAAGCAGGGAAATGTGTCTGGGAGAAAACAGATGTGAGGACATTATTTTCAAGAGATGGATGAAGAGTAAAGATGCATCAGTTTTAGGCTTAAATACTTAGGTAATTAGATAAGACAGCGCTCCAAAGCACTGGTGTGAAAATTTATCTTCTGTATTTTGCAGATTTCTCCTTGTCCAGGAACCTTTTTAGGTGTAGATTTACCGCCCCAAAAGCAGTCACTTTGGTTCCCAGTGCACTGGTCTAACTAAAGGATACGGACCGGGTAAACACAGCGCTGCTCAGCATCACTGCGCACAGCCAGCCCTTATCAAAATTTTTACGTAATACTGTTGATGTTGACAATAAACAGCACGAGGGTTCACCCACCTCTCGCATAAAAGCTTTGCAAGAGATCAATCAGATTACCATAGCATTTATTATACTTGAACTATTTACCTTAGCAATTACAAGAAACTATTCAGAAAACAGAAGAGATGGGTGTAATCTTATCTGTGACAAAAGTGGTTTAAGATTAACTTTTAGAGAAGAGCCACCAAAGCCCCCTACTAGTGCCACTGCCGCATAACTATACCACTTCTCTGAAGAAACTGAGCAGAAGTACAAACTTCGACTTTTGTATTAATCTCTGTCAAACAGAGCACTGTAAATGTCCTCTGATATTATTTCAGTGTAGCACTGTCTATATAAATTCATATAAAGAAATCCCTAAAGAGGAGTAACATGTAGAGAAACCTCTGAGGAAAAAAAAAAAAAAAAAAAAAAGTTGTACCATTTTTGCTATATTGATACTATCTACATGTCTGTTCCCAAAATACCCATGTAAAATTTTTCTTGGATGCACAGGTGGATACAGAGGTTACTTTGCTTGCCCAATGGTGCAGCGAAGGTTAATGGCAGACTCAAGATGAGGACCTCCATCCCTAGATGTCTGACTGGGTTCAGTTTATGTTTGGAATAAACTTGCCGTATTTCAGCATGAAATTGTGTCTGGCAGGATAAGTGGGTCTTCAGCCTAAATTATATAATGAGCTTGGGATGGGCAAGCTGCCATGAACTTCATTAGAGGATGAAAGATTGTGCCTCAGTTCCCAGGACTGGGAAGGGACTGACATTAGATGAGAAGAAACTGCCTTTGTGTGAACAGTGTTGCACAATTATAGAAGCAAATCAAGCTAGAATGTGCAATGGGGAGTTTTTGGTGTTTGTAAGGCATGCCAAGCAATCCTTCTGCTGCACTCAACAACTGGAAAGGCCTCAGCTGCTGTGCTGCAATTAGAAGAAACATTCGGATATTTCAGAGAAAGCCCAGAAAAGAAGAATGTCCTCACAAACACTCTGCAAAGAGCAACAGGTTTGCTTAGCACTGTGCAGGGCAGTGGTCTTTAACTTTTTTCCAGTCTGTGAACTAAAAACGTATTTCTAGGGGAGCTACACTGCACAGACACAATGATCTCCAAACCCATTAAAAAGCTGCTACAAAAGGAAAGGAATAAAATACTCTCCCCTTCCTGTGGAGATAAGAGAAGAAGAAATGAGCTTCTGCTGCAGCAAGAAAGATTTAGATTAGATACAGGAAAAATGCTCCTAGTGATGAAGAGGCTAAAGCACTGAGGGCAGTGTTATATCTCTAGAATTAGTGGTGTTTAGCAACAGTCCAGGCAAATATTTTCTAGTGGTCTGTTGTTATTGTTGGTCTTGCTTGGCAGTAGAGGACAGCCCATAGGAGCTGCTGGATCCCTCCAGCAGTTCTACAGGACCTCACAAACACAGGAGAGGCAGATGACATGAGCCACTGGGCTACTAACACTGATAAGAGGTGACACTAATGCTGTGATTTGCTAGTGCCATACTGATGAGAAGGACCGTGGAGCCAAGACCAGCCAGCCCCCAGGCACTTCTTTCCTTTCAGATATGGACAGATAAAAAAGAGCTGTGCCCACTGTGACACAGAGAACCAGGGGCAAACCCAAGACTGGAGAGTTTCTCGCTCCCTTTCCCATGCACTTCTCAAATGGTGCAGTACAGGTAAGCCCAGAATGGAAATTAAAAATAATAGAGGTAATGATAAAAGTCTGGCATCTTGAGAAAAAAAGGGACAAAATGCTAGAGGAGGGAGCTCACAACCTTCCAGAATATTTTGAGAAACCTGGGAAAAAATATTTGCTGAAGAAATTGCAGTGGGAACAGAATCTCACTGAGTAGGTAACAGGCAATAATGGAATTAATCATCAGGAATTCATGAGTAGAGGCAAGGCCAGAAAGTTCAACATCTTTTATCTCAAAAAAAAAAAAAAAAAAATCACTTCCACACATGGACCATCATCTTCCTCTTGCATCCCTGCTTAGTGTGCTAGAATGCATCACATATGCTTTCATCTTGAGAGTCCTTCAAGGGAGCAGGCCAGGAGCCCTTGCCAGCCCTCACAAATGCCCATAATGATTTTTTCCCTTGATGAGCTCAAGGCTGAATCCACCCGTAGTGAGTTCTTGCTTAGCAGCTGGTTAGTCATCCTCCGAAACAAAGACCATTCCCTGGAATGACGTGTGTACTATATTAAATGAAACACGTGGAAAGAAAGAACAAGCCCCTCAAAGGCCAGGCTAGATTTGTCTGCGATAAAACTTTATCCCAGAGAGCCTCATTTAGGACTATTATTTGGAAATACAATTGCTTGCAGCTGCCAGAGGATGCACAAGGCACCACGCTGACTCGGAGAGCTTTGTTTGGACGTGATGAACTGGGTCCCTGTGATGTGGCATGAGGAGAGAAGGGGAGACGGCACAAAGCACTCCTGTGCTGCTCATCCCATACACCTTCTTCCCAGGGTTAACCTAAAGCTCAGTCCTCAATTTGCCTCTATTTCCACAAAGAGATCATGACCTGGAGGAGGGCGAGGAAGGAAGCAACTACATGGCTGTGGTCTAGTATCCCTTCCTATCCCAAGTGCCCAAGTGCCTCCAGAGCTTAAGACTTGATATGCAGACTCGCAGCGCCACACGTGGAGCTCTTCTCTCCTTTTTCTTTCTTCAAATGAAATTTGTTCATCTATTCATTATTAAAGAGCATAAAGACAAATTCAGATACAAAAACAAATTAGTGGGACATTTTACTTGCTGTGGCCTAGTATTTATCCCAATTATTCTGTCAAAGGTAAAAACAAAAACACTCTGGAGAAAAAGATGTGCATTTGCAATGCTGGCCAGTATCTCTGAGTCCCACTCCCAGGTGGGACATGTCCCTGACATGGTGACACTCGGGGCTGCAGCTAAGATTATGTCATAGCAAGAGAGTTCTTGCCAGACAGCCCACAGATATGCAATCAGATACGCTTGCCATCTCTGAGCTGCCAGCCCCAGGAGCGCACGGGCAGCGGCTTGCCTCTTCCCACGGGACCTGGACACCACATCTACTGCGCTTTGGGTCCTGACCCTCGGGCCACCACTTATCATTTCCACTGAAATGCCCTTTACAATGCAGAAACTGCTCCAGATGGTGACTTTCGAGTTTGTTAATCAAAAAGGACTTGGTTTGTTTGCAGCAGGGTAAGGATACTTGCTTGGGTGGTGTCTGTCTTTTCTACTGAACATCTAAAGCAGGAGATAATTTTGATTTAGCAAAACTGATGACAGACAAGTAGCAAAATTTACAATAATATTGTTCAATTTCCCAGAATTACTTGCAATCCATTGCAAATGACCACCAGGATTTCTCCACAATCCATTAATCACGGGCTTTAGTATATAGATTTAGATTTCATTGTTTTATTCATAAGACAAAGAATGAATTAGCCACTGCTTTTGCAGCTCAATATCTGAGAAATTATTTTCATGTGGTGCTAAACAGGATCCTCAAAGAATAATCTTTTGCATAGTTTAAAAACAGTGTATATAATATTATATGCAACAGCCCTTTCAGTCTCTTATAAATTAAGCTGCTTGTTTGTAATGCAGGCAGAAGGAGTTACAAGCACGGAGTAGGAACAGTGCAGGAGTTAGAAGCAGTTACATGTCATAGTTACCTTTAAGCACTGCATCCAAAATACTGCTTTTAAATAGAGATATCAAAATATATGTTTTTGATATCTATTGCTGATCTTGATTTATTCCAGTGTATTTCCTCTGTTCTAAATAGGGAATGTTAGAAATATTGTGGCAGCTTCACCCAGGCAGAAGCAGTTTGGGAATGATCTGTGTCTGGCCTTTGTGCTAATGGGACAATTCCCACAAGAGCAAATATGTACAAACTATGTAACCCATGCTGGTAGGGCAGATGGAAGCAAAGAAGAATGTTATACGCCTATAATCCTATATATATAAACATATAATTATTATATAATCCTATACAAGATCTATAAGGATCCTTTAGAAGTTTCCTGGGGGAATAGAACTCTTTTCCTGAAAGATGAGTGGGAATTAAAGTCCTGAGATCTGTAAATCTCAACCAGGAATATGCTTTTATTTACTAAAAGATAAAGAACTTTTCCGTACTGCCAGTAAGATCAACAACAAAACTCTGTTGATTTCAACAGAGCAGGATAAAGGACGAATTTGTTCCTGACTCAGAGGGTTTGAAATGTAAGCTGTTGAATCCTCACAGCCACTTGGATTTCCCCTGGAAACTTCCCTCGGTAATGCTAGCCAAGCCAAGTCAATGATTTTGCTTGGACACATGAGAAAATCCCAGCAGGATAGAGCCTGGAGCAGCAATGGGCAAATATTGAGGAAACGAAAGTTTGAAACTTAAGAACCACTTGGTGTCTTGCTTTTTGGACCTCCAAAGGAAGTATCGCTTTTGCTATTTCCCATGTATTTTCCCCCACATTTTCCACTTCAAGAATTGTGACCACTGCGATGAGCTCTGGGGCAGTGGGGGGGTTGTAACCAGCCTTTGCTACTGCCTAAAACCAGACGTCCCTGTGCAACACACTCCTGTGGCAGGGGAGGTGGCTCTGCCTGGGAGCAAAGAAAGGGCATCCTGACCTTGTCCTGCCAAATCTAAACATGACACTGTCCTCCTCATGGAGGCCAACCAGGATTTGGTACAGACCAATGACCTTTTGAATCAACATTTCACTCTCTGATCTAAAATTAGGACTGTCCACAAACTGCTCCCCGGGCTGGACACGGCCGTCTGCGCGAACGGGACCAGCGAACTGAGCACTGGGGAGGGCAGGTGCATTCCAGACCTGTTTTTAATGGAAACACACATTTCTTCCCTGCATCAGCGGGCAGCAGGTATGGAAGCAGCTCCACGGACACAGCTGAGCCTGGCTGCTGCACTCAGAGCAGCTTTGGAGCTGCCAGGCTTCACACAGCAGCTGGGCTGGCTCAGCAGTGGGCGGGCTGCAGAGACTTGTTTTGAGACAGCTCTTGAAAATCAGTTGACTTACAGGCACCCAGTGCAGCTGTCGGTCTCGTCCCAGGTTTTCTTCAACATTTAACGTTGCAGCGCAGAGCCCCTGGCACAGAGTCGGGCACAGGGCAGCGCAGCGGAGCAATGCAGGGAGGAGGGACAGACTGCGCCCCGACCAGCTTAGCAGCATTTGGGAGCCCCAAATTGCTCTGAGGAGAGCGCTGATATCTGGGACAGCTAAGGATGTGGTTTCTTGCATAGTTTTCTTGCAGCTTAACTGATGTCATGGTTCCCATTGCCCACCCTGCTGCCCCTGGATACTCTGACCTCTGAGGGATCGAGATTGAAAAGACCCCCTCTTAG
>VZSV01000014.1:10733208-10833953 GCA_013398735.1 Nothocercus julius
CTGCATGCTGGAATTGCAGACAGGACAAAATCCAGGGAGCTTGAGAGCACACACGCGCTGCTCACCATGTGTGGTCTTGCTCCTCCTCCCCAGAGTGGGCATCAGGACAGTGCAAACAGAGCAGCAATGACATATAAAGAAGTAAGAGTAGGCGGGGAAAAATCAAGGAAGAGCAGTGGGATAGAAAGTGCTTGAGTATTTTAAAAATGAGTTGCTACAAAACACGGTGCTTTTTTCTTAGAGGATCTCTGACGCTTCCCCTAAGCAATGCTGTTTGCCAAACTGTCTGTGATAGGAGCAGTTGTGGCCCTTCAGACTGTCAGCCTTGTGCTCTTGCAGAGCTGCTCTAAGCATCTCGTTCGCATGAGCCTGTCCAGCACTATAATGATGATGCATGTCCTTCTCTTCCTCACTAGAGCTGGAAGGAAGGAAGCACCAGCTCCCTTCTATTTTGGAGTGAGTTGTGCTGAGATGACTGCCCTTCCAGATTGGGGAAAACAAAATAAAATAAACACTTGCAGTTCCTTGGGTCAGATCACACTGGTGAAGAGAGGAAAGCTACACCCTTTCCTCAGCATTTGTCCCTCCTCCCCAAGTTACCACATTGCACATTTTAACAATGCCAGTCTGCAAACAGGTTGTTATGGAAGAAAAATATCACTACCTCCCTTTCGCACACCAGCAGAGGAGGTCACAGAAGGGCTGAGCAATCTGTCCCGGACTAAAAAGCCTTTCCGCAGAGGTGCCAGGAATAGCAAACCAGGAACGTCCGGTTGCCAGGGCTGTCGCAGCATGTAGACCCCCCTTCCAACAAAGGATCTCTCTCCCTTGCACGTTGAAAAAGCAGCAGAGACAGCTGGGCCCAGATGGAAGCCTCAAATATGGACCTCTCCTCCAATCCCTCTATCAAGGGAGGGTCTTAGAGCAGCCTCAAATATGCTCACCTCCCGCACAGACACCAGGCAGGGGTGCCAGAACTGCCTCAGATATGAGAGCCTCCTCTGCCACGAATATCATGGTGACAGCGTCATCAGCCTCAGATATGGACCACTCCCCAAGAAGAAATATCAGGGTGAAGATGTAAGCCAATGTTTGCCTTTAAGCCCCTCCTTTGACAGAAATTTAGGAAATTCCTGGTTCAATACGTAGCCATGCAAGAGTTTTGATACTGACAGAGGTCAGAATCAGAAAAGCTCTGCATGGAAATTTTAACTCACATCCAGCTAGAGATGGCAGAACTATCCCCATGCTTGATCACATGCGGTTTATGCTGTCGGTAACAAAGTTCTCAAAAGGTGTTTATCATATTTCTCCTGAGCTTAGTTGCTGATGAAGGATAAGAGCTTTTCCTTCTGTTACTTCAGGCATCATGAATACTGGAGGGAAAGACACCCCAACCAATCAAAAGTCACATATTTTGGCAAGCATATCATCCAGACAGCCCTTTAATGACCTGGTAGGTCTGGGCTGCACAACTGCCTGGGGAGCTGGTTCATCTCCTGTAGCACTCCCGCAGATTGCCAGCTGCTGCATGGACGCTGCTCTCGGAGGCAGCAAGCCTCTCCGAGCGCCGGCCCCACCATCCCTGTGCTCGGGGAGAGCAGCACGGCCCAGCCCCACGGCTTGCCTGCTGCTGCTTTGGCCTTCCGATCTGACTCAGTCTTCAGAATTCAAACTTTCAGCCCTTTCACTGACACCAAACCCTGTAAACTTCTGGACAAAGCCAGATAAATATGACCAGCATGATCACTTGGCCTCTTTACCCCTCCAAGTTCACGAGAACCCCAAATTCTCCTCCATTACCCTGTTTGCACCGACCCACATATGTCAAAGTCCCCCGCTCTGCACTGAGCGGAAACAGAAGAGGGCTCTCCAAATGTGCTGGACGTTGGGAGCAGTGAAGGAGTTAGCTACAAGCAATTCAAGCTGCAGCAACGTTGCTGGCATCATCTGTGTCATGGGAGCCCCTGAAAATCCCATGGGGTGGAGGGGTAAGAGAAGAGAAGCAGGAAGAAAGTGTTCCTGCCAAAGCCCAACTCATGTATGGCCAGAATGGAGCCTGGGGGCAGAGGCTGTTTACTGGCTCTTTTACCAAACTGTTTCATGGTGCAAACCCCCTAGCACTGCTGTGCCCAGTATCAACACCTTGGATTTCCTTGCTCCACCTACCAGGTCCTCATAGTCATTTCTTTCCTGCCACCCTTAGGAACTTCTCCTGTGCTTCCCCAGAGTAGACACCAGGAAGCAGCTTTCCTCCCTCCTCTCTCATCCCTTTTGGTCCTGGACCAGAGGAGCCTATCCTGGGCTGGATAGAGATGGTTAGAGATGGCGATGGAGTCTTCCAGCTTCAGAGCTGTGGCAGCATCCCTCCAGTGCCGAACACTGGGTTTCCTGATGCATCCAGCGAGGAGTAGCCTCTCTTTACTGAGGGCAGCAGCAGGAGACTAATGTTTTCTACTTATTTTTTTTTTTTTTAAAAAAAAAAGAGGGACTCTCCAGGGGCTCAGTGCCTGGGAGCTTCACCCCTTGCTTGGGGCACACTTCGATCTCCCAATCACCGGGGGAGCCAGACTCAACACTTATACCTGTCTCCATCCTGAGAAGCCACCAAAATACTATAGGAAGATGGGTGTCTGTCAGCTCCTCCACTTGGTGTCGTACGGTCATCCGCTCCAGTCATCCCAGGGAGGTCAGTGGCACCTCCTGATCGCCACATCCACCCCATCCCAGCACAGGCTGCTGCCTGTACCACTGCCCAGCTCTTGGGGAGAGCTGGGCCTCACCCCAGCCCCTTTTCCAGCCCAGCCCCACACTGGGAGCATTTTCCAACTCTCCCAAGCCCTGCCTCAGGTTGGATTTCCTTGCCTTCCCTCCTAGCTCCTGGCACCAGGCTCCAAATCCCACCGGAGGGTGCCATGGGGTGTGTGCTCACCCTGGGATGCGGTGCCCTGCAGCCGGAGGGATGCACACAGGCACGCTGCCTCCCTACTAGTGAGGCTTGTGCAGCTGGATTTGCATGGGGCTTAAATTAGCTCAGCCCATGGGAAATCCCACAGGTAAAATAATACTTCTCCTCTTGGGTCATTAAGGTAATTAAAACAAGCTTCAACAAATCTCAAATACCCATCAATGAATGAGCAGGTTGACTGGACAGAATCCAGAAAGAAAGGCTGAACGCAGAATATCAGTGTAGCCCTATATAATCCATTCTGGGTGGTTACAGAAGACAGAAAAAATCACATACAGTACTAGAATATGCGCAATCTGGTTCAAATCAGCTAGTCACTGTGCAAAACCAGGTCAGAAAGTAATAAATGATAGCTATCTTGGAAACCAGGCTCGCCATGCCATGGTCTCATGCATCAGCAGGAGGATTGCAGTGGTATGATGGTTTCTGGTAAATAGAGATAGCTGAGCCGTGACGCTGGAGTGCTGAGGTGCGATGACGAGGTGTCACGTGCACGCTAGGAAAGGAGGTGATGGGTGATGAGGTTTGCTGCTCCCGTCTGCTGGCAGGGCTGCCCTGGCCTCGCTGAAGGTACGTTACTCAGGATGAGGCCCAGCAACAGATCCCACTATGTGGACATATTTTATACCCTACCTAAATCATCCTGTTCAGACCCCTATGCTGGTGAGATCTGGAGATCAGCAGGACGCTCGTTCCCGAGAGGAGCAGCAGAGTGGGGCTCCCCTGCAGACTCGCTGCACGAGTGTCCTGCAGCCCGGGGCTCCGGGGCTAAACCAGCCGTTTGTGTTTTCTGTGACTTTCAGCGCTTCTGTCGCGTGACCAAGGCGGGTCCCAGCCACCTGCTGCTGGCACCCAACCCACGGTCATCTCAGGGGGACCCTCTGCGGCGCTCAGCCGACAGCCTGCGCTGAGGTGAACTGGTGTTTTCCTGCAACCGGATGTCATGTATTTTTCCATCTTGGTCAAAGCTCTGCTTGCACCTTCTGCTGATTCAGTAATTGTTTTGGGGTAGGAAGATTTCTTTTTCTATGGTCCTTTGGCTCCCAAAGAGGAAAGCAGCAGTCCCAGGGTAGCAGGATGCCTGCTGAAATGGCACAGGCATGCAGAAACATCTCCCTGCCTGCTCCCCCGAGTGCTTCTTTCCAGCACAGAGCACATCTCCCACCGGAGGTGCCCCCTGGCTAAGCCTGCACGGCCTCAGTGAAGGCTGGGCCTCCACACAGCGCTGAGGGCGAACATCATGCCAGCCCTGGGTGCGTGCTCAGCGTTAGGTCTCTGGACTACTTAGGTGTTTTCCATTAAATGTAACTGTGGGAGAGAAACCAGAAATGTTCCGGGATGCAGTGACCCGATGCCAAGGTCAGTGAAGCAGGGGGCCTTGGAAATTACAGGATAGCTCAGGAAGACAAATCTCTCTTTTCAACAGGAGACAGGTTCGGAAGCTCTTAGAGGGAGGGAGGAAGCCCTGTCTCCACAGGTGCTCAAACCACCCCACTGAAGGTGCCCGATGCTGCTGCTGTCCCCTGAGCCCACAGACCGGTGAGCCCTGTTCCCGGACGGCTGCTTTGCCTGGGAGCGCTGCAGGATCCTGCGGGAGCGAGGCCCCGGCCTAGGCACCCCAGCACTGCGGGCTGTGCTCCCTGGCGCTCGCTTCATCCTTCCAGCCGTGGCAATGCTCTGCTCCACAAGCAGCGTTCTGGCATCGCCCCTGCCTCCTCCATCCCTGACACCGGGTTTCGGAGCCGAAGCTGCGGGATGGACACATCGTGTGTAAGCACCACAGAGGTCCTGATCCACACGCACTGCAGCGAGTGCCCAGGTGGGAGCACGTGCTCCAACACCGAGGACACGGACTGTGGTGACCTCCGAGAATCCTGCCTGGCCATCACTGTGACTGCGATGCTTCAGAAGCCACCCAGCCAATCCAAGCTCAGCGCTGGACATCCCAGGCTCTCACCATCCATGGAATGACCATGCCAGGCATCCCCGTGCCCATCGGATGGTCCTTTGGGCAGCAGCTCTCTGGCTCAGCTCCAACCCTGGGATGTGCATGAGACAGATGGCATCAGCACCGTGACTTGCCAGCACCTTGCTCAGGGGAACTTCTTCCGCATCCAAGGGGATTTCTCACCTCCCCTGGGACTGAGCCCATTTCTGGAGTGGGAAGCACAGGCAGAATTTCCAACCACGAGCTCTCTGTGTCTCCGCCTCCACTCCCTCCCCTAATATCACTGCTGCCTGAGGTATCCGGAGCAGCAGAGAGCAGCCAGCAGCACAGGCGGCACCGCAGCCTGACCCAGCCTCGGCAGCGTACCCGCGACCCGCCACACAGAGTAAGTCCTTTGTGCCCCCGTCTATGCTGCAAAGCTTTGCCCTCCCTGCCGCGGGACAGGCGACTTTCCTTCCTCTCCCCCGCTGCTGCCCCTCTTTGAGTCTCCTTCCTGTCTCATTTGTCTCAAGGCTGGCTAGGGTGAAGGCTCTTTTCTACGCCGGACACAGAGAAACAGTAAGTGGAAAGTGCTAAGGGACATATTTTCCTACAAAGGGACAGATTTTAGCCTTGTAATGACGAAAATAGACAATAAATCAAACTGCTGTCCCAGCAACAAGGAGAAGGACGATGGCTCCAGCTATGTCCTAGGGCTGGGGACCACAAGAATGTGTGTCTGGCAATTGCATTACAACAGCTGTGTCCAATTTCCGTCCCTCGTTCCCCAAATTTCAGGGCATGAACACAAAGTGCAAGGAGTGTCTGCTGTTTCGCCTTTCCCCTTTCTCCTCTGTCTGGACATGGAACTCCAGCATGAAAGATCCCCTAGATCCTGGCACCAGGATCTAGATTAAGTTTAGCACTTCCTGACCCCTCCTCTCCTGGATTTGCCTCCCTTAATAAGGAAATTATTTTCTCCTAAATCGGGATAAATACTGGATTATGATACAGTTGGCCCAACTGCTTTAGCAAAGCACCCTTTCAAAGCCTGGTACCCATGTCCCAGCCAACGCCTGCATCCTACGCACTCCTGGGATGAGCTGTTGCTCTGCTCCGATCAAGGTTTTGTGGATACAATAGAAAGACAGGGAAGTCCTGCTTGGAGACACTTCTGCACCTAGGAGCTACCTCTTCCCAAAATATACAGGAGCCTCTCTGTAATTCCCTTGCAGCCCTAGGCAGGTGCCCCACGTCCAGTGCATCCCATCCCAGGGCATTCAGTGAAGACTGGTTTCAAGCTCAGAGTTCGCATCCTCAGCGTGTTTAATGTAGGACTTCTTGAGGTCTCTGCAAAGCAAGGAATAGACCTTCAGTGATTAGAGTTGCTGGCTGATCTGGCTCTGTTCCTTCTCCATCACTGCCAGGATCTAAGCAGAAAGCATGGAGAAGTCATTTTCCAAAGTATTCAGCAGCCTGTCCTCTGCCACGGGACTTTCAGGCTCATCACTTCAGATATAGTTTCAAACTGAAATATGACTCTGTGGAAAAATTAGATTTGAGTTCGCTAATGCATCAGTGACTCTTTCTTCTTAAACCATGCAAAAGCCTGAGTGCAGGATGTGGCTTTGGGAATAATGACATTAAACCCAAGTCCTAGACAGCAACAGCTTGTTTTTCTTTCAGTGACGGTGGTTGTTTGAAAAGGCACCACATAGTTTCAAAGCTGGAGTAATGCATACTATATTTTTACCTCACGATTGATATGATGTTTTTGCAATAACAATTTTCCATACCAAATTTTCTCTTTTGCTACTTGAAAAATCCTCACTGCTTACAGGAGACACCAGTTTGCAGGACTATTTTCAATGGTGCTTAAGGAATTTAGGGAAACAAGCCCCCATTTTAAAGTGACTAAGGCACCTGGGAATCCTCAGCCCTTCCGATAAGTATTTTATGTGCTGCCAGCTGTGGGTGGGCTCACACCATAGGTAGGTGCCCCCTCCTTAGGGCTAAATCTGCCAGCCAGGTAATAGCAGCAAAGAAGCAGGACTGAGCTGTGCACGGCTTCCTCAAGGAGCAAAGGCACTTTAGGTGAATATTTAGGTGACTGTGTGGCTGTATCATTGTTCCTGAGACAGATGATACAAGGTCTCCTGTACCTCTCACAACCAACTAGTGTTTCACTCACAGATGAGCCAGAAGGCTGCAGTTGTTCAGGTTCCTCTGAAATCAGGGAGTTTCAGTACTCAGTTGGTGCAGAAAGCGATGCAGGACCTCCTCTTGCAGAGAGCCATGGGCAAGGGGGCAGGGCCAGAAGCAAGAGTCAACAAGGTCACCTAGAAAGCACCTAGAAAGGTCACCTAGAAAATCCTTGTGATCTAGAACGTCAGTAGGCTGGAACAGAATAAAAATCCAAACAAATTTCTGATAAAACTGGCAACAGCTTAAGAAAAAAAAAAGGGTCAAGTAAAAGGCCAGTGAAGATTGCAGAATAAGTGATTGTTAAATTTCTTCCCTTGGGTGCTCTTCCGACGTACCATGATCCACCATTAATGAATGAGCTCATTCTTAAGCACGCAACTTAGGTGAAAATTTCTTTATGGCAAATTATTAAACGAGAAAGCTTCACCTCTCACAGCCCCAGGTTTTGTCTTCCCATCCTTGCCTCTGATGCACTTCACGCCTGCTCATCACACTTGCCCTTGCTGCCCACCCCAGGAGAGCTCCAGCATGGAGATGTGCGAAGCGATGCCCCCCTTTCAGAGGCCTCACCTGCAGAGCGAGGCAGCCCGAGCACCCACAGCGTCCCTTCCTCACTCAATAGCGAGGTTGTCCTTGTCGCATAGGTCTTCGAAGCAGAGTAGAAGAGCAGAGGATGCTAGATGTGCTCTGCTGCTGATCTGGTTAAAACTCCTATGATGAACGTGCTCTGTCAAAAATAATTGGATCTCTCCTGCCACAAGCTATGAATAGCAGGACATTTATTATTATTAAATAATCTTAATGAAGATGACAAATGGCTGGAATCTGTCTAGTCATGGTCTCAAATTGTTTAACTACCCGAGAGCAGAAAATGAGCCATGTTTCTGGGAAATGGTTCTGCATTTCTCAAACTATTCACTGCTAAAATAATTAAGAACCTTTACAGTTTAACAAGCCTTTGCTCTTGAGCAGGACTTCAACCTTTAAGAGCAGCCTTTTGCAGTCTGGTCCAGATGTGGTCTCTGGGTATACCCAGCTACCGCAGAGGTGACAAGCAGATGCTCTGGAAGGAAAGCAAGCAGCAGGGCTGTGCAGAAGGACTCTCCTGCAGTAAACGGTGCCGCCTTCTCCTTGCTGGGCCTTTGTTGCACCAAGTGCTTGCCTGGGTAGGGACAAAAGAAAGAAAATCAGCATAGAGGGTTGGTACACCTTGCTGTAAGTGACCGTGGCTCCATTTCAAGAAAAATCTGCTCACTGAGTTTTATTGGTACTTCCAGCTGCAGATGCAAACATGCAGAAAGCAGCAGTGGCAATGATGAATGCTGGCCTAGTGCTTCGGCAGGTCAAAAGTGAGTGTCACTATTGGATTTGCAGCCTTTTGACAAACAAGAAAGAAGTAATTTGGAGGAATGAATCTAGATGCAGAATAGCATTAGGATTTGCAGGCTGGGAAGTTAAATATAAGATAGGATATAGTAAGATAAAATATAAGATAAAAGATAAAAATAAGACCTGAACCTTTCTATAGAATCCCTGATGCAGTGATATCTTTCATTTTCCTTTTCGTCTCCATGTTAATTCTGCTAAGGTGAAGAACTAGATCTGTTGCTGCAGCCATGATTCATACCGCTTCCCGGGGAGTGCTGCTGCCCAGATTCCCTTTCCTGTTCCCATGCGACTGGTGCCCCGGCACTGGAGTAAAAATGGAGCACTCCATGAACAACTCCCTAAGCTCTCCGCAGCCACCATTAAGTCAATCAGTGAGAACGGGACCTTAATTTAACTTTGCACTCTGACTGAGGTCAGACATCTCAGTAGCTTGCTTCCTACAGAAGGTGTAATTTTTAATGGTGCCAGGCTGAAGTAGGTCCCTCTACCACTTGATTACTTCAACTAACTTTATACTCCAAAGCTCTCAATTTAAACAAAGAACCAGGGTTTTGTGACCTTTTTTCCAGAAATAAGGAGCACACTTTATATCAACATGATGCATATTAGCAGCGTAATTTTGGAAAGGTATTTGAAGATCTTCACACTGTAGCTTCATAACTGAAACCAAGTTCTTCCTTTATTTACACACTAATTCCGCTGTTCTTGTGCAATGAGTAAGCCAAAACTTGATAGAGAGTTCTTCATACTGATTTGTTTTTCCGGAGAGCAACTTTAAAAAAGCATTGTTGCAACAAGGATTGTAAACTGTGATACACTTTGTTTGCTTATAATAAATGATAAGAATAATAACTGCTGTTATAATTTAACAACAATGTAAATGCAAAGCTGTAAGAATACATTGTATGCTGAATATTAATATATAAATAATTTCTAAATGTAAATGTCATAACAAATATATTTATTGCTAGCTATTTGTAGTGCAGGAGCATGCTGGGGGATGCAGGAGGCTTGGTGGCAAAGGAGAACCCTGTCAGGATAGTCTCTGCTTAAACAGGGCTGAACCAGTGCAGTTCTGTTGCCCCATCTGTGTTTCCTGCTCAGCTCTGGACGTGCACCAGCTCCTGCACTAGCACTCCCAGTTTTACAAGAATTTGCTTTCTGCACAGGCCAGGCTCACAGCAAAGCCTGGCATTTAACAAAGGAGGTGAGAAAATGGCTTGTGCCCCACTGAAGTCACCTGGTTTAGGAGGCTCTGCCTCTGACACTCCTGCCCTTCCTTCCATGTTATGGGAGCTGAACTCCCAGATGCCTCCTCAGGGAGCTTCCACAGTAAAGCTGAGCATTTTCTCACTGGTTTAAGCAGGAGCAGAGGTGAACTAGCAAGGCTTTGCTCAGCAGGACTAATTCCTTGGGGAAGGCTTAGAGGACTGGTCTCCATTTCATGCTGTACTTGCAAATGCAGTGTGTGAGGAGCTAGTGGTTCCTTCCACAGAAAAACCTACAGCCAGAGGAGCAAAGATCAGGCAAAAGCAGCCCTGAGAAAGATTAGAATTGACCCTGAGGCTATATAAAAGTATTTACTTTGAATAGAAACAGGCTGCCTGTTTGTGTGCACTGCCCCACTTATGACTTATGGTCACTTTCCCACTTCCACAGCATTCTCTGGAAGATGTCTGCTCTCCTATATCCAGATAGTCTATAGTTTTCAACCAAGCAATTCTGAATCACCCTTTAGATCACACATCAATGTTCTTTTATGTCATTTATTAACCTCGAGAGAGCTTCTCCATCCTTTCAATCAGCTGAAGATACTTTGCTTCGGAGCTCTGCTGCAGAACAGAGTGTTTGTCATATATGCTCGAGAGCTCCCTGTGCACTGAGAACCTATGACAGAAACTTTCTAAATTGGAATTTGTCTTTACACATTGTGCCATAGTAGATCTTATGCTAACCGTTATGATCTGACCAATTCTTTCTGAAATTTACAGGATAAAGGAAAAATGATGAAAATGCTACCCTTTCTCCAAAGTGGTCCTATTGGAATACGCAAAGACTCAAAGGATTGCATTGAGGAAAATAGCCAGCTTGGAAACCCTTCAGCATCCATATCTGGGCAAGTTCCAGTTTGCCCTGAAGACTGGTCCAAGAGTTACATAAAAGCAAGTGAAAAGCAAGAGGCAGCCTGCAGACACTCACGTACATCTTCCATCGCAAGCAATGGGAGCTGTGCCTCTTCTGGGGAGATTCCTGAAAAGGGGAGGAAAGGACTGATAGGAATCCTTAAGAGCGCTCTTAAGAAGAAGAAGGACTCCAAACCACTCAGCAGTAAGTGTTGAATCATCCTTCCTTTTCTAACACTACACGGATGTAGTTATGCGTAGAATGGCTGCATAAGGTAAAGACTTGTCCCCATGAGAAACAAGGGCACCACCAGATTAGGGTGCCTTCCTCAGAGTCCAGGGAAACATGGGCTGAGGGATGGTGACCTCAGATCCTTGGTCACTAGGCTGTTCTTTGTTACCTTCTCCATGGAACAGCAGCTTTGCATGTCTGCTGTCCAAAATGAGACTTACTTACTCCTCTGGTACCAAGGGACATAGAGAGGTAGAGAAACACCTGCCCTTGGAAACCAAGACTGTGCAGAACTCTGTGGCTCACGCAAGCCTCACTTGCCCCCTCAGGTGATCCACATTGCCTGTTCGTAGACACATCAAGCCATAGTTTATCTTAAGTCCAGTTTCTGTTTGTTCCCCCTTTACTGGGATGCTATCCCAAAGACTCACTGTTTTGGTGCAAAATATTTCTGTTCTAGACAAGCCTATTCCTGGCTGATTTAGATCTAGGTCTACTTGTACCAACCAGAAGTGGTGGTTTTCTGTGCATATATTCCAAGGGATGTATTTATCCTCCTCAGCTTCTATTTTTGTCAGCCAAGTGAGAAAGCCTCCTCAAGGCAGGCTATTTTTGCCTTTGTTCTGACCACTACATTGTGCCATTTCCACTGTCTCTTTTTCAAAATGAAGCTTTCCAAATTTAGAAAGTATTTCAGGTAGGATGTCACCAGTGCCTGATGCAACAAAATCCCCATTTTGCTGTCTTTGCTGGCTATCTCTCTGTGGATATGTCTTGGAATCATTTCTGACATTTTCACAATCAACTTGTGGTGGAGGCACTTTCTTCCTCCTTCATTTCTAACTAGCATATATACAGCTTGCAGCAGAAAATCTTACCTTTTGCTGAGTAACTTTTATCCTATTAAGTTTGTGTATTGTGCTTTGTGCTATTAAATTTCAGTCCACTCACTCATCAAGTCATCCAGCTGTACATCCTGTATAGCACAACAAGCCCTGAGTTTAAATAAAATCTCTGATTCTGTGTAAGCAGCAGCTGTCAACAGGGCACACCCAGCTTTTCTTTTGTAGTCACAAAGGTGAATATTAAGTAAGATGACTTCTATGATTAATTTAACCCTTCTCCACCCATGGATTTTAATAGAAACCCCCATTCTTACAAACATAACAAAAACTGATTTGGGACCATAATTTCCTTTTATATAAAACAGAAATGTAAAGCTTTGATATTGGATAACGAAAGGTTGTTCTTTTTTTCCCCAGTAAAGCAAATCATGGAACTCATTGAAGAGAATAAGTTTTCTGATGCTTCTCAGCACCTGATTATCCTGGAGAAGAGCCTTTCTATCAAAAGTGATGAGGAACTGAAAATCAGACAGCAAGACATCGAGGCCATCTACGAAATTCTGAAGAGCAAAATCTTTGACATCTTGAAAGATTCTATACTTCTAGCAGCAGTAAAACCAGATTTATTGCAGCAAGCAGTAGATGCATTAAAAGAACTGGAGAAAGAAGATCAGAATTACTTGTCAGAGAATCCACTTGACCAAAACAGGCAATCTAGACCTAGAAAATGGAAGGAGGTTTGGATGGCTACAGTGAAGGAGTCTGTAGAGACTCGAATGAAAGATACACAGCGTACTCCGACAACGGAGAACCTCTCTACAGCTGGCCAAAACCTCCTGCACATGGGGAGGACCATGAAAGAAGATTTGACAGTAGTGGTGCAGCGCATAAAGCAGCTTTATCCTCTTGACTTTAACGTGTGCGGCACTTATGCAGACCTCTACCACAATTATTTTGCTTCTCAGCTGAAGCAAACTGCTGAATCTCAGCTGGAAGACAAGGATATTTACCTTCTCCTCTCATGGGTGCACAACATTTATCCAAAGTAAGTGACACTTTTACACTCGTGTTTATCTCTGGTGAGCAACAGCTTCACTGGCTGCAAAACCTGCATGTTTTCTTGACTTCTGAGTTGCACGTCAGTGCAGCTAGGGATTGTGCAGATTTACAGCTGCTAGCCAGGGTGGTTGGAAGACATTTTATTGACTGATATTCTTTGAACCAATGTCTCCCCACATCAAGGAGGCTTCTGAGCAGTAATCATACATACAGATGGTTAGAGCTTCACTTGTGGGGTAACTTGGACAAGTCCAGCAAGTTGCAGACCTGAACTCATTCTTAGAAAACTTGGAAACTTAAGCTTTCTGGCCTGTTGGAGCCCATAAATAACAATCTGAGATGCAATTATCCTGGGAACAAAGAAGTATGTTTAGGCATTACTCACAGTCTGTACTTTCTGTGGGACAAAATGACCAAAGGGTAGATCCCTGTAATAGGACATCCCCAAACAAGGGCTGCTAGGGCTGCTCTTCAGCCATACAACCACTATATGTTGTAAAAATTAAAAATATCCCTGCTGTTGCTCAATATGCTGGATGTAGGATTAAGGTGTCTCATTTCTGAGATGAAAATCTGTAAATACATGTGCAGTGTTTCTTATGCTGTTCTAAGGCCGTTAAACCTTTGCCTGCACTTCCTTTCCTCTTGTGTCACTGTCTGTAGATAATGAGCATTGATCCCGGATTTTTTGCAGAGCCAGTGTTGTGCTCTAGTTCAGGAAGTCAATGAGCTAATTGCAAATTTGGACAATGTTTTAGTAGCAGAATCATCACTCTGTAGTCAGTGATGCTAGAAGTTATGCCTTGACCTTCTGAGAAAATTGAGTGATTTATATCTGCAATGTTCAAAAAGAAAAGAAAAAGAAAAAAACACACACTCATGTAATTATCTGGGGGAATCATGACGCACTGCAAAGGGCAACACCAGTAGCTCCCTTTGCCCAGAAATCTCCTGGCCAAAGGATCCCCTTGTACAAGTTGGAAGATGACTTTCCTTTGAGAGCAGCACAGAACTTTTAGTTCCTAAATACATAAGGCTGCAGTTCCAAGGAGGAAACCCTTACTCAGTTACAGAGCTACGTACATCAGAGAGTTTCCTCCTGCAGCATCCAGATGTCTGCTTGTATGCTCAAGGAGCACCTCTCTTAATGATCTGGATGAAAAAGAGAAGAAGTGAGAAGGAAGGAAGGGCTCAGAGGCACAAAGACCTGCTTGAGATTCCAGTGTTGCACTGAGGTCTGTATGCTTGGGAAGTACAGCCGTATGTTCAGATGCTGCTGGATCATCTGTAAACACAGAAAGCAGGCAATGCCCAACATTATTCTATGCAGCTCAGTGAGGATAAGCAATTTCCAAACAACCCTCTCTTGAGCTTTGGCCTGAAGTCCTCCACGGTTGGCAGAGCCCTTCATGGTCTGCTCTGTGCCACAGTTTCCCCCCAAAACACCTCCACAGCACCCAGGTCAGCCAACATTGCATGGGGAAATAACAGCAGGATATAAAATGTACAGCCACCCACTCCTTCCTCACAGATGAGCCATAAGAAGCCCATGTTCCATCAGAGAGGGTAGCTGTCAATGAGGAAAGGCATCCTGGGGGTCGTTGCTCCCTCCCCTTTCTCTGAACCCCCCATTGCCACTGGAGTGTGATGCGTGACTCCTCTCCAGGCTTGCTCAAGCTCCCACCCTCACCTCCAGTACAGTTTCCTCTTTTGCAAGTCCTGTCTTGACTAAGGACAATGTACATTTCCATCTGGTTTTCACTGGTGTCCTCTAAAATATTGCTCATTTGCATCAGCAGCTGTTTTGAATTACATTGCCCTTGGAAAATGTGACCATTTGGCTTTTTCATTCCAGTGACATAAGAAAAGATCGCGTTTTAGCAGAGGAGCTGGGGAAAGTTAAGCTTGGAAGCCTTTTGCCATCAAGTCTGATCAAAGACCTTGAAAAGAAATACCTTGGCAGTGAAGAGGTGAGAATCTGTTCAGGCCCCCTTCTCCCTTGCCTGCTCTTGCGTGACTCTCAACACACTGACTCACAGAGCAGCTCAAACTTGTTCTGAATGCACAACTCTCTGCTCTCCTTGTAGTCCCCTCACCCTTCCGGAGACAAAAAAAAAAGCAAGAATAGTTTTGTTTCTTTTTGGAAAACAAAGCAGCCTTCTGCTAGACTGGACTTGTAGGGCGACCTCCCTGTTGCCTTTGGGCTAACCCAGCCTCATGTCCTTGGGGACATCAGAAAATAATTACTCTGTTCTTGTAAACTCTGTGTTAGGAAGGGGAGGAAAATCAAACTGCAAATCTTTATGGGTAACTTTCCAGCTGACTGTTATGTCCCAGAGGGGGCTAAAGTTCATTCTTACAGATGATGGATTCAGTATTACTTTCAGCTTTTGCAGCCATGCCAGAAACAAATCAAACTCAGACGTTGGATGAGTGCAAATGTGTACAGTCTCATCTTGAAAATCCATCGCGTTGATGAAAAATCACCTGTTTGCAGAGAATAATAGTTTCTGTAATTTTTGGACTCTTAATGAACACAAGAAGTGACCTTACAATATTTCCAAAGCTTAGTATTTTAAATGCCTCAAAACTTCAGGCTAAAATTCTAGAAAATTAGAAATTCCAAGCTTAAATCTGGTTTAATATAGCCTGTAGATGTGAGAGAGAGATGTGAGAGCTGCAATGTGCACAAATACAGCAAAAGAGACATATGCAGTAGAGACACTGTACAGACTGCTTTGAAAGTCTTACTGCACAATGTGCATGCAAGATATATCAAAGAAAAAATATATATATACACACGCACATATACATATATATATATTATATCTATCTACTTATCTACCTATATATGTGAGACCATTTGAAATACCTTTCCCAGAGTTCATAAAAATTAGAAATATTAGCCGTGAAAAAAGATGGCAAAACTTTAATCAGTGGGTACTACAGAGCCTTACACACAAACAAGTCCTGGCTCTGGGAATTCATCTCTTGGCACATGGGACCTTCCTATCAGCTGCTATCTTCCTCCTGGCACTGGAGATCAGCACTTAAGATGGCAGTTAGGGATGTAGATCCTAATCTCTTCTCCATCTCCTACCTTGAAATATTCCATTGTCAGCTGTGACATGACATACTATGTCCTTGCTGCTGTGCTGGGCTATGAAGCGGTGAGGTTGAAGCCGCCACAGATGCCTTTCTCACGGCCGTGTTAGAGCGTAGTGATGCCTCAACACACAGCCACCTCCTCCTGACCTGCCTGGGGCAACCTGGAGATTACAGTAAATGCAAATAAAGTAAATCTGGTCCTCAATAAACTCAAGTGAAACTGGGAGGTGTCACAGCACCAAAAGTAAAGCTCTTCCTCCATCCACGCAGTAAGAGAGCTGCCAGGCAGAAGTGCAGAGCTTGCACATTTGCGGGAGATTTGGGTTTTGTTTATTTAAATTTAGTACCTCTGAGTCTGACAGAGGCGTCTTAGCAGAGAGTCTCCTGGGACAGAGGGAAAAGACTCTACTGAGCCAGACAAATGATAAGTGACTGAGAAAAACAGTCTGCACAAACAGAAGGCAGGAACTGTTATATCCCATTTGTGGTAAATGTTGTTGTTCTTTCTTCCCTAAAGGCTACTGTCAAAAATTGTCTGGGTAGATGTTTAGAAACGGAAATCCAAAGATGGAAAGGAGATCAAGAACCTGAGAAACTTGATGGCCATTTCCACAGTGAATTAGCAATACTTGCTATCCAGGTAACATGAACTTTTGTTATGAAGAAAGAATTGCATCCCATATGTATTTAGCATTTGACATGAACTACAGTCAGTTCAGGATACCCTAGCTCTCTCATTAAAAGGTAGACAAGGAAATATCTTGGGAAATCTTACATAATCCCCTCATTGTGATGTGGCGGTACTTTGTAAATGCCAGTGGATTCACAGTTTGACTATGCAGCCCACCGCACCCATCCTCTCCATCCACGGTGCAAGGACAAACGGAAGAGCCACAGCTCCAGACCTGCCTTTTGGGAGTGTGAGGCATTTGAAATTGTGCTTTTGTTGCTTGCTAGAATGTCTACGGAGGCCGGAAGCGAGCTGATGATCTCAGTGCTGCATTGGGCGAAGAGATAGCACCTTGCCTGTCAAGGGAGCTGGCCGCCTTTCTAAAAAGGTAGGGTAAGACTGCTTTAGGTGACCCTGCTTGAGCAGTAGGGTTGGAATAGATGATCTCTAGAGGTCCCTTCCAACCTCAACCATTCTGTGATTCTGTGAGAGCATCCTGGAGGACCCGTTCAGGAGTTACTCACCCTCCTCTCCTAATCTCCCCTCTAGCTACAAGGATGCTTTTGAGGAATTCAAAGAGAAGAGCAAGAAGCAGAAGTTCTACAAGCCTATCCTGATGGCAAATATTAACAACTGCCAACATTTTAGGTAAGAGTCCTAAAGGAAAGCTCAGTGCTCCTTGCTGTGCCGGGGAGCACATCGTATGCAGATGTTGCAGAGCGGGAAGAGGAGGCTCACTCTGCTGGCAGAGGAAGGCTTGGAGTCGGGCCCCTCCATACCCTGGCTCGTCTTGGCCTGCCGCCCGTGTCTGCAGCACAAGAGATGCCCCCACCAGCTCAGCAACGAGCTTGCATGGTCCCCAAGTCCTTTGTGGAGTGACAGCGCTCGCAGTTACCACAGAGACACTCGGGATCGCCAGGGCCAGGATTGTGTCGACTTTAGGAAGAGATTAGTTTCTCTGAATTTCTCTTTCTTTCTCTCTCCCCTTTTCTTTCTTTCTTTTTTTTTTTTTTCCCTGGGATTTGGAAACAAATTATTCTGACCTTGTTGATAATTCCTTTCAGGAACTACGCAGAGAAAAACATAGCTGAAAAGGATGACAACAAAGCCAGTATTCTCAGCACGCTCAGTGACATTGAAAAGAGCGGCTTCGACGTCCTGCTCCAACAACTGTTTGCAGAGCTGAAGGTGCCATGTCTGCATTGGGCATAAATATATATAACACATATAAGAATGCTAATTGCATGTGGGCATAGAGCTTGCTTTGAGGAAACTCATCAGATTTTCACTTTTTTCAGCCAATTTATAAGAAGTTTACAGAAAACAAATGGGATTCCAGTGATGAAATTATGAATGCGATCATTAAAACAACCGGAAAATATATTTCAGAATTCCAGAGCCTAAATGACCCTTTTTACAAGGTAAGGCAGAGAAATACAGGAACAGTTTTAGGAATCTAACCCTGGGTTTTCAACTCTGATCCTCTGCAACTCAAGATACCTTGACCTGGTTTAAGCTGCCAAGCCCTTGTGCTGTCAGATAGTCTTCTCAAGTGTTTTTTAATAATTTAAGTGTGATGCACATGCATTTTACCCACATTATCCATATGAATGTTAGCCTTTTCCAGCAAAGGCAGACTTGTAGTTCTGCTACAGTGCAAAGGCAGAGAAAAATTCCCCTGCTGTGGAAAAAATGCAGACAAAAATTGGTTTTATTCATGTATGAGTTTATTTTGGCAATTCTGAAGCACCAATGAAATCACACAATTTTGTATTAAGCTGTTTTGATTGCCTTAAGGACTGGAGGACATGAATGTAATAGGGGAAAATCCCAAATAACTTAGCAACAACTACATATTTTAGTGCTGCTGGAACATATGTGAAATATCACCACATTAAAAATGTTTGCTTTCCTGCCTTTGTCTTTTTAGGAGTTGAATTAAAATTGTAATGTTTTGTAATTAGAGAGAAGAAGAGGAGGAGCAGAATGAATTCCTTTTGCTCTGGGGTTCAGTTGCTTCTTCTGTAACACATAGACCTTTTCTCAGTTTAAAACTTTTCCCAGAAGAAAACAACATTTGAAAATTCCCACACTTCATTACTTTGAGTACAAAGAAATTCTCAGTATCTAGGAGGTCCCATAACAAGCTGTAGGGAAGTTGGCCCTCAGTGCAGTTCCCCAAGTGTAGTCAGCAGCAAAGATTTGGATTCAAGGATTTGGATCCAAGCAAGAATCCATATACACACTCAATTTATTGTGTTCCCAAGAAAAGCTGGATGGATCAGCTCTCCCTATACTTATCCCAAATGCCCATGCTGCCTTATTTCTTTATTACCTATCAAAACAGTATCTGAAACCTCCCAGTTTCACTTGAGTTTATTGAGGACCAGATTTACTCTATTTGCATTTACTGGAATCTCCAGGTTGCCCCAGATTATATTACCCACTAGGTTGTTGCCCATCAGAAGTTCGGGAATATTTTCCTTTTCAATTCTTGCCTTTCCTCTGTGGGCTCCTCTGGCTCCTGTGTCCCTCTGGCCCCACATGGAGAACATCCTTCCAGCTTCCAGTCCTCTGGATGGAGACCCTTCCTAGATGGCCTCTTCCCAATTCCACGTCCACCAAGCAGCACAGCAGGTCATGGAGCTTGCAGGGGCACTCCACTCTCCTCCAAACCACCCTGCAGCACTTGCTTCCACGCACCCCTATCCCTTGACTATCTTCCAGGTGAATGCTGATATTCCTGCATCCAGGCATACACTTCTGTGTGTATGGCCCCAGTAAACTAACTGCCGTCTCCTTCCCAACAGGCTATTGTAGAAAAGGTCCACGTCCATTTGGTTAAAGAGTACATTGTGAGGCTGCTGAAGAGAAGAGTCAGCCTGAAAAGCCCAGTGCAACAGCAGAACCTGGCACAAAACATCTCCAAGAACGCTGCTGCCCTGGAAGCCTTCTGCACTAGCCATGTACGTGAGTGCTCCCCGCCTCCGCGCTCGCGCACAGACAGACACAGTGGAAGAGATTTTCTGCAGCCTCTAATTGACCTTTCCAATGCTGTTTAATTTGCTGGAAAAACACTGGACAGAAAGAGCTTTCCCAGTGCCAAGCCTGCAGGGAGGGAGGTTCCCACACCAGCAGCCTCCTCTCCTCCAGAGGCAGAGCACTGATCTCACCCTCCTTGCTCTTGTAAAGTTTGCTTCCTTTAATTAGTTTATATAAAAGGGGACGCAGGAATTAGCCAAATACTGAGTTTCTCTGGTTTCAGTACAGCTTGCATGGAGGCTGGTTTCTAACTCTTTCCCATCACTCTTGATTGTCCTTTACTCTGCTGCTTTTTAGGTCAGGCAAGGGGTAGAAAGGCCGTCCTGGGAATATCTGGAATGCAAGGATTTCCTTCAGCTTAGCCTGTAGTGTCCTCTGAAATCATCTCCCTCCTTTCATGTCTTTAACTTTACTTGACAAAAAAATAAGCTGAGCCTCATCTTTCCCCAGCCCACACACATTTCACAGGAGAAAGAATAGCAAGTCTAAGCTAGAGTCAGTGGGGGCAGGAGGTTAAGGCCCCATCTCACAGGGATATCCAATAGCTAGCGTCCAAGTGGAGCTTTTATCTGGGTTGGCAGCAAAAGGATTTTGGCAATATCTAAAAGCTAAAGACAGGGTTGTATCCAGCTCTGGGAGAAAGTAGGTACTTGTCAGGTGCATTATCCTGCACATCAATGTCATGCATCCCCTGGGGCTGCAGCCACCACAGGAAAGGGTAATATGAGGGTAAATGTTTTGTGAGTGAAGGGAAGAGAGGGTCTGTCCAGGTGAATGTGGAAGCCTCAACCTTAAGTTAAAAGTGAATTCCTCGACATTTGTTAAAGAAGATTAAAAATAACAGACCAACTGACCTAGCTTTTCCAAGGCTGGCTGGGGAAAGCCCTAACTAGAACTGCCATTCAAAACAAGGCTTATAAAATCTCTCTTGCATCCTTCTCCACTCAGCAACACACATCAGCAGAAAATGCCCCAGCTGCACTCCCAGTTAAACACAGTTCCTAGGGCTACGTGGAGCCCTTGGGCCTCTGCTGGCCTGCACAAGGCCACTCTGACTTCTTTCTTCTCCGGCAGGGATCTCAAGCCTCATGGTTGAATTCTGCACTTCCCAAACTTGCTGAAATTATCCGACTTCAAGATTCGGGTGCTATTAAAATCGAAGTTGCAACACTTGCCACAGTGTACCCAGACATTCGGTAAGGGAAGCTGGATCAGATTTGCAAATACTAACACAGAATTTTATCTGAGCCTTGAAAGAGTTAAGCATTTAAGTGAATGAGATTCACATACCCTAAGTTCTGATATAGTGGGGTAATGCTCATCTCTACTAGATGACTGCCAAGTAAGTAACCAATGCCTTTTTAACTGGGTATGTCTCCTTCCATACTGTTTTCCCTAAATGTTTCTTCTCCAAAGCTTATAAAGATCTTACCTTGCTCCAGGCAGGGGGGAGTATCCACCTGCCAAGCTGCAATAATTCCAACATCATCAGACAAAAACAAAGCAGTTAAAAACTCCTTTTTTTTTTTTTTTTTTTTTCAAAAAAAAAGGCCTATATTCTACATTTGGGGCTTAATTCCACCTTTGCCTTGAAGATTCCCTGTCCTACCCCCAGAGCTCCCTGGATAGGCTTGGGGCCTCCAAAAAATCATTAACCAGATGCCAAGTTGGCATCAGCACCCGGGCCCTCAGGGTGGGTCTCAGCCTGGCAGTAAGGACCTATACGCTGGATGCAGAAAGCTGCAGATGTTAACACCTGCCAATATCTCTTCAACAGCAAAAGGCACCTTGAAGCTTTCCTGCACATCAAGGCGAATTTGACACGTGGGGAACTCAAAAGCATCCTGAGCTACTTGGCAGATGGCGCGGCGTCCTCACCTTCAAGTGCACCACTGTTCTCTAATATAAACGTGTCCTAGGCCAAAGGCAGCCCTTGGCATCCTTACTGTACAGGGCGGTAGCTAAGCTAGTGAAAGCCCCCCGGGGCAGGGATGGAGACAGTCCCTTGGAGCAATGCTATGCATAGCGTTCACTGCCATATTTTCCTACGGAAAGTATTCTGTTCTGACTTGGTGCTCAGCATCTCTGCGGAAAGCGTCATTCTCCATGCACAGCTGCGAGAAGGCGGGATCCAGCCATGGGAACATAACCTGGTGCCTCACTGCCAAGGACTGCTCCTTGCACCGGCCACAGACTCCCTCCAAGGTCTTGGGAATGTGCTGCCACTTTCTCCATCCAGAAATTGGCTCGGTACCCTACCATCTGACTACCTCACCAAGCGCTGCAACAGCTGATTTCCCAGCTCCCCAGTTATCCTAGACCTAGGTGACACCTCCTGCATAGCTTGGCCACTCTTGAGGAAAGAGTTCTTTTCTGGGAGGGAAAAAATACAAAAACAAAATATAGATGAAACCCCAGTTGAGGGACTGCAGAGGAGCTGTAGCTCAGACAGCCTTGGATTCCTGTAGTCCTGCTGGGCACCAGCAGCTCCAAGGATTTGGGGTTGGCCGCAGCCCTGGCTTCACAACCGTCACATGTGGGGCATTGCCCAGGGGGCTCAACAGGGGTGAATTAGTACCAGATTCCATTAAAATGTTTCAAGCTCTCTGTACATATCACCTTGGTTGCTCTTTCCCCTGTTGCTGTGAGATGGATTAGGTGTGAAAACATGAATGGGTGTCTGTTTTGAAACTACATATTATTCTTACAGGAAGAGAATTACTTGCCAAAATAAGATTGTGTTTAGCTGAGAACTCTTCTCTTTGTTTTTCTTTATTTCAGCTTCTGTATCAGTTTGTAGAAAGTCAGTCCAGAAGGAAGATGCATAATGACTGTGTAAACCATGTAATGGTATATGCATATGAAACCATGCCACTTTTAATGTGCCTTGTTTATACCACACTTGAGTTTCTATTCCTAACCTTTGGCTGTATATCCATAGATAAGTGTATATCGTTGGTGTATTTTTGCATCCAATTTTATTTTCTCTCAATAAGAGAACTTCATTTGCAATGTTTATATTTAAACAGTATTCAAATCTGCTAGAAATGTTTTACGTCATTTATTGCGTCTCTGGCTGTTGTTTATTGCTACATGCAGTCCTGCATAACTCTGCAAAGAGCCAGTTCTTCCACAGCTTCCAGTTTGCTCTGTGTTAGCCTGATGAATGTCACCCTCATGCACCCAAGGGTGCAGAGGCTATTGCTGGTAAAGCAATGGCACACTGTCTTTATACTCCATATGGGACCCATAGCTCAGCTTTCCATGCTCTTTGGAGCAACTATCATACTAATAGTGTTTATGGTATCTAGTGCAATGAGGCCCAAAATACCAGTCTCTAGGCACTACCACAGAATCGATGTTGAATATTAAAAAGATACATACTTGAGATGCATCTCATCCTTAGTGCTCAGGCATGCCCCTTGTTCCATCTCTAGTTTCTGCTCCTGTTGTTACAAGTTTTTAGGAAATTTGCTGCTGTGCTCAGTAAGGCATTTGCTGACAGGTACCGACAGTCAGGGACTCCTCACTAGCAGTGTCCAATTGCCTGGACAGGTTGTGAAAGGAAGTCCTTTGCAAGAGGTTTTAGGACATAATTATAAGTTGTGTGAAAGAGTGCCTTGGTTTCAGTTTGCTGCCTGGTAATGAGGAGAGCAACTCACACACATTATTCTCGCACATGCACACATATACGCATAATTTTAACACTTAACACAACTACAATTTAAAGGCAAATGCCAAGATGATTTTAATCTGCAGTACTGAGCACTCATGAGAACTGTCACCTATTGTGCAACATTTTCCTTCCCAATTAGTAAAAGTTCATGCTATTGCTATAAATAATTTTGATTTAGAGGTCTCTTACAGGGTTAGAGAAATATATCACACAAGTGACTATGCTGGCTTTAAAAAAAAGAAATAAGAAAAAAGGATTCAAACTAAGTAAATGCTTGAAGAAAAGTAGTAAATCTGTTCATATATCATCGTTATTAGCATGGGGAGGAGGGAATACACATTTCATAAGCCATATATAACTGTGCTGAGCAATTTTTTTCATCCTGCCATAAAAACTTTAGCTTTCAGTTTTAATGAGCCCAGGAAACTAATTTATTTATCTTCCTGTGTGATTCAATGTTTGCAATGGCATTTATTTATATGTAGCATATTCCACATAGCCAGGTACCTTCAGGAAGATGCATAAATACCTTGCAATATTTATGTTAAACTAATACTAATAAGCTGCACTCCTATAAGCTCACTAAATAAAATATTCTGTGGTCAGCGTGTCTGGATTTTCTTCATTGCACAGATACTGATGTTGATCTTTGCCCCTACACAGTGGCATAGTAGTTAGCAAGATGAAGGAAATCGTATTACCCTTATAAAATAACTGAGAAAGTTGGTTCATGGCCATGACTGCTGTCACATTCGGACCGGTGTCGCACAGACAAGCATGGGATGCTGGATGGTGCAGCTCTGGAGTGCACTGCGGGCACCCCAAAGAGCCCATGATTAATAAGACCAGACAAAGGAAAGGTGACACCACAGACCCAAACCACAAATACGTGTGCTGGAACTCCCCTCAGAACAACCTGTTGTTACCCGAGAGCAGGGTCATGGGCTGAGTAGGAGGTCACCTGCTGATGTGCACCCTGGTGTTGACTAGAGCCATGAGGCTTCAGTGTAGCTGTATGGGCTTTGCTCTCCTAGGTATAAAATCCAGTAAGCCACATAGGCTGGTGTGGACTTGGACTCAGATGGCCTGTGGATCCAAGGACCCACCCATCAGCAGCAATACTCCAGATATCAACAGCTTGGTGAGGAGGAGCTGGGGAAAATTATACTGGAGGGGTGGCCCATGCAGGCAAAAGCATTTGCTGTACCCTGCATGCATTGGCTTGAGAATCTGGGGAAAACTATGCAGAAGGGTGGGTCATAAAGGGAGAGAGCAGTTGTTGTACTGTGCACCCATGATTTATTTGTAGACCTCTGAAATACATATATATATTTGGTTCTATTTCTAGCTTTACTATATTGTCAGTTTTGTTAGAACCTTTTATCTCTAATAAATTCTCACACTTACAAACATTTATGTCTTAAATTCAGTGCAACTACTCCTGCAATCCCAAAGAATCCTGGCACCCCTCTGGTGGCACATCACACATTCCCAGCTCCCCAACTCCATTAGCAGCAGCACCATGCGGGACATCCTGCAGTAGAGCTTTTGCACACACAGTCCTTGCTCTCTGCCCATCCATCCCACAAGACACTTCCTATCATTTGGCAATAGATGGGAAGCCCCAGACAATGCTTAGGAAATTATTCCCCTGCTACATGGGAAGCCAAGACAACCAAATTGCTCCATACCATCTGACACAGGGGGCAAATCTTCCTTAACTCAAAGACTGATCAGTGCCACAATGAGGGCACAGCAACAAGCATCCACCAGGTACCCACAAAATAATTCCTGATCCCCAAGAAGGCACCATGGAACATTTGGCCATCCATTTTGCAGGCAGCATTTCAGTGTCCAGGGAGATTGAGTAAGAAATGTTCACTGCTTGCATAACAAGAGAATGTGAAAAGCAGAAAAGTTCTGCTAGAACCTGCCAAGAAATGTTTGGGTTCCCAGACACAGAAATAAAGAGCTAAGACACCAGAAAACCTGAATTCCACCCCCTTGAAGCTGGATCTTCTTTCCAAGATTCCCTGAGACTTTATGGCATTAGACTAAAAGCCAAAGGATTTACTGACATGCTGACTTAAAGAGAGACACACTAGACCAAAGTGTTTGTTGCTTTGGTAATTGTGCCCTTCTGATTGTCAACACTGTAAGTGTTAGACAAGGTCAGGGCAGTCCTTCAAATGGCCCACATCTCTCCGTGGACTGTCTCTGGTTCACCTGAATCTGGCTTTCAGCAGCGTAACTCTGTTCCACACCAAACTCTGGGTGTGACAGCTGCCAAAGTCCTGCTCACGTAAGGTTTTGTCACACCAGATCAAAGCCCATCAGAGTAATTGCTCCCTTCCTGCATGGCTTTACAGAGGATGTGGCTGCACCACTCACACTGGGGCCTTTTATGAAATGCTCAGCACTGTGGCAACCAAAGATCTTTTGCTTAAGCAAGGTGCCCCTTCGCAAGCCTGGGAAGAGCTCTGAGTGTCACTTCCTGCATCACTTGAAAAACAAGGGCGAATGCAATAAAGCAGACGCACACATCAGGCTGGTCAGGTGCACATTGCAGACCGGTTGATTGCATTTTTTTAAGGCAATATCCTACTGTAAATTGAATCTTCCAACCTGCTAGATACCATTTCCCTTTATTGCCAGTAGCCCTCCTTGGAAATTAGGTTAAAAAAATAATCCTTTTGAACTGACCAGCTTGGAAGCTCTAGACCAACTCTGGACCAGCTCTACAAACTCATCTTTCATCTGTTCTCTGTGTCCTGTCCCATTGGAAGTTCACAGGTTTCACTTTTCCAAGAGACTCATATGTTCACCCTTGAGCCTCTCCAGACCTTATCCAATAGCATCCTTGAATCCTGCCCTTCTAACCTTTCCATCTTCATCAGCAAGGAACACAGCAAGACACTGTCACATAACAGTATCTAGAAAGGCCATCAGTTTTGGAGGATGAAACCATTGCTATTTATCTAAGTAGCTTTAATTCAAATAGGACAGACCATTTGAACTGTAATAACTCTCCAAAAGAGATAATGAAAGAGGAAAGCAACTTTTAAGCAAACAAGCTGAGTTCTCAAAAGTGCTCATTAATGCTGGAACGGGAAGAGATTAACTCTAAAAGGGAGGAGACTGGTAGAATAATATTTGTCCTGGAGTCTTGCAAGCCTTTTCCCAAAGGCTGGAAGCCAGCCCCTAAGTCCCATTGGCAAGAGCAGTGGAGTCTAAAAGCTAAGCCAAGCATATGGATTAGATAAAACAATAGGGTAAAGTTAGCTGTGACCTGTCCTAGTTAAGAGAGGACCATTTCTGCTCTTTATCTGGCTTTGTTACAGTCTACCCTACAGCATGGTCACCAGAAGTGGGGCAGAGACTGTCATCTTCACTTTTTTACACAGTTAGTCTTTGGCACAGTTCTTTGGCAAGGGTCTCAAGCCCAACTGCTCATGTTGCCACACAGCCTTTTCACAATATGCTTTGGGCTGTGCCAACCCACAAAGTTGGGCTAAAGCTTCCCATTCTTTCTGTTGGATGATAGTGGCATTTTCAAGGCCCCAAGAAAGGACCTTAATAAAGTCAAGCTGGGAGAGACAGAAAAGAGGCCTAACATGGCCCCAAAGCTACTTCTGTCTTTCAAGTGTGAGCCCCAGCCCAACATGAGAGTCATGGCCAGGCTGTCCCACTCTTCATGACGTGGCCTCTAAACCTTGCCCAGCTGTGGCCCATGGTGGCACACGGGCAACAGCCCAAAGGAAGCAACCAGCTTCAACAACAGAGTCGAGAGTCTCAGTGCAGAAGTTCAGAGGAGTTACTCAAATAGGAGGGTTAACCGAGGCAACTCTTGCACACTCAGGGAAGGATAGACCAGTTTTTGGAAGAGCCTTGGCAACTTTCAAAGGCCTCAATGGTAACACTGTTAAGCCTGGAATTAGCAAAACATTGTGAGACATGAGCACTAATGCAGATAACCTCTGTGATATATTAGCAAGAAAAACTTAGGAGGTGCCCTAAAGAAACAAGGCAGGCAAGTAGAAAATGATATGATGGGAGAGCAGCCTTCAAATACCTGCCATAATACTAGCTGTGCTCAAAAGTCTTTTGTTGGTCTTTGTTTAGCTGTCCCGTTCAGGATTGTCTCCTGATCCATTAAAATACCATAAAGATTAAAGTAGCACTGTGGAATGCATGAGCTGCCTAGGTTCCCATTTTTGTTTGATTTGATTTCTCCGTGAAGACTCTCTCAGGCAGCTCAGATTGCATTTACTCGGGGAACAGTTTGCCAGATCAGCACATACAGCATGAAAACAATGGCAGCTTTTAAAGAAAAAACAGGTTCATTTGCCATTCAGAACAAATTCAGAAAAAACCAACTTTTTTGGAGAGAAGCACAATTTAAAAAAAAAAAAAAAAAAGGTTTCCACTTTCCTTCCAGTGACTTCTGTAACCTTCATTTCTACCCATGTCCTCTACTGCAAAGGGCAATAGCCCAAATCTCCACGGCCTGGGGTGGCCCATGCTCCAGCTGTGCAGCCCATATCCAGGGGCCCTCTGCCAGCACAACCTGTTGAAACATTCCCCCAGGTCAGGCACTGATTTGAATCTTTCTCCACTTTCATGAAATCTGCAGAAAAATATCTTTAACAGCTTGTGGAGAGATCTCAAATTTCACTGCAATCAGCTTATGGGTTTAGAAGTTACTGAGGGAAGAAGGAACAAATGGATAAATATCATAGTCATATAAAAGCTCACTTCCTTACAACTCTCAGACTAAATGAAAACAATATTTTCTGCAAGGAAACAGTATTTCTGACCATGTGTGAAATCCTTTTCCTTTCCAGAGTAAGTTTCTACCATCTAAAATGTACAATACAGTATCACAGACTTCAGTTTATTATTTAAAATGGTACTAAATGCCCATTTTCATACATTTCAGTATAGCTTGACTTGAAAAACAAATTTCTGTTTTCAATAGTATATGAAAAATTCTTCACACTAATGTGAAAATTATCAACAAAAGAATCATCAGTTAGCAGTTTTCTGCAATCTAAATCTCTCTACATTCAGGAATTTTTTTTCACAGGGGTACTTTCAAGACAGAAGTGGCTGTAATAAAGTCTGCAATTTCAAACTTTTTCTTCAATGAGAACATGAGGAACTGCAAGTCACACAAGTTCACAACGTTCTAAAATACAAATAGCATGCTGAGGATTTCTCTTCCTTCTCAAGTTAAAGAACCTTAAACAACCTCAACAATTCAGTCATGCTATTGACACCTAATATACAAAAAAAATTAATACCCAGAAAACATTACAGTATTTTCAAGATCAGGGTATAAAAGTAATAATCTTACTTCTGTTGCCAGCATTTGGGACTGACAAATAGAACTGACTCATTAATTCTGAAACTTTTCATGGATAAGGAAAAGTTGCTATGTCTCACATTTAGGGTATGCCCAAAAGGATGAGGGTGGGCATGAGCTCCGCAAAAGGTTGATGCAACTAATTCAGGAGCCCTTAAAAAGGCATATGTAGTTGTTCTTTTTAGGTATTCCTACTACATATTAACAGTGCAACCTGTTAACTCTCCAAGAGGCACAACATGGAGGAAAAGTGTGTGTACACATTGCATACCGTCTTGCAAGTAAGAAGGCAGGGAGTCTTGCTGGTATAACATTAGTACAAGCAGTGGGATGTTCATCTGATTTGTGTCTCTCTCAAGCATTTGCAATGGTCTTCTCAGGTGGACAAGTCAATTACAAACAAATGACTGTGCTTAGGTACTTGTGTTAACCTGGCCTGGGGCAACTGCAGCGTAAGGTGACCAGAAAGCAGTGGTTTATCCTCATCCAGGGACATGCCCTATCTCCCAGCAGGAGCCTACGGCACCATAACCCATTGTCCCAGCTTCCCCAAACCATCTCCACCATGTCTGCAGGGGAGTGGGCACCAGATCTGAAGGGTGGCAGGACCCCGGTGACCCCAGGGGCTCTCTGTTAAACCGCACAGGTCCAGACACATTCCCGGACAGGGGCAGAGGTCATGAGCAAGATGTTACAACAGTGACTGGCAGCCAAGGAAATGCAGCCTTCAAGGTCCGACCATGGTCTGTTTAGGATGTCCGGTGCTATATTTAGCAGAGGCGTCATTAGCTAGAAGAAAATATTCATTTCTATTGATCTGTAGGCAGGCCTGCAGCGGCCAAAGTTTATATTTGCGCTGTCAGCAATAAACACTAGACTGTCAGGGTTCAGACCAATTGATAGTTGAATGGCTTTTACACGACGAAAAATTCTTAACACAGTTTCACTGCTGGCTTGAAAATAATTAAGCTTAGAATGGATCATTCCCCATCCTCAATAAAGTAACAAACTTGCCAAGATTTTTTTTGAATATTGCCATTAACTGAGGCAGAGATCACTGACAAAAACTTCATCCTTTTCAACCACATTTCTCTGTCAATCTGCAAAGTTTTTGGTGCTGTCAGCCACAGCTATACTCCACACAGAAGCCAGTCTGAGGCCAAAATGCTTTCAAGGGTGAAGAGCTACAGACAGCAGTGTTCGTCAAGCCAAAGTTGAGCTGAACAGCAGCACAGACCCAGAGGAGGGACTGTCCTAGCCTCACCTCCTGCTCCTTGGCAGCAGGAACTGCTGCCCTGCGGTTACACCTTGAGCAGTCTATAGCAAACAGTCCCATAAACAGGAGCACTTTGACATAAATGTATCCCTGCACACATCCACAGTTTTCAGAAAACAGAGGACCTTCTTGAGCTGCCTGACTGAAGCTCTTCCCCAGCCCCTATTTCAGCCACCACCTGCCCAGATCAAGGCATTTTCTATATGTCAGAGGAGCACCTTGCTCTGCATGTGTCTACCCTCTGCCATAACTGACTGACCTTCATCCGTTTGAAGTCAAGAAATTAATGAAGGGCATTAAGCATCAGTTGTTACCTCCTGTAGCCAGACTGAAATGTCTCAACCTACTAGTTAAAGAGAGCAGTAGAAAGGAGGGTGGGATTGCTGCAGAACAGAAGAGCATTCACCCATGTTGTACAGCGCTGGAGCCAGGCAGGTGAAAGTGCATCTGACTTACGCTACATCATCAAAATGCTGCCCCGTGCCCATTTGGACCACAAGGTCGCCACTCCCAGCCAGGACTGATCCCTGCACCCTCCAACAGCCGCACTTGCTGCCAGACACATACAACACCATACAGTGGAGAGCTGGCCAAGCCACCACTCAGCCACATCCATCCCTGCTTAGCCCTGAATAAAGTTGTTATCTCACTTGCTTCCAATAAAAGTTCAACTAAGCCAGCAATGAAAAGAAACCTAGGGATGAAATGTGTGTAGTGTGGGCACCTGGCCTTGGGGAGCTCGTGTTCGTCTTGTCTAGGTCTGAGGCAATGCTGAAGGCCTTGCTAGAATAAGATCTGTCCAACAAGCTGTCTCCTAAAGCCTTGTGTCAAGGAAACACCAGGCTGGTCTCAGAGGTATGTAGCAGCTCTGGAAAGATTCCTCCTTCTCACTTACCACATTGTGGGGGACAGAAGCACAGTGTGAACTTCTGAGATGGCGGCTGGCCAGCGTGAAGGAGAGGAAACCTCTTCGGACCTACCCCAGGCAGCAGCTACACCTTTGGCTTGAGCCAGCTTGAGATGCTCATTGTGGTTAATCAGAGCAAAGAATGCAGGAATCACGCAGGAAATCCCTGGTGGTGTAGCATCCATGAAACCTGCATCGGGGCAAATTGTGCCCCATCCTCAGGGCTCTGGTTCAGGACTGCTCGGGTCCCACATGCTGCATTGTCTCTGCCCTGTTGGCGTGCGTGTAGCTGCCCCACAGACACCTGACCTTCGGTGACATGGTTCAGCCTGCTGCTCTTGTACGCTATGCAATTATTCACAAAGGAGTGACTGGAATTTGCTGATAAATAAAAACAGCCTTTTCTCTGCAGCTCCTGAAGGCTGATTAAAGGCTCCTTGCCATCAGCTGTAGGAAAATTGCAAGTGCATTAAAGCCAGACGGATGGCAATTTCTTCAGACCAGGAATATATATATATACCCTATGAACCCTGGCACTCAAACTCCCTCTGCCCTCTGCTCTCTTACTAATCTCTCCTAATGTGCTACTGTGCTCTAATATGCTTTTTCATCTTTAACTCTTTGGGGAAGGGACTCTCATGCTTAGGCTGGCTTGGTGCCTAGCAAAACTCACTTTTCAAACATGAACGACCTGTCAAGTGTCTCCTGCAGTGTTGCAGAGCAGGGCACACAGATTTCACCATGCCACAGTTCAGCTGACACAGCCACAGTGTATTTCTATCAGGTCAGCACACATCAAGCAAAGAATTATGACACCAGGCTTTATTTTTATTGGCTGCCTCCCAAATAGTTAAAGTGTTTGCTTTGCTTTATGTTTGTTTGCTTTAATTTCTCCTCATTACAGGAAAGTATTACCAAGAGAATTTTGGCAATCACAATTCTCGTAAGGTTCTCAAGAGAAATTAAATGCAAATAGCATGTCTAGTTCGGCCAAAACCCCATAAATTGAATTAAGATAGTACAGTCTGTATTGTTACACCTATACTTAACTTTAACCAGATAAGTCTGATTTTTAGTCTTTTTTTTTTTTTTTTGCATAGATTTAAGCATGTAGATAAGCTTGGACAGGACTTGAAAACCTTTAATATGATCTTGTCTGCTTTATGTGTCCAGTTCAAAGCATTTGCCTGCAGCCTTTAAAATATGTTTTTTTCTCATGACACAAACAATAGAATTGAACTGTGCCAAAGAAAATATCTTGAAGAAGTGGACTGTACTTTTTTCAGGCCAGATGCCTGGCAATAACCCTGGAATGAATCAAGTTATGCTCAGAATTATGCAAGTCACAAGGATGCTTTGCTGCAGGAAGGAAGTATTTGACCTTGTCCCCCCATGGAGCAACCCCCTATTTAGATGACCGCCCAGTGCCCAGGGTCTCAGCACAGTGCTGAATACTTATTCCCTCTGTGCCGTAGGGAAGAAGAGCAATGGAGAACAGCCTTTTGCCATTCCACCCTTCTAAAATCTGTGGTGCTGAGATAGAAATATGTCTTTTCTGGCTTAGGGAGTCACTGCATTGCACACTGCTGGAGCCCGAGTGTGGCAGAAGAATCTCACGGTGCATGTGTGTCCCATTCCTTACCTCTCCCCTGGACACCTGCAAGCAACTATATTTTGTTATTGGTTGTGGTTGTCTTTTAACTGTTGCATGTAAAAGAACTAGCAGTGCACATGAGGAATGGGCATCCCATGCAAAATCATTTAATCACACACTACACAGAGAGTTCCAGTGCTATTGAACCATACTCCTTCCAGGGCTTCTATATGAAGACGCTGTTACCACCTCCTTCGTCATCTATAACTAAATTCATGATGAGGCCAGACCCCTACATTATCCCCCGAGTTGATGGCCTTGAAGGCTGGGCCGTTTAAACTCATGGACAGCTTCCTCTAAAGGAATTTCTTGAACATGGCCAAGTCCCCCTCACTTTGGGTACTTTCAGCCAGGCACTGCCTGTCGCTGCTGCCCTCAGCTTCCCCACGCAGGCTTGTGGCTCTCCTGGACATGGGTACCGGCTTACATAGCTATTTGGTCTGCTCTGGTAGGGCTGCTCTTACCATGCCTGGGCTGAGGTTGATGCTAACATCCTCGTTGCTTCTCTTTGATGTCTGCATGCAAAGCGGAGAGTCAGCCTGGATGAGGAGGCCATGCTCCAGTGTGATCAGCTACACTCCACTTATTTACTGTGTACCTGAGGGCTCCCAAAGTGTTGCTGTCTTTATTCTCAGAAACAGCCATGTTGGGTAAAAATAGAAACAATAGTCCCACAATTCAAAGAAATAAAAGTTTGATAATTTTTTTTATTGCAAAGAGTCTATAACTCTATAACAATAACTTACTTCCTCCCTATTTTCAACTGTCACTGTCAGTGACAGCTCTGTGGGTGATTCTGCATTTTTCCTATTTGTTCCCCTAGCCCATTTCACTTTTCCAGTTCTTCTTTGTTTGAAGGCCTCTGACCTTCACGAAAACTAGCAAACCAATATCACAAGATTCAACAGCAAGTTTTCCCTGACCATGTCAGTGCCCTCTTGTTACCTCCCTATCAAGCCAGGATATCCGCAACACCCACCCACTGCCAGACACCCCAGGCCAAACTGATTTCCCTGACAGCAAAGGGCCTCAAGCCCCCAGTCTCAGAATGCTTTTTTTTTTCAAAGATAAAGGTTCTTGAAGGCCGTGATGGCAAATTTGTCATCACCCACATGTGCCAGCAGATACCAAATGGAATTTGTCCTCAGGTGTCCTTTTGAGACTGAAATCCTAAGGAGTGGGAAAGATGTGACATTTTTTACATTCTCATTCCCTGGCTAGTGAGGTGCAAATGTGCTGAGCCAGCAAGACCCCATGACCTGCTCAGCCTGGGGAGGACAGCACCCTGCCAGCCCCCTAAGCGTTTCCAACCAGAGATCAGCAGTGTCCAGACCCTTCCTGGCTCCCACAGGCACTGAAGCCTTGCAGGAAGCTGCCAGAGGTGGGAAGAACCTGATAGGGATCAGATCCTGGGGACAAAAGGGGAGTGGCAGGTGTCCGTGTGCCCCGACTTCAGGCAGCCTACGCTAAGCAAAGTGGGAAAGAAGCCCATTACAAGCCTTGTGGGTTTCTATCCAGTACAGTCCCAGAGAGGATCCTGGCCAAATGAGTCCTTTTCAATATCACAAATTGAACCTGTAACAGAGTCAAAATGCGGTTTATTGGCCAAAGCGTCCAGGAATCACATTTCAGCTGCCTGCCCTGGGAGAGGACTAGAGTGGAGAAGGCCATTAATTCTTGAAGAACTGTTTTATAAGGTTAACTCCCTCTAGCTAATTTATCTCGGGGCTTCCTTTTCTTCCTGGAGCACTCATCTCTGTTCTTCAAACAGAGATCAGTCTGGCTGGTGGCCGGATATCACAGCCTTATCATTTTTAGTTCATTTGTAAATTATCTTCTGCAGACTGGTACACACAAGTTTTTAACTACTTTATGGAACAGAAGGGGCAGAAAAAAGTCACTCTTGTTGGTCAAGGAAAACTCATCAGCAAAGCAAGTATGGAGTAACCCTAGGAGGGAGTAACAAGAACTGCATCCCCAACCTAATGGGCAGCCCAACTCCACACTTGCCTGAATCACTGAATCCCAGGGGTCCCACCTAAAGAAAACCTACTGATTTAAGACCAGAAAAGTGATATTTGAAATCATTTTACCAGACACAAAGTTTTCTTCAGTTTGTTCTGGCCCCTGCCCTTGAATGCTTAGCTTTTGCATTTCCAAACCCAGCAGAGCTCAAGATGTACAGAGCACACCGGGAGGGGATGACTGTCACAAGAACAGCGTACCCAAACATGTGCGCTCCCTCCCACTCACAGCTGGCTCATTTCCCCATAGTAACTGGGACAACTACATTTACCTAAAATAAATAAAAAAGGAAAACGGAGAAGCATTTGAAAATTTTCTTTAGTTGACATTTATGTCATGAATTCTGTGCTTTTTTGAAGGATTATCTACTGTCTTTATTTTTATTTCATCTCCCTTCCTCCCTCCCATCTCCTTCTATCCTCCCATATACTTTTCTTCTGACTTGCCTGTTTCTCCTTCTGTCCACATTCCAACCCATCACTTGGTTCTTTTCTTGCTTTCTTAAACACTTTGCCGTGCTTTCTGATCATCTCCTTTTCCACAGGCAAAATTCCTGGCTGCCACAACCTATCACTCTTGGATATCAAATTTTTAATTAAAAAAAAAAAATCCCAATGGGCCTACAAACTTGAGCTCTCTCTGCATGCACCCAGCTTTTGTTTCAAAGCCTGTTTGCTTGAAACAGTGCGAACAAAAGTCGGAGTGATTGAAAAGAAGAAGGAAGGCCAACATGCTGGGGGCAGCAACTCTTGCCATGGGCTGCCCATGACGCTGTTGCTTGAGTTTTGTCAGTGTAAGACAGCAGCCACAGCATCATATCGATTTCTGTGTCTCTATCTTCCTGCAATTCTTACAAAACAGAATTCAAATCCTTCAGGACAACATGGAGAACCCCCCTTGTTCCTCCAGACACAAAGCTCAAATGTAACCTGGCGGAGGGGGAAGGAGTGGCGGGTGGCACACTCAGGTATGCACGCATGAAAGCGTTGGGCAAGCCTGGCAGCTCTGTTTCTGCTTGCAGCAGACACTCCCACAGAGTCCAATTTGAAGAATGTGCCCATCCGCTCTGCGGATCCCGATGCAGAACTATCACAGAAATACAAAGCAGGTGAATGCTCCCCCTGCATCTCGGCCCAAGCACAGTGCCCGCACAGGAACACTGTGCCTGCACAGGAACACCGTGCCGGCAGGCAGGGCTCTTCAGGACAGGATTTCCACACCGTCAGACATGGATGGAGCAGCAAGAGCAGCGTTTGGAAATGAACACACCAGGGAAGGGGCAGCTGCAGCGCTGCGAGGTGCTGGCGGGAGCAGGAGGAGCGTGAGTGGCCCCCACTCTAGACCAGCCCTGCTCCTCCGTAAGCCTGTTCCCTGGCCTCTCCCGGTATGGCTCCGTCATGTCCGAGGAAGCAACAGAAACATAACAGAAGTGATGCCAGACAGACCCCCGAACCGTGCGTGCTGGCTCCAAAGGAGGGTCCCAGCCCTGTTCTTCTGGCATGGCAGTCAAGCCGACCGATTGTTTCTTCCTAAAACACTCCAGCGGCTCCCGGCCTCGCTGCTCTGTGTTTCTGATGGACAAGCCCTGTGTATCCTGGCTGTGAGACATGGGTTGGTGGGACAAAGAGCGCAGTGTCCGGCGTGTGAGACCTGAGGGGCGACAGCGTCCACTCCCTACACGTCTGCCCAGAAATATCTCACCCCACGAATTGCGTTCATGCTTGCAATTACTGATGGTGGAGATTAGCTGACCTCTGAAAGGGGCACACACACATGGGCAGATCCTCCCAGAAGCTTCGGAGCTTGTTCATCATTTACTCTGAACTCCGTCACTGTGCCTTTGCCTTGGCGTGCAGTCCTGCATCTGCTGATGGTGCCGAATTGTTCATGGCACTACAGGTGACCAGAGACTAAGCCAGGTGGTGTTCAAGCTGCAGATGACAGTCATATGAGATATATGTAAAGGGATGTTTTACATACAAAACAAGAAATCTAAATGAGATCCTGGGCAGATGGATGTGTACAATTAGCAGTGAAGGAAAGGAAGTGACCAGAAAACTCAAATTAAATTATAGGAATTTCTAACAGAGGAAAAAATGAACAGACCAAGAACATATCAAGGAGATGGCAGCAGAACTGCAGAAGGTCCAGAGCAGAGCTATCACATTAGCAGCAATATGGAAGAGCTTCTGGATGAACACTGACTACACAGGATAGGACTCTGCAGACTGGAAATGAAACTACTGAGAATGGAGATCTCCTAAATCACTGAGGATGGAGGAGAGTGTGAAAGAAAAAACTGTCTCTTCCTACACAAAAGAGGCACAAGCAGGCACAAGGCCTGAAGCTGGAAAATGAACTGTTATATCACAGAGTGTATAATTAAACTGCAGCAGCTCCCTGCTAGAGGACACTGTGGCAGATAGAAGTTAATACGGATGCAAAAAGCAACCAGACAGGAATGGAGTGGGAGCAACAGAAACAACAAGCATTGAGGGCTCTTAAGTATATACATGGCTCCGGCACAGGAAATCTGTGAGCTGCAAATTGCTGTCATCTAGCAGAGTATTTGGGGATATATCACTACGCACTTCTCCCATATTTTCTGCTTTTCCTGGCATCTGATTCTGGCCATTGTCATGGAGAGAGTGCCAAGTTAGAAGTATCTCCTTTGGTTTGGTCCATTCCAGCCATTCTTCACCCACTCCCAATCTACTCCAGCTGTTTGAGGCATGTGGATCTTGTCATTGGGCTCATGACTGTCTGGGAGGTTTTTTTGTATACTTCTATGGTTTTGATATAGTGCCCAGAAACTCAAAAGGAGTGATCAGTGCCATTGTGAAAGGTCATCCTCAGACTCTGCCAAATCTCAGTCACACTCATTTTCAAGAACAAAAGCAGCCTGGGAAATCAGATGGGTAAATCAGTCTCCTCAGTCCTCCCTAAAAAACATCTTATATGCTTTATCTTGCTGTCACCCAGAAAAAAAAAAAAAAAAAAAAAAAAAAAAAAAAAAAAAAAAAAAAAGCATAATATGACTTATGTTAAACAAAGAAAACATACTTATAGAGAAAAACTACATTTATAAATTCAAGACAACATTCTCTCTCTAAAAACTCCCAGAGCTTTTCAGCCTGGTCAAAGAAGTTCCTGATTTCATGGCAGCCTGGAGACCTGCCCCATCACATCCCTATTTACAGCTAGAACATGTGTTTATGCTTCAGTTGTATCAACAAGAACAAACATCACGAAACAAACATCACTTCTTGGTTCGATGCCTTGAAAAAACAGGGGGTTGTTGGAAATTCCACTCTCACCACAGCCCTCGGGAGGCCTCAGTTCTCAAGAAGTGATACAAGATTGTAGGTCCTTGATGCCAATAAATTTGGGACTTGGAAGGACCATCCAGTGCTATGACAGAAGTCCTGTCCCTCCACTCTGGTGGCCTCCCACAGCGCAGCCAACAGTGTCACTATCTGGTCCGATCCCTGCATGGACAGGAGGGCACAGTGAAGAAAACAGACTTCTGACTTTGAGAGACTGCAAAATCCTCTAGTGAAGCCTTAACTATGTTTTCTATTTCTTTGTTTGACCTTCCTCTTACTGCAATAGGTCAATATTTTTAAATTGTAGAAAGATTTGTCATTTGTCAGCCCAGATCTCCACTCCATTAGCCTCTCTGTTGCATCATATTTATATAAACAACCCTTCAGAGAAAATCCATAGAGCCTTCACCTCCTATTTCTCCCTCTCAGTTTGCCAGTCCTGACTGCTCATGGGTGATGGCCAGACCAATGGTGGGTGATAAGTGATGATCCATTGCACATATGCCCTAGGACAAGCTGTAAGTGAGCTTGGCTTGGCCACACAGCCCACAGAATTACACTACTGCTGGAAAGGGACCTCAGGTTTTTTTGTTCAGCTTCCCATTCAAAAGAGGACCATTTCCAAAATAAGATCAGGTCAGCCCATGTCTTTGTCTAACAAATCTTGAAAACCTCTGAGAAAAGACAGGACCACCTCTCTGGGTTGCATCAGCTTACTAGGGAAGATGTTTTTTTCTCTAAATTTGAACCTAAACAATCAAAATCATAATCTGTGGTTTCTTCCCTTTGGTCTATCACTGGGCACTATGAAGTTCAGCTCTGTCATTGCTGGTGAGTGGTGCCCTGTAATGCTTAGGACATTAATTTTTGCAAAAATATATCTTCAAGTAGTTGCAGGCAGTCACCTATTTGAAAAGGGCCTCTATTACCAGCAAAGCAAATGTTGCCCAAATCCCAAGTTGTGCTGGGAATGCCTCACATTTTCTATTATTGTCCAGATGTGCAGATGAGGAGTAGGAACACACTTCCCACATGGAGTTACACTCACACTGGCACAGAGCTGAACCCAAGCGGCCAGGAGATTAAGATAGCATTACGCTCAGCTATACATGTGTTTCCATTCCTCTCCTACAGCAACCCAGTGCACTGAATATGTCAGCCTTGCTTAATGAGGGATGCACTGACCACCAGTCACATTGAGAAGGCGGCTCATGCAGTCCCTGTCCTTAGATAAGTCTTTCTTCTTCAAGCAACAGCCTCTCTTAGAGGCAGGCCACTTGTGACCGAAAGCGCCTGTGCAGCTTAGGTACAACCCCTGGGCCTACCCGTGCTGCCTTTGCCCTGGAAAAGTGCTAAAGAGCCTGCAGGGACATCACCAGGGGCTGTTCCCCTGAGACGATGAAGTGTTTTTTTACAATGCGAAGAGCTAGGCAAAACAAAGTGGAGAATAAAAAAGCTCTGGGCAAGTCTCTTCTCTTTGCATTGCATTTCAAGGTTACTCTGGTGAGATATTTCCTCTTTAGAGCACCCGGTGGCCCAGCACCTCGGTGGGTGTTGATGCCGCCCTGCCCTGGCTATGCTGACTGATCCTTGCAGCACCACAGGGACCAGTGGCAACGTGAGCCAGCAGAGGACCAGGATCCTGGTCCTCGCTTATGGCCAGAAGGGAGATCCCTGGCTCCGTCCTTTCTGAGAATTCATCAGCACTGAAACCTTGGGAGTTCAGCATTGTACAAAACATTTGAGGTTAAAATAAGCATCTTTACATTTATGAAAATGAAAATCAGACAGCATCTGGGTGAAAGCAGAGTGCCCTTCCCTCAAGGCAGCTCTCTCCCATTTCTTCACGGACCAAAAAAGCTGCTCCTCTGGGAAGGGTACAGTTTTCCTAACAAATGACTCAGCCTATACTCTGCATTTGGCTGTAGCAGCAGTCGTGTTTTGACACAGTCCCTGAAGCATGCAGAAAACTGAGCTTCCATTTAAGCTGCCAACTTTGTCTCTTACCAAATGCTTGGAGAGACCATGTGATTTCCTTGAATCGCTTCTTTTCCTGTATCCTTCCAGTTATGCCAGCCCTTAAATACAAGCCACAGCACTGTGCTGGGCTGGGAACAGAGAGCTCTGAACACACAGCTTAACCCTGGGGGGTCTGACAGTGCAACCCCCGCTGCAGGAATGCGGTTCTCCCGTGAGCAGCTGCTGCGGAGCAGGAGGCAGGGAGCCTCTCCCAGGCAGGAGATGGGTGTCGCAGGAGCCACCTCTGCAGCAGACTAACAAGAGGCTGCGATCCTCGGGAGCTGCGAAAATGAACCCAGGGGAAGTAGATTCCAGGGACTCAGATGTGATAAGAGAGACCCCAGGATAGGTCAGTCTAGGGGAAAAGCAGAATTTTGAGGAGCTGGCAGCTCCTCAAAAGTACAAAGAAATATCCCAATGCAGAAAGAGGATGGTGAGCATGATGGGAACTCAGTTGAATCATAAATTCCTTAATCCCCTGAAGTTTAAGGGGAAATTGCAGAGAAAACCAAGAGTTGCTGAAATTCCAATAGTTTGACATAAAACTATATCACAAACATCTGTCCAGCAACTGAAAAGGCAAAGCACCGATAGTTGCAAGCACAAAGTAAGGGATGAAAAGCAGCAGAGGAGCACAAAGCAAGGGATGAAAAGCAGCAGAGGAGCACGGCTGCGAGTGCTCAGCAGGTGATGGGAAGGACAGACGAGAATAGGGCCTGGTACCTCCTGCCCTTTTCACTCCTGCCTTCATGAGGAGGGTGAACTGCAGCTCCATCCCTGTGGGACAAATCCCCCGGCAGAGGGCTGGAGCAGGACAAACCTCCCTAAGGCTGTAGGACCTGGCTGGAAGCACTTTTGTTCCAGGAGCAATGCTGGTTTAAGCAAACTGCATCATTTCCCAGCACTGCTACTTGTACCCCCTCCCCAGGGTCCTCGCCGTGAGCGGTGCCGTGCTGTGAACCTAAGAGTGAACCCTCCTACATTAAACATTAAACATTTGCTCTGCAAGCAAGTCCTATCCCTAAGCAGACCCTCAACGTGGCTTGCGAGGCAGCTGCCCAAACAGCTGCATTAGCACAGGGTGGGGGGACAAGCAGCAAGGACACTCACATCAAGTACACTGCCAAAAAATGAGTGGAATAGCACAGCGCTAACGAACTGCATCTCAAACTGCAGCCTGAGCAAAGTGGGTGTTTGCAGGGATGGGTTTCATCAGGCTGCCCTGTCCCTGCATCGCGTGTTTAGAGAACTGGCTGGAGTCATCTCGCAGCCACCCGTTGATGTGTTCGAGAGGGATGGGCTTCTCCTAGGAAAGGGCAAGCAGCACTAATCTTTGAGGAGGAAGGAGGAAAGAAGTCCTGGAGTTATTTCTTGGAACAATATTGGTAAAAATAAACAGTTTTAAGCATGAGAAAGATAGCAGGCAATAAACGAAGACAGACCTACTCAGAACAAATTCAGTTAAAACAATTTGTTTTCCTTCCAGGTCAGGAGTTGCCCTCAGTGTGAGCAGAACAGCTGCAGATGTTGTGAATCTTGACGTTAGTGAGGTTTATGACACTGTCTCAAATATCGTTCTCATAAGTGATCTAGGGAATGTCTTTGCTCTTGCCAAACACTGTCCCTGCCCGTGGCAGCAGGCACCGCGCTCGGCAGCGGCGAGCATGGATTTCACTGCCCGCTCGGCTCCGGCCTGGGAGCTGCCACACGTCTCTCGTGGTGCACAGACCACTCTTGAAAAGCTCTTGGAAGAGAGCTGCAAACCTGGTTCAATTCACAAGCAGAGAGCAAAACTGCACAGAGATATCGAGGGTGGCTCCTCAGTAGCCTGTCATGGGCCCGTTATTATCCACTTGTTTCATTCCTGATTTGGATGACCAAGTTGAGAGGACAGTCATAAGAGCTTCAGAGACCTCAAGCCTGGTGGGGGCCTAAGAGGGAATAGGATTTGATCTTGCCATTATCTAGGGGAAAAAATCAATAGGATGCAATTCAGCCAGAACTAGTTCAACATACTACGATGATGTAGGAATAAACAGTCACAAAAACACAGGGAGGAAATGATCAGCTCAGTAACAGTTCTGCAAAAAATCCAAACAGTCTGCGATAATGAAGGGTCACAAACAGGTTATGTCAACACATTTTTGCAAACAAATCTCTTGTTGGGACCTGCAAAAAAGTGAGCGACACCTGCACAAGATTAAAGGTAACTTTCTTCCTCCAGTTATCATCATCGAAGTTTGGCGACTGCACGGTGCCTACATTTGGCACTCTAGCTCCAGAGTGCCGAAAAGACAACAGAAAGCAAAACTGGCAGTCCAGAAAACATGACAGCTGAGAAAGTGTTGAAAGAACCAGCATTGCTTAACTTAGCAAAGACTGGGGAGATGAGATACTGGCCCTCAAATAGGCACTGAATGCTTCTCGAGAGAAGGGAATTCAATGCAATAGGCAGAGGTTGAGCTGCAGTCTACAAAGAGAGGTAATGAGATGGTGTAGAGTGGCATGGCATGTCACTGCATGCCATCTCTGGATATATTTAAGGCCAGACTAGGCAAATATTTTGCCAGAGAGACCTTAGCTAAGACTGACCCTGTCTTGGGAGCAGTAGAACCATAATTTCTGAAGATCCCTTCCATATCTGCTTTTTGTGATTGACATAGGTGTTACCCACTTGCCTTGCAACAGGTCGCCTCATCTTCAGTCTTCAGAACTACCCAGCATGGCACAGGTGAGCAAGGACGCGCTGGGCAGGGAGGGACAGAGAGCAAGGTCTCAAGACCCTGCTCCTCCACGAGGCCACAGGCTGTCCTGAGGACCCACGGCAAGTCCTCCCTGCAGGAGCTCCATGCCATTCCCACCCAAGAGCCTGCAGCTTACGCTTCCCTGCGCATAGACCGTACTTCACATCTCCGTACCGAGACAACCTGGCTCTTGCAAGGTGGGTGGCTTGCCTCAGGAATTGCCCTGTATCCCCTGCGATACGGGGCAGCAGAATTGGGCTGTCACCAGAGGGAGGGTGAGCGGAGAGCTCTGTGGACACGCACAGGCCACATCTCCTCACTGAGCATCACTTGTGGATCCACCGCAGGTGGCTGAAACAGAACAGGCACATGCTTCACACCAGGCTGCTAGGGGTAATATCACACTTATTTTTAACCCTCAAGGTCAAGAATCCTGTTTCACTTCATAAAACAACTCATACGAGCACATATGACAGGATCCCGCATGTTGGATCTACAGCCAAGAGCTGCAGTGCTCTTGCTGCCACCCCAGCAGCGGTCCCCTCTGCTCCAGGGACTGCTCTGGGCTGGGCCTGGTGTCTGACGCCTCTGCCGGCGTTCGGTGCGGGTCCATTCCGCCCCAAGGCGGAGGTGGGGAGCCCCACTTCCCACCGGCGCGGGGGTTTTCTGCTCGACTCAACCCTGGCCTTGCTCTGATCCCAACCCCTGGTTGCATGATGGTTGTTTTCCAACAACACCCTCCGGAAACTGCTGGCAGATGGCTTCCTTGTACACTGTGAATGCGTAAGATTTACTAGCAGCGCTCTGCTTCTCCAGGGACTTTGTTTGTGAGCAGCCAAAAGAGGAGGCGCTGCCAGAGTCCCACAGCTCGAGCCTCTGCTGGGGCAGCAGCAGTTTGGCACCTCACTCTTGCGGGCACCATTGCCCAAACTCTCCTCCTTTCCCACAATAAGTCTGGTACACAGAGGCATTTTCCACTGTGTTCACAAAATAAACTCGGCCCAAGGAATTATCACACAATCTTGGAGAAAATATCTCAATCATGACTATTTTTATATTCAGTCTCCTAGACAGGTTTGATTTCCTTTTTTAAAAAAAAAAAGATTTGAAATGGGAAACTGCAGACAGGCTGGTTATTAAAGACCAAGCGAGTCACAAAGCCGATCAGAAGGCTCTGTACCACCTGCCCCCTGGCTCAGGTGTTTTTTTCTTTAAAAAACCTGTGCTTAGTGTGCATTTCTCACAGAGGTGCCCCCGTGCTGGCCCCCCGCTGTGAGCAGGCCCTGCTGGAGCCCACGCGGCCCTGGGACCCCACAGCCACCCTGGCTGCAGGGAGGCACCGGGCACAGGCCCCCGTGCAGAGGAGCCGGGTCAGCAGCAGCATCGTGCGACAGGAAAAACCCTTGATGTTTTTCCACCACAGACCATGTGCTCAGAAAGTCATACCTCCAACGCATGCCGTTCGGTACCCGGGGTGCACCAGGGAGCACCGAGGCAGCCAGATACGGTCCCCTTCTTTTTGCACCAAAGACCAATGTCTGGAAGGCGCCCGCTGCTCCCTCCAGCCCCAGGGCCGCAGGGCCGCAGCAGCAAGCACGGTGTCGGTGGAGCCGTGAGCTTGCCGAGGCCTGGAGCGAACCACGGGCGTAGTGGAAATCCCGTCCTTGCAGGGCGCAGCCCTTCTGCAGCTGGGCACCGAGCAGGGGCCCAGCCCCAGGCGAACAAAGAGCTTTTCCACCCGTGCTATTTTAGTCTCTGCTTGCATCCTCCTTTGTGGAAGTGGGGCTTTCTCACCACAGATTACCACTGGCCAAGGGAAAAAAAAAAAAGAATTAAAGCACAACAAGTTGGTGTGCGGAAAATCCAGCGCACGGCAGGGGTGAATCCCAGCGGTTGCTCCTGTTTAGGGCAGGGAAAGGCTTCCACTAAGTGTCCCCCAGTACCGCCAGCTTCACAGGGGGCAGCTTTGCAGGCAGAGTCCTGCTCCCTGCCGGCTGCTGTCAATCAGGACGGGGTCTCCTGTGCTCTAGCACCAGGTAGCTCGGTGGGAACCAAATCTCTATCCTCAGCCACATGGGCAGCTCCCCAGGGCCAAGCAAAGCTCCTTGCAGAGCTCACAGCACCCTACGTGTTGCCTGGCCGCATGGCAGTGCCCAGGAGAACTTTGGAGCAGCACTCCATGATGGTCAACACCTCACATGGCGTGCAATGCTTTTAAAATCCAAGAACATCACTTTATTTCAGAGAAACAAATTAGTAAAAGCCATCTTTCTCCCCCTTCACTGCAACAGCAAGGGATGAGGCCTCAGCAGTGGGCTGCCAAGCCCTGGCTGTGCACAGCTCCAGATGTTTCACCAGTTTTTATCCCCATCTAGTGGCTGTTTCCAACTTCACATCAAAAGCAAATGCTCCATGACTTTTCAGGCTGCACCGGGGACCTGCTCTTTGCGGGGAAAGGCTTCTGTCCATGGGGAGGTGTTGGGGGTATGCCCTGGTGAGCAGACAGTGGTGAGCAGGCCCTGAAGAAGAGTCAAACCTTCTGCCGGGGGAATCACTGCTGTGGAGTTGGTGGAAAAAAAAAGGTCTTACTAACAGCTTAACCCATTGAAAATGTGACATAGTTGTGTAAGGAAGGGTGCAGTGCCCACAGTCCAAAGTCTTACCCTTGCAGTCTCACCTTTGCCTGCTTATCTGCAGGTGAGAGGTCTCCTGCTGTGCAATTCTTCGCGTGCCACTGCTCAAAAGGAGGATCACTGGGGCCATAACCCCCATGTCCCAGCAGCCGACCCAAGGCCACGTCCCAAGGGTCTGGACAGGCTATGGAAGACAGTTCATCCAAAGCTTCACATGAAACATTCAGGATTGCGGTAAGGTCTCTGAGTCCTGCCACACTGGGTATCACTCAGGTGAGGGCAGAGAGGAAAGGGCTGAACTAGCCAAGGAAATGGTTGTGCATCCTTGTGGATGCCGTGGGGACGCCTGTGCGAGACACGGGTGTCCTGGGTGGCCCCAGCGCAGAGCTGCACGCGCAGATGGGCGCTCGCGTGAGGTCAGTACTGCTACGGTGTTACCTGTGTTGCAATGCCAGAGAGAAAGAAGGGCAGACAGGGAATTTCAGGGCTTTGGGCGCTTGCTCTCCAGAATGCCTGATGTGACTGATACTACCCTGATAAGAGCAAACCCGTGAGCACAGGGAGGTGCGAGTGGTTACTCTAGCAGAGCTTGCCCTCGCAGCTGGCTGCCACCCCCTGCTCTGTGAACAGCTGCTAGGAAACATGCCCACGGGTGGCCCTCCAGACGCTGGCGTATGTGGCAGCACTGCAAAGCGCAGTCTCTCCAGGGCTGCCCCGCTCCATCAGCAGTGTCCCTGGACTGCCGCGCTCCTGGCTCGTCCGTGGTGCCGTTAGCCAAGCGAGAGATCGAAGGGGTGACGTGAAGCCACCGTCACGCAGCCCTCCTCGGCCCGGCCACGGCGCGCTGGCCCGGCCGCCCTGTGGCACTGGCGTTTGTCACCTGCAGGAGGCACAGCGGAAAGAAACCCCCCAGCGAGATCCTCGCCTTCCACCTGCTCCCCAGCATTTATGTCCCCCAAAGTAATAAATGCAACTAGCATTTGTGGAAATGGAGAGTTGAGTCCTTCTTGGGGGAATGACATGAAATGCTCCAGCACAGCACAAGCCTGTTTTGTTGGAAACAAAAAAGACCAGCGTGCAGAAGTTGGGAGGATACAAGTCAGTGAGAGTCCAACAGAGAGGATTTGCTTTTTATTCTTTACAAAACCCTGCAAAACTCTACGCTACAGCATACCATTCCAGTGGGCCCTTGCTGCTCTGGCTCCTTGAAAATCCTGCGTTCCTGAACTGTGTTTTGTTTTTCCCCAACAGCTGGTATATGTCCAGCCAAGTTACTTTAATTGCTTACAAACCGTCATGCGTTCTGCAGCAGCCCTTCTGGGCAGGAAGCAAAGGGCCCTGTGCAGAGCGCGTGCGCCGAGGTAGAGCAGGACAGACGTGCACGGCGCTTTGGCCGCTGTCCGTGCTCTGTAACGTCACGGGCAGCAGCAACCCCACCTCCCAGGGAGGAGAACTGCTCTGTCTGGAGGAGGGAGGCAGCTGGGGAACCGGTGGGGACACCCTCTGGGAGCAGGCTGGAAATTACAACTCCTTACAAACTTTTGGGAGGAAACAGGGTGTTGCACTGCTCAGTGCAGAGCTTCCCACCCAGGCCAGCGCGGGAGCCCCACGGAAAACAGACAACTTCTGTTCGCGGCCTCTGATTTGATTCCCACAAAATGAAAGCTAAATATGGCTTGAAGGGAATTGTTCTCCATTTATTTGCTTATCTTCAGTAGTCAGGCCACTGGAGAGAAAAGTGGGGCTGGCAGGTGTGCAGCTGAGGGGCAGGAGAGGGGAAACGGGCACGGAGCCCCAGAAGCAGGGAGAAGAGGCCAGCCAACACAGAGCTTTTTATTCTTATTGCCGGCTAAATTTGCTCTCACAGAAGTGGCTCTGCCCCTAAAATCCTAACAATTTTTCTCCTTATTCTCTTTTGCAATCTTCCCACAAAACTGTCCATTATTTGGCTGGCAGAAATATCTACTTGCTCTTTGCAAACCTTTCCTTTTCCTCAAACCAGCCTCCAGGGAGAAGCAGCGAGTGGAACAGGAGCCTGGCCAGCACGTGCAATGCAAGGGTTCGATCCCTGCAGCTGCTCCTGGCATTGCAGTGCGAAGCACCCCAAAGAGGACACAAAAAACACATTAGGTGCTGCCCAAAGGCATCATCTGAGCTGGGCACGGAGAGCAAAATGTAGTGGATAATTGCACTGCAGAGAGCCGAGGTGGCAGAGGAAGGGCAGCAGGGACAGGTGGCACCATCCAACATGGTGGTCACCCCGGGGCAAGCAGTGGCCCACATGCAGTGGCCACTCGAAAGTTGATATGCACTGAACCTGGAGCGGAGGATCCCCCGTTGCAGAGATGCTCAAGCCAGCCCTGCGTCTGCTCTTTCCTTTCCATCCTTTTGCTGCCGTGTCGGGCTGTGGGAAGTGCTCCCAGCGGGATGCGCAGGGCTCTGCAGGCAGCCAGACCCCTGCCCTACCCCACAATAATACAAATAATAGCAAATACAAATACATACGTAAATACAAATATTAACAAATAATAAATATGAAAGAGCCACGGCCCTTTCCAGCTGTCCCACTAGATGGCACAAGTAGTGTATCCTTCCCCGTCTCTGCTTGTCCCCTGGCCTGGCTATGGGATGCACTGGGAGCTGTGGGATGCACTGGAAGCTGCAGGACACGTCAGGTGCTGTGGGACGCTCTGAGAGTGGTGGGATGTGCTGGGAGTGGTGGGATGTGCTGGGAGCGGTGGGATGTGCTGGGAGTGGTGGGATGTGCTGGGAGCGGTGGGATGTGCTGGGAGCGGTGGTTATCAGCGGGAGTTGTGGGTCGCGCAGGGAGCAGTGGGACACACCAGGAGCTGCTCCTCCTTAGCACACACCCAGCCCCACAGCAGGGCCAGGCCCCGCTTCCCAGCTGGAAGGCTCAGGGCTGGAGCTGATGAGGACATTTCCGTACATGCCCAGGGATTGCAGGGGCTGGAGGAAAGTGTGTGGCCAAAGATGCGTCTACTTTGCTGTCAGGATTTTCCCATCTCCTGGGTGTTGCAGTCCCTCACTGCTGGTACTTCCTGGCACCAAGGGGTCCTGGTGAGACCAGGGAATGGGGTACCTGACCCAGAAGTCCCAGGTGCAGAGGGCTGGGAAAGGGGCCGCGTGCTGGAAGCTTCCAGGTGCGGAGCCGGCAACCCTCTGGGATGTTGGGGAAGGTGAAGGCCCACGATACAGGGAAGGATATTGTGATCCTGTCCCAGACAAGGCGCATCCCATCCCACCAAATGCCCTGGTGTCCTCCGGCTCTGGAAAACCTCCCGCAGGCCACTGGCACTAAGGGCCACGGGCAAAGCTGCCGCTGTGAGGTTTTCTCCCACCAAGCCATCACTCGCCCCTTCCAAGGCTTGGTGCTCCACACAGGACAGAGGGATTTGCAGTCCAGAAACCCTCCTGGGAAGCAGCCACATCTGCCGGGAGCGCACGGAGCATCGGGCATGAGCCGGCTGGCTCTCGGCGCAAAGACACGCCACCCCCGGGGCCACAGACCGTCCCCGAGTGCCCATGGCCAACAGGAGCAGCCCAAACACCTCGTTCGCACGGAGCCACGTGAGTGCCCAGGAGTGATCTTTAGAACAACCGTGAGCAAAACAGCAGAGGAGTTTTTATATGTTTCCTATGGAAGCTCCGTTGGATGAAACTTCACCACTACCTCTGAAAAAGAGAAAGACGGGGGCTTTTCAGACACCGGGAGAGGAGGGGGAAAGAGCACAGGGAGCAGGGAGGGCCGCACGGGAGGAGCTGGGCTGGGAGGCAGCGGCGCTTCCCTGCCGACAGGGCCGGAGAAGAGCCCGGCAGCGACGGCCCCCGCGAGCAAAGAGCCAGCCCGGCACCAAACGCAGCTCGGCGCTGCCAGCCGGCCCCGAGGGCTCCCAGGGAGGGCGAGTCCTTCCCCAGCCGAACAGGCCGTTTGCACACGAGGGCCAGCAGGGCCTTGCCCGAGGTCCGGGCCAGCACGGGGCTGCCCCTGCTGCTTCCCGGGCAGGAAGGAATCCAAGAAGTGTCACGGCAAGGGGACTCCGCTTCCAGCCATTTGGCCTCTGCGTGGGAGATCAGGATTCGGGCCGCGTGGCTTTCCTGGAAATGCACAAGAGGCCTCTCTGCACTGGGCCGGGGCGCCCGGGGCGCTGGGGCTGCCGCGGGGCAGACACCTCTTGTTTTTCGCAGCAGATCTGAGTGAAACCAGGAACAAAAATACATGTAAGTAAATAGCGTTCATCAGCACAAATGAGGGGGCCAAGCAGCAGAAAACTCCTTCCTGCGCGTAGCCTCCCGAACACATTTCTCAGCTGTAAATGTCCTGGTCATGGCTGCTCCGGGTTGTGCAACCCGGGAGCATCTGCAGCATCTGGCTGCTCTCTGCCCACACCGGTCAAACCCACTCACTCCTCAGCGGGGAGATCCGCTTAAAACAACCCAGGATAACACTTCCAGGATCTCCTGTCTCTGCATATGGACATATATGCATAACAGCTGCATTCCCAACCAGAAGAAAGTGATGGATTCCCTATGAATATCTGTATCTGCAGGTCACAGCTGCAGGCACCATGCAAAATTGAGGGGGTGGGATGGGCAGAGGGAGAGGTCCTCCCCATGAGCAAGCGCCATCACCGATTGCACGGGTACTGCTACCCGAGAGCCGGGCCGAAACCACAGATCCGGGCTGCAGAGGTGACCCAGTGCAGTGGAGACCCAGCCGGGACCTGGGGGGATCCAGTGGGACTGCGAAGCCCCTTTGCACTTTGCACAGCAGATTTCAGCAATGAGGAAGCTAAGGGACTTACATTCACTGAAGAACATTTTCCTGAATATCTTTGTAAAGCAAAGGTGGTGCCTGCCATAGTCATTTTCTTTAAAGGAGGGTATTAAAGAGGGTAACTGGTAGCCAGCTTGTTACATCAGAATCTGTTCTCATTAAGTGGGGAGCCTTTGCTTGCTTATTAATTGTTTCTCTAATTGCTTTCTCTCCCTGCAAACAGGGTAACCTGCTGCCTGCTTAGGCCTGGAGGCCCCAGATCACATCTCTGCATGACTCACCCCTGATATGCAAACATGAGAACTATAAATAAATGGTGACACTGGAGAGCGGAGGAAAGGAACTAGGATTTTTAACCTGAGATGCTCGGTCTAGTCAGCTTATCGGAATTGGACAAAAGTTAAGAGCTGACAGATGCCAGCCTCTAAACATTAACAGGGATATTTTGATAGTAAAGGGCTTTGGCCTGACAAAGATAAAATAAAATTCTCTGGCCATGAGCTGGAGAATTTCAGATTAAAAAAAAAAAGTTGCAGATTATTTCAAGTGGGGCAAACAGCTATGTGTACTCCACCACCAGGATGTATTTTTAAACACCTTTAAACCATAAGGCCTTGCTTAGTTTCAAGATCTGCTGCAGCTTAAACAAAACAAAACAACAACAACAAAATTGTGATTGTGAACAATTCACATGGGAAACTCAATGGACAGATGTAACCACCTACAAAGGTGTCGGGTGATTTTGAGACCTATGAACCTGTGAACTGGGCTGTAATGCATCACAGTATGAAGGATGTAGGGAAGGACAGGCTAGCAGAGAATTACAGGTGCTCTATTCACGCTGAGGGTGTTTAAGACATTAGTGTGGTGGTCATCCCTCTGACTGTTATCCCTCTTCCTGCACGTCCAGCTGCTGCAATAGAGGGAGGGAAGGCTGCATGGAGAGGCCTTGCTGCAGCAACCCCCAAACAGGGGCCAAGGACAGGGAGGAAGAGCCTGGTCCGTCCTGCGCTGCTGTTGCCTGCCTGGCACATCCCATCATGTAGCATCTGCACTGCCTGCAGTGTGGTGCTTCATGATCTGGAAGTTTGCAAACTGTATTACTACGAGGGGTTCAGGGAGGTGACGTTGCTGGGATGTCACCCCAGCTCCCCAGGAATGTGGGGCCTGGGCACATACACGTGTTACATGCAGGCACGCACGCTCACACACCTACCTTTGCTAACAACAGAAGCAGCAACAGAGTCCAAACTTCCCAGGCTTAACCTCTGTACCTTCAAAAAGCAAGTTTGTTCTTGTTTCCTCATAATTATCATTAAATGTCTTCAGGAGAGCAGTTCTGTCTTCCTGGCTGAGCGAGTCTTTGAGGTCCAGTATGACTCTCAGATGTTCTTTCCTTTCCAAAAGGATCAGATGGCAGATCAGTAGAAAAGTCGAGGGGAAAAGCTTGCTTTCTAGGACAGAGTTTGGCTGGGCCAAACCAAAGTCTGGAAGCTGTCAAACTGCTTTTCAAGACCCTTTGGACACCTAACAACGAGGAGGCCGTATCCAAGAGCTGTGTTTACAGCATGTGCTACAACCAAGCTAAAGGGTCCCAGTGCACACAGCACTCCAGCAAAGCCACCAAAACCTTTCTCTTCTAGAAAAAGACTGGCACCTATCATGCTGGTTTTGGGGGGTGACTTGGGGGTGATTTAATTGTTCAAAATATTTTTGACATCTTTTCCACCCTCAGATGGAGTTACCTCTTGGTTATCTGGAGGGCTACACTCTTTCTGCTCTACATAGCATTGCTTTGCTGAGTGCGGCCACAGCTTATTAGTCTGTTTAACAAAGAGAGCAAATGTGTCCAAGCCAAACATAGCTTTAAGCATTTGGGAATCTATTGAAATCAAAAACAATGCATCCACTCAAACCAGGATGACCTCCTCAGACCTCCTCCTACTTCTAAACAACATTTTCCTGAGTATTTCCTATGTGCATACATATATAAAGTAAGAGCATAGGACCTGCTATGCTGTATCAGATAAACACCTTTTTAGTTCAGTGCTGTGTCTTCAAAAGCACAAAATGCTTAGGGAAAACATATAAGAACCAGGGCAAGCATAACATGAACTTTTTTTGTTTTGTTTTGTTTTGTTTTGTTTTGTTTTGTTTTGTTTTGTTTTTTTGTTTTTTTGGCTTCTGGCAGTTTGCAGTTTAGTGTCTTCCTTAGCTGGAATTGTCATGTTGAATCCACTAAGACAAATATCTACCAGAATTATCTGGTCCCCATTTGAAACTATTTACACTTCTTGACCTGTCACAGCATCCTGTGACAGAGAGCCCTACAGCGTAATCGTGTCAACTTGAAAACACACAATCACTAGCAAAAGGCTTAAGAGCAAAAGATGGCAGTAATAAACAGTAGGTTCTGAAACAAATGCAGCTAGCTAGAATATCATCTTCCTAAATTAAAGTTGACTTTCATTTCTTTTATTAGCTTTCTGTGAGAAATAGAAGTGTGTATGCCTTCCTAAATACACCTGGGAGTACTGGTGAAGTGTTGTACCTGAAAGAGCTACATTGAAGCTTCGGTGAAGTACTCAAATCAAGAGCCAAGTGTTTGCAAGTTAAGAAATGCTCAAACTAAGGAAGCTATTGAAAGGCCTAGGGTAGCCCACCTGTGTCTGTGCTGCAAAATGCACCAGTGCAGCCTATAAATCGTCCATTCAAGTAGTATTTTTCCATAGCATTCCTACTGCTTTGAGAGATATCCCCTCCATCCTCCACTTTTATGAATGAGACATGCCAACTCCACTGGTTACCGACTGGCAAAGCTATAAGCCATGTACATCTACATTTACATTCAGTACATTGAACCATAAGCACTGTGCTTGGGCCAGCTTGGGCCAGCAGAGTGCAAAGAGAAAATATCATGGGATTAATATTGCTGTGGGCCTTCTGATGGCAAATATTTGTGTAAGAAACTACATAAGTCAAACAAATAAAACTTCTTACCTTAGATTAGGAAATTCTCCAAGAATGGGCATTAGGGCTATTTTCATTCCCTCGGAATCAGTAGTTTGAATAAGCCCTAAGACTGCTTTTATTGGATCCTTGAGGGAATATGCTTTAGGACCCTGGGGATAGAAGAAAAGATGTATTCAGGGCGAAGGAAGCAGAATATAATGCTAAGAGATGAGACGTTCACTGTGCATGGTGGGAGCTGTGCAGCACTGTATGAGCTTGCACAGGAGCATGTTTTCCCTGCAAGGTAAGAGAAAAAAAATGGAGTGTTACGGGTCTCCTTGCAGGGCAGCTCAGCAACTACCCTCCACAGTTCAGAATCCCTTCCTGTGTTTTCTTTAGTGAAGTGGGCCTTCCCCTACACATCCCTCCTCTGAAAAGCCATTTTGCTCTTTGGGAAGTGATTTCCTTTCCCACACAAGCGACAGCCCCCGTGCCTCTGTGAAACCAAGCCATGCTGGCTGGCAGCGTTCCTGCAGCCATGGAGCAGCCCAGGGACAGACGAGTGACCCGCGGGAGAGGGTGAGGGGACACGTATCCTGTAGCTGAATAACAAGAAGAAGCAGGGCTGGACCCTGCGAGGACATGAATATGGCTGGTAGATGCTGCATGTGATCAGCTCGCTCTAAATTAAAGCACATCACAGGATAAAGCTTCACAAAGCTAGCAAGAAATATGCAGAATTTTAAAAGCTGGGGAAAGAAGAATGCGGATGAACTGCCGAGAGAGAGCTTCAGATCTTCCTCACATTTTTGCTGGTGGGGTAATGCAGTTAAATTGCTAGTCTGAATTATTGATGCCAGCACGTCAACAGAGATCCTGTGACAAAGCAAACCTGGAGAACAGGCTGTCAAACTAGGTCGGGAGAAGCCCAGGTTCCCCTGATCTCCGCAGGGCGTTAGAAACAGCAGGCTGGCTTCTCGCTTCAGTTCATCTCCGCATTGAACATAAATTAAAAATAATAGTAATACTTGAAGACAGCCTCCTCTCTCTTCCTCCGCACTGCAGGCACTCAGAGTGTCTAGCTCTGCACACTGAGCAAGCTGTACTCTGCTCCCAGCGCATTAATACTGTAAGACTTCATACTTGGCAAGCTCACAAAGTAAATGTTAATTAACTAGAAGGTGCCAGATTTTGTTAAGCGCCATATAGTCAGGAAAGGTCTAAGGTGAATAGTCTGCAATCTGGAGGAATAAACAAGAGTTGTTTTGTCAGCTGTGCTTAGCTGCCTTTGACATTTTACTGCTTTTAAGAGAGAAGCAAGGTGTTTCCACAAGCATTTTGAGAACAGAGTGGCAGGAAGAGAGGCTGGACAGAGGACAGAGCAGGGTAGGGAGCAGGTGCAGCCTGTGCAACAACTGCACGATAAATTTAGGCTGCAGTAGAGTCCATATTTTGCATGCATAACCAGGTACCTCACTTGAGGCTGTCCCCTGCAGATTGCTCATGCATTCCCTCCTCAAGGTTTTCAGTGCTCACACATCAAGTAAGAATGAGAGGAGAACGGGCACACAAGGGGAACGGGACTGATTAGGTGCAGACTTTTTCACTAAAGTATCATCTAGGGTTTATTAAGATTTCCCATATCTCATTCACACTATAAATTCGACTTTCTTTCCACTTTTCATCCAAAGGTGATGCTAAGCACAGCATTACTGGTATGCTTAAAATTTAAAAAGTAGAGACTCCTCCTCCTATTCCTGATGACTTGATTTCTCAAAGCATCGAGTTGTCTGTGATTGATCACCCTAGGAAAGGTGAACCTTCACCTAGAAGCACTGGGAACTTCTGTCTTTCCAACACGAAAGTAGTGGATGAGTTGTGAGGTGGGAGAGATTTTAGGATGAGCCTACAAGTGATTATTTTAACCTCATTTTATTCTTTGGACACTCAGAATTACTGACAACTAACTTATAGGAGGTCTGTCTTGGGAGAAAATAGGTTTCTAATAGCAGGCACTTAAATGCACAAAATGCACATTCATGAGAATGACTCAAATCTGTGAAATTATTAAAACTCATAAAGCTAGAGTTTCTATCTGCTGTGTCATATGAGAGTATCCTGTCTCACAGTTCAGACCATCTTTTCAACCACTACTGCAATGCCCAAGACAACTTGTTTACAGGGCACTCACAGCCCATGTTCGCAAAAGCAGCCGTGACAGAGCCCGTTGGGAGGCAGATAAATCTCATGCTGGAGCGGCCGCAGGATGGGCTGTTCACGTGGCAGTCCTTGCCCTTGGATAACCAAGGAAACCGTGCCCTTGGATAACCAAGGAAACCATGTAATAGTGCAGTGCCATCCACAGACACCATTTGTGTAATTGCCAATTACATGGGATTATGAATTAAGTAAAGAGGCTTTTCTAAGCTTCCAAAACCACTTCTGCAAATCAGGTCTAGCATTTTTACCCAAGTTTTCTTCAGTGGTGTGGCTCTCCTTGCAGTGTATCCCATAACCGTGCGAGGTGTTTACCCCCTCATGAAGACTCACTCCTCCACGCAAGCGTGACCAACCGCAACAGCATCGATGTGCTTCCACCCTCCTGGCAACCACTGTAACGCGCGGAAATGGCTCTGACTCACACGGCCCAGCCCAGCTCTCCAAGGGGCTGCGGCGGTGGCAGCCACCAGCCTGTAGACTAGGAAGGGTCTGTGGGGAAAACAGGGGCCAGCTGGAGGGCCTGTTAGGTTCATAGCCCTGAAAGGGGTCATGTAGCCAAGAGTTCAGCGGAGGTCCCAGGGAAAACACTGGGGCTATATCAGCTCCTGGGCTGGCCTTTCCTCTTCCTCTCTGTCTCACCAAGGTACAGAAGGCTCTTCTCGGGAAGCTGACAGCTTTAAAGCTGTCTTCCCAGCTTAGAAGCGAGTGCCTCTTCTTATTTCAGTGGCAGGAGTGTGAATCTTGCCTCCTCCATTCACACATTTCAAAAATATAAACTAACAGCTTCTGGCAGATTTGAAGGGCTGTCTTCCAGCACATCAGATTTTCATTTCTGTGAAGCTGGATACCACTGTGGTATGACCCCTTAAGTCTATTGTTTTCAGAGCCTTTTCCTCTTTTGGTACTGCTCTTAATAATGGAGAGTGCAGGCATAACCACATCAAAGACTTACTAAGCACTCTGTAACGATGGCTTGCAGCATCCTATGATCTTCTTCTATCCTGCTGACAATCCTCCTCCTCTGCTCAGAAGATGGTTTCCTGGAAATGGTCAGAAGAGCCTGCATATATTCTTTAATAATGATGTCATTGACAGCCTTGACAAGAACCTGTTCCAGAGCAAAAATGACCAAATTACTTTCCACGCTAAAAGGACCAGGCCTGGCCTAGGACTCTGGCCAGCATAGGTAGGGTGTCCCCCTTCTCCATCCCTTTAAAATGGCTTGTCTAACGCATGGAGTACCTCCAAGCTGTATGGGGAGGACTTGGACACTGATAATAAGAGTGAACACATCCAACAAAGCAATAGCACCAGGTAATTTTGCCATAGGTCACACCCTCCTGAGCAGCAAAGTAAGACTTGGCTTAGCCCCAGACTAACAGCCACATAGCTTTGGGACAGCTTGGACTGTAGACAAAGCAAGATCGAGCCTACCCGGGACATGCCATCTAGCACATCCCAGGGCTGTACCCTTGGCTGCATGGCTGTGACTGGGCCCAGAGAGAGTCGCCCGGGCATTCCTGAGGCTCCACAACCTACTGAGGGACCTCAGTGCTGAGACCATGCAGTGCCTGACAGGGAGGGAGAGAGGGAACAAGCTGCCTTGAGGGTACGTAGGCCACTGCACAGAAAACACATTTTCATTAGCATTTGAAATCACACCAGTTTTAGGCTGCAGTCCAAAGGTACAGGAAATCCCCAGCCCTGTCCAAAACAGACAAAGCACGAGACAGACAGTTCTCATGTAGCACTCTGCCACTGAGTTTCTGCTTGCCCCAGCACTAATATGACATGATGTCCAGTGACAGGCTCTGAACAGCAGCAGAATGGCTCCTATTCTTTCTGTTCCATTACTTTTTCCAGGTTTCCTTGTGTTAATTAAATGTTAATTAAAATCAGCACTGACGAAGTCCTTCCAGACCTGTGAGGCTAAGAGAAAGGGAGCCCAGTGCTTAGTGGGCCACGTACAGCACAGGTAACAACAACACACCCAGCATGAGACTGAAGCACATTAGAAGCAGAGAGAATTCCCAGTATAAGTGTATTGGGGGCAGGGCATAGATAGCCCAACGTTCTCCCTCTGTATTTGGGAGATCCATTCAGTTTCCTTATTCCTTCATTTCTTGGTTTCTCTGCTGACATTACAGCAAAGCTCCTAGCTGTCCCAGGGAGGCAGATATTCAGCTCTATGGAACTTGGCATCAATGATTAGATCTTTAAAAGCCATTTCAGTGATAGACAAAATGGTAATTTGGATTAATATTAAAATCCTGTGTAATCCAGAGATTCAAAGACTTGCTTTACTGATTTCCCAAGTAATATCTTGTTTCACTAAGGCTCTCAACGCTGCTTCCCATAACATCCTCATATTGCCTCATTCCTGAGGCAAGCTCAGGAAATGCAGGCTAGATGAGTGGACAGTGAGGTGGATTGGGAAGTGGCTAAATGACAGAGCTCTGAGGGCTGTGATCACTGGCACAAAGTCTAGTTGCAGGCCCGTAGCTAGTGGTGTCCCCCAAGGGTCAATACTGGGGCCAACACTGTTCAATTTATTCATCGGTGGCCTGGATGGAGGGACAGAGCTCACCCTCAGCAAGTTTGCTGTTGATACAAAACTGGGAGCACCACAGACCTGTGCTGAGCTTCAGAGGAACCTGGACAGGCTGCAGAGATGGGCAGAGAGGAACCCCATGAAATGCAATAAGAAGTGCAGTGTCCTGCACATACGCAAGAATAACCTCATTGACCAGGACAGGCTAGGGACTGCCCTGCTGGAAAGTAGTTCTGCAGAGAATGATCTGGGAATAGGTAGCCCAGAGGGTTCGCAGAGCCTCCATCCTTGGAATTATTCAAAAGGTGTCTAGACAAAGCCCTGTGCAATGTGCTCTAGGTGGCCCTGTTTGAGCAGAAGACTTGGATGAGGTGGTCTCTGGAGGTTCCTTCCAACTTCAACCCTTATGTGATTCTGTGTTTCTTACCTTGTTTCTTATTTCTTACCTCATATATGGCTGTATTTTTCCCTTCAAATGCCAAAAAGCTTTGCTTTAATGATTCTAGGATGTGGCCTAAACCACTGTCACATTTTTTGAAGTGATCCTTCAGTATTCTCTGAGGATAGACAGAATCAAATGATGAATGTCTGGAGATCTCACACAGGCTGCAGACATGGATTATAGTGCATTTTTTTTTTTTTTTTTTTTTTTTTTTAGTATTCCTTTAGTCATTTTTCCTCCGCTGACTTCAGCATGTTTGAGTAAACCCGTGCAACGATGATGCTCTGGGAATGCTCTGGGGAGCTCCCCAAGGGAACATACAACATCACACACTATTAGACAGCTGCTATTCTTTGTTATCTAGATAGAGAGGCCAGGAAATGAAGGTACGCATCTGGGCTAAACATTTGACACTAGAAAACGTGAAGGGAGAGGAATTTATTCCAAGAGAAGGATAAATTCCTGGTCTACCTTCTCTGAATCCTGACTGCTCACCACAGCCTTAGTCTCTGTGAGTTATCACCATCCCTGAGAAGGTGCCCAGCCTTTGGGCAGGAGAAGGTACCACTGATGTTCAGCCCTTGGGATCTGGATCCCCAGGGGCAGCACAGGTTGCACATTTTTAGCATAACAGCAAACAGTGGAATTGGGATTCCAAAAACTGGAAAAGATGAAGCTGTCAAGACGCAGCTTCAGGCAAGGTAAAAGGGAATTTAGAACTTGAAGTTAAAACTATGTTCTTATCCTTTCCAAATCGGGACATGAGAATGAAGTAGACACTTGTCTAACAGTATAAAAATAATCAGTGTTAACATGGGTCTCCCATACCTTAACTTTAGATGTGATTTTCTGCAGAAGCTGTTCTACAATCTCATATTCCAGACGTTCTAGAAATCCTTTTACCTTAACATCCTGATCAGTGCTGGCACTGCAGATGCATATGATCTTATGCCAGGCAACTCTGAACAAAAATGGAAAAGGAAATGAAAAAAAAAAAAAAACAGCTCAAATCAGGCTATGCTTCAGATCAGTACATTCCCCGCTGCAGCCAACACGGCTGCCTGGCTATTTGAACGGACATATGCTCAGGTGCAAGGCTAGCTCAGGGCCTCAATCTCCTGATAAACGGAGGCTGTCTGGAGCCTTTGACACCTCGTGAATACAAGAGGAAGGTTTGTATTAGAGCAGAACAGTCTGCAAATCTGCAAATCCTAGCTAACACGTTCACCAGTCTGAAAGCAGACATTTCGCTCTGGAAAAGCTCAGTGTGCAACTTCATTCCCAGTATGATTACAAAGAATTATGTAAAAGAGGCTCATAAATTCTTCCTCCTAGGTCCAGCATTAGCAGCATGCATGCACCACAGACAAAATAGCTATCCAGGCCCAAAGCAGAATTTCAGTGTGCCTATGCTTGACTTGGGCATTTTGCTGGCTCCAGGGATCCCCAGATAATCTTACACAGGAAAAACAGAAGCAACCTTGTTTTCTCCCTTGCAAGCACTGCCGCAGTTGGCTGGCAGGTGCAAACAGCCTCCCCCACTGCTCCGTGCTCGATTGCTTCCTGCCTCCCTAGGAGGCTCCTGGAAAGCTTGGCATGTTTGACAGGGTTTCGCACAGCACAGCCCTGAAGCATGCAAGTGCATGAACCTCAGCACTACATTTATCAGGATTTCCCAGTGGGGGAGAATCAGAGGATGGGGGGAAGCCCCACCGTGGCACGTGGCAGTGCTGGCAACCTCGGAGAAGCATCCCCGCTGCATCGCAGTGAACGTGGTGGCTCTGAAGGGGCTCGCCGAGTGCACCCAGGAGACCTACGATCAGACCCAGCTGCGGGCGAGGCTGACCCCACAGCAGAGAGAGACACAAAGACCAGACAGCAGAAAACCCGTTTCACTCCGTGTGCCACAAGGGTCTCTTTGCTAACCTGAGAATGCAGCAGTTCTTGAGGACTCGTAGGCTGCTGAAGATCGGCCAGCCATTGAGCTGGAGAAAGCTTCTTACTTCATTTTCATAGCTAAATTAAAACAGGGAGACATATTCTCAAGTTGGTGCCCTTTGTCATGTAGCTGACAGCAGTAGCCTGGCAGCAAATGGGAGAAATATTCCATGATCATCTGCTTTTTCACAGTGCAGAGTTTCACTCCAGGAGAGGATTTCTAGACTAGGACAAAGCTAGTCCCTGTCCTGCCCCACTGGAGAGGAAGGATGGCACGGTCACAGGATGGGGACATCCCTTCCGTTGCATAGATCAGGAAGCAGGAGAATCATTTAATCACTGCTGCTGCAGGAAATTTTTTTCCTGGAAGCAGCTGAGCTTTGTCTCTAAGGCTGCCGAAGACTAAAAGCCTCAGCGAGCATAAACAGCCCGTGAAGTCTATGGACTCCTTCAGTCTCACAAATGGCTCCTGGACAATTCTGTTTTATAGGGATTCCCTTCTCTTTATAATGTGAGGGGCAATGGATATTAAAAAGAATTTGAGAATTATATTCGATAATTAAATAAATAAACAATTAATATATTAGGTTTATACATATAAATATATATTTTTTGAATATATATAAAGTAGATCAGAGAGGTGCAACAGGCCAGAGCTCCTGGCCCTCTCGGGGACCCTGGAAGAACCACCGCACCCAGGGTGGGAAAAGCCAGTATTTTCACTCTGGGGACATTCCCACAGTCCTTATTCAGGGCCTGCTGCAAACCCTGCTGAACTCAGGAGGGGTCCAAGCTCTCCTGCATCCCAGGAGCCAGGCCTGGCACCAGCCACGTGGCTGCAGCGCTTTCATGTTGCTTTTGAGGTCTGAACAGCTCCAGAATAAACATCCCCCAAGGTTTAACCATCCAGACAAGTCTGGGTGCACTTTGTCCCCTCAACTTGCTCTGACAGCAAATGCTGAGAACATAAACAGCCGTCAAGAGCTGTCCCTGCATTACCAGCCGTGCCATGAAAGACGGGGGGCAGCGGGTCCAGGCAAACACAGAGTCTCCAAGCGCTTGCCAGGATTTCTGTTTCCGAGCACTGCTGGCGGGGAGGCAGCATCTCTCCTACCTCTTGAGGAAGCTCAGGCTCTCCTGCAGGCACACGGCTCCCACGCGCTCCTGCAGGCTCTCACCGATGCGCCCGGCAGCCTCTGTCTTCTCCGCTAACGCCTGCGCATTTCAAGACGCAAGAGCAGATCGGGCTGAAGCCATTTTCTGTTCCTGCAGTGAACAGGAATACCTCCCACCCTGCTGCAAATCCCACTCACTTCTAAGGCAATATTTTGAGTTTGAAACTTCTTGCATACATAAAGCATCCGGTAGGAGCCCCATAGGCACCTTTGCTGCTGCTGCTTCCAGTGCAGTGAACAGGGCGCAGAAGTCATGGAAAAGTCCCTCCCTGGCAGTGCTCACTGCGAGCAACATCCAGCGGGGCTGCCCGGACCCTGCAGAGATTTGCTGCACATTTCAGTGCCACTGACCCGTTTGGTGCCTGCGGAAGGTGGGCTGTATCAGACGGCTAAAAAGCCGCCCCGTATTGGAGAGGCTCAAGCAGGTGGCAATTTAATGCCGTCCGTTAGCTGCTTGGCAGAAAGAAAAGCGTGCAAGGGACAGGGAGCCAGATGGCTGAAAGGAGCCAGATGGACTCCGGTGCTGAGCTCTCCCAGCACTCCAGGAAGCAACAGCGAGACACAGGGTGACTCCCATCACAAATGGGCTTTTCCTGTTGCACACAAGAGATACAAAACTCACCAAAAGGGGCAGGAGAAAACTCACTACCCCAAGGTGTCAGGAAACCCCGGCCGATGGTTTCCAGGGTGCCTTGTTCGCTTTCCCACCGACCTTTAGGTGTCAGCCCGAGAAAACGGAGCTGGCAGTATTTTGGTAAGGGTTGTCTGTTTATACTGGGGGTGGCTGCGAGCAGGATGAGCAGAGGGAGCAGGCGGCCAGGTCTCAGCTGTGCTGCAGTGGCCGTTTCTCGGATGCTGAAGGCACATCCTCGCAAGAGAGGCAGGATGCTGGGCACCTGCAAGGCGCAGGGCAATCGCAGCTGCATTTGCTGGTTGAAAATATGCTGGGACTTCCCACAGGGCTGCACGAAATCCCAAGGGTGAACCCAACTTCAGCTGGAATCAGCTAATCTTGAGCTCAGTGCTCTTGGGGTTAGTTTAGTTTTCCTTACATATGCTCAAGAGAAAAGAAACATGTCTGAGGACACACAGGTGCAGGTGCCAGCTTGCAAACTCGTGACATGCTGAGCTTAGCTCAGGACAGAAAAAAATGGGTCCTGCCAATACCCACACGTGGGTGTGTAGCAACTTGGCTCCCCCAAAGGATGCGATGTGAGCTTCTCAGTTCCTCACCCATTTACCTGAATGACTGCAGTACTGGCACCAGGGGTTCTCCCAATGTCAAAGGCTTCTTTCAGGGCTGCCCCTACCTCCTTCTATATAGCAAAAAATAAAATAAAATAAAATAAAATAAAATAAAATAAAATAAAATAAAATAAAATAAAATAAAATAAAATAAAATAAAATAAAATGGAAAAGAACAGTTAAGATATACTGGCATTTGCAGTGCGTTAGCATTTCCTCGCATCGCTTCTGGACCAGATAAATTCCCACCTCTAATTTTTGACCATTTTTTTATGCCAAAGCCTGGTTATTTTCCAGCTGAACTAATGACATTGTTCTGTTTTGTCCTCCGTGGCCTGTTTGAGTTTTAAAGATTTGGAGCTTGCCTTCACCCCGGTGCCAGCTCGGGTTATCTGCAGTCTTCCCAACTTAGCTTAACTGGAACGAAGGCGCCCACACAGCAAAACGGCACTTAGACCCGATGCGCTAGTCAGCTACGGGAGCTGAAATCGCCCACTCTTCCCCGCTCCAGCCTTCACCCACATAAACCAGCCAGTGTTAATTAAAAGTACTCCCTAACTCGAGACGGGGAGTTATGAGAGCAAACAGGAGCCAGATTAGTGTTCAGAGCTACGGTGGCAGCAAGACGAGCCCCATGAGGCTGCATGATGGGGAAGTTTCCCAAGACTGGGCTGGCTTGGGTTTTTCTGAATGCATTGTAAAAACAGAACTAACACTACAGACAAAGGGCTCGTTGCTTAAAACATGATCTGACCTTTATAGAGGCTTTAAACTCAAGCACATGGCTCGGTTATTTATTCCTTTATTTCTCCATCTTTCTACTGAGAAATGGAAAGTGTGTAAGGCTACATGTTCCATTTTTATCTTAGCAAATTTAAGGCTGCCAATTAAAAATTTCACCAAAGGTCTATTCAAAATGGCTCCTCTGCCATACTCATTGCAAAGTGTTAATCAGACGCAAATCAGCAGGGGTAAACAACTCTTTCTTCCAGAGTGCTGTCGCCTGACTACACAGTTGTATTAACACGATGTGCTGAGCTAGCCCATATGAGCTGGGCTGCACAAACACTCTTAGCCTGTCCCCATTGCGAGGTGAAATGCGTGGGCTTAAATCAACACGAGGGCCCTGCTCCACAATGGGACAGAGCTTGTGCTTAGTTACTAACTGCAGGGCAATAACTCGTTGAGCCAGAGTACTTAGTTGCTTTGGTCAGATGATGTGCCTGAATGAGCCCGTGTCTTTGTGGTGGCATTGGGATCCAGCGCTCCACTCTGGAGAGGACCAGAGTTTCTGCTGTAAGGAGCAGACCCATAGGGAACCCCCAGCTCCCTCCATGTCCCTCCTCGTCTCTCCAAGACCCGGCAACATTTTGAAGTTTCGCATTGCAGCCATGTCACATCATTAATTCCCCACCACTGCAAGGACAAGGTGACTCATCAATGACCCAACAAATTGCACCAACATTCTTGTTCACCAGCTTTGCAACCCCTTAGGCTTCAAAAGGCACAAAGCCCCTTTGCCTGGTCATTTTAGAGCTGGGGTGAAGCAGCCTGGCTGCAGAGCTGGCCAAGTTCCCTACAGCAGTGCTGGGAACTCACACTGAACCCCCACATGGCCTTTGAGTTCTCAGCATCCTTTGATGTGGTCACAGTTCTCCTCGCTCTCTACTGTTGAAAGTACAGGCAAATGCTTTTAGTTTGCACAGAAAGCTGGCTGGCACTGCCTGTGATAAAGCCAGGCATTCATAGCCAAAGCAGAATATTGCCTATTCTCTGTTCAGTCTTTTTTCAGTTAGAAAAATATAGTCATCCGAGTGGCAAAACCATCACCTTGTGACTTGCAGTCACAATTATATATTGTGATCAGTCAGAGATAACTCATGGAATATTTCTTCAATTAAACATGCCATCTCCCTATACATATAGAATAATGAAGGCCTGGAATATGCTGGAGAAAAAGAAATAAAGGGATGACAGAGGTTTTACAAGCTAAGCCAGTGAGCTGGGTGAAGACACAGTTATATTTTTTTCCATGCTCATGTCCATTGAATCTTGCTAGACTGAACCTAGGGCCGGTCCTACCAGGCACGAACCAAGCCGGGACACTGCACAAGTGCTAGTAACCCCTGCGAGATGTGGGTGAGGCTGCTCCACAGCACATGGAAAGGGCAAAGGAAAGTTTCCTCTTAATCAATATCTCAGAGGGGGGGAAAAAAAGGGTTAAATTCTCTTTCGCTCTTAGTTGGCCTCTTTGAGGGTTTGTCACTGAGTCAGTGGCACGCTCTAAGACAACTTCTAAGATGCCCCATAGGAAAAGCCCTATAGTCATTTCCTTCCCTGAAATACATGCTAGAAACAGACCTTAGGAACACGAGGTCTTCAAGGCACTGATTTGAAAGAGCTCATAAAGATGCCCAATGTCGAACGCTGAAATTAGTAAGTTGTAAGCACTTTGTCACCAGCTGGTGCCTGCACAGCCATGTTTGTGAATACGAGGAGCCCTCCGGCAGGGAGCCGGGCTTGCGGAGCACCCTCCCAGGGTGAATCAGTTTGTCAGGGAATTTCCCTTCCTCTGCTGCCAGAGGCCGTCTGAAATGGAAACTGAGAAGACAAGTGTGGTAATTCCTGCCGCTGACGTTCGGCTTTAGCTGAATCTAGGAGGTCCTGCTGTGTTTTCCAAACAAGGTGGTTTCCTTTGGTCCTCCCTGTTGCTGCAAGGAATCTCCGCAGCTTCGTTTGTATCCATGTGCCTCGGCAGCATCCTTCAAAGGAGGAGCCTGGCTGGGAAAGAAAAGGACCCCGCAGCCTGGGAGCTGAGGGCCTCTGTGGGACTGCAGAGCAGGACACCCTGCTCCAGCCTTGCAGGAGAGCTGTGCTGGGACTGCGTTGGCTGCCTGCTGGCTTGCCCAGGGCTCCAGGAATAATCCTGGTGAGACTCTCACCTAGGTCTGATTAGCAGTGAGCAGGTCCACAGACAGGCAATCCGGCAGCCCAAATATCCTGCAGAGCTAATGCAAAGGTGCTATAAAAGTTAGTCCACACTGTCGGTTCATTAACAGCAAGAAGCGATGCAGAGCATCTGGAAATGACCCTCACCTAAAGGAGTGAATGCCACCTATAGCCTCCCTTTACTGCAGACACTCAGTCTTTGAGCAGATTTCATCTCCGTGAAGAAGCAGTAACAGGATGAAGAGAGACCATGCAAACATCCCAACATCCCTTCGCTAAAGTAGTAAACTGAGGAAAAACTCATGAGTTCTCACCTGGGTAATTGAAAGTAACTTTTCCTCTGTCTTCAAAATAATCCACATGAGGCACTGTGCGTGAAGGGTCTGGCTGGGTCCCAGCAACGTCCAGTTGCCACTGCATACAGACAAAAAAGAGCTCAGCCGGGGGTGGTTCATGGCAGTGCTGGAGTAGCCCCAGGAACACTGAGGATCTTTATCCAGTCCTTTTGCCAGTTACTCTTTTCTGTTGTTTTTCTTTTCCTTCTTCCTGTATTTGCTGCCCTAATTACACCTTCTCTTCTCCAATCTCCCTTCCCTCGTTCCTGCCACCAAATTCCTCCTTAGGTGTGGGCACAGTTTTCCAAACCCACCTTCCTACATGCACACATAGAATGCTTACTTTACTTTTACTCAGATATTATGTCTGTACGGAAGGTGGACTGTAATAAAAAGCACCTATGCACTGGGAAAACTGCATCTGCATATGAGCTTTTCCTAAAGTTGTAATTGTATTGAGAGAGAAAAATCCAAATAACTAGACTTTTTTTTTCGTAAAGTCAATCTGGCCTCTCTCTTCTCATTTCCAGTTTCTTCACATTCTTTTCACTGGTGTTTTCTTGCCTTTTTTTTTTTTTTTTTTTTTTCCTGAATGAATTTAGCATTGGTGTAACATTTGTATTTTTTTCCTATCCCTGTGTTTTTCTTTATATATTTAAATTAAGCTATTATTCACCTCCAATTTCAGGTAAGTTTTTGCTATTTCATCATAGATCGTATTACTCATATGTAAAAACAAAGCTGTTCTAAACCTATAGAAATATTGTTAGAATGGTACTGTCCACATTTTTTTCTGTAAGTCTGAGAAAAACACGCACCAAAGGGTCCTCATCACCCTGCCTTCGTGGGGATGAGGGAGGAGAGTCCCTCTCGTGAACTGTTTATGAGCTGAGCAAGTGTAATTAATCCAAGGAAGAGAAGCTCTAGGCAAGGATGGAAGCAATCGAAAAACTCCAAACTGTTGATGAAAACTGTTAGGACAGAAAAGGATTAGAGCTGTCAAGTAGCAAAGTAACCATAGATACAGGGAATCAAACCTCTCAGCTCATATTGTCATACAAGAAACAGAGCACAAGAAAGGCAGGCAGGTTCAGGCTTTGATAGCAGCTACAGGCATTCCCAGTGAAAGGCTTTGAGTTCCCATGGGGCCAGTAGGTCCCAGGTTCTTCTGAACATGGGGTAAACCACATCTGTTCTTTCAAGCTTAGGTAGGAATTTAGTGATCGGCTCTGTCTTTTTCCTGTGGTCCAAACATTGATGCAGGAAATACGGAAATTCTGGTGGAACTACAAGTCAAATAAGATGGAAGAAAATCCCAGGAGAAAGGACAGGTCAAGATAGCTTAATGCTCACAAAAAGGCAAGAGAAAATGATTCTAAAGTGCTTACTAAAAAGAGGCGAAACATCATGAACTCCTGCCAGCTTGCTCAGGGAAGCAGGGGTCTGTGCGTGTCCAACAGGACTCCAGCAGGGAAACAGCTGCATTCCTCAGGTAAGCTCCTCAGCTCCGTAAAAGGATTTAGAAAAGGCAATAATGCAAAGAAAAAAGCTCCAGGTTCTTCTGGAGGATAAAATAGGCAACGGGCAAGTCTAAACCTAGTGATAGTTGTTTGCTTTTACTCTCTGCTGCATTAACAGGAAACAGAGCTTATGCTCATAACTGGGGAAAAGGGACAATCAGTAAATGCAGAGAGAAAGAACCCTTGGAACATACCTTTGGTACATCTTAAGGCACCATTCGTACACTAAAAGACATTGGCTGAAGCTAACATGGTTCATGTCGGTGAGGGTGGAGAGGTGAGAAGACAGGCAGGCGTGAGAGCAGTGCGTGTACGTGGCCAGCAGACCTGCTTCCTTGAAGAAACCACTTCTGTGCTCCAGGCTGGGCAGAAAAGTCATTTCCAGTTGTCTTAGATGCTGCTTCAATGCAGTCTCATCTGTGTTACTAGTGGAACTGAAGGGAGGAATCTGGGCTGTCATGTACTGAATTAGCTTTTCCTCCAAGTCTTTCTTCCAGAATCCTGGACTCCAGGTGGAAACAGGCTCCACGCCTTGGCCCCTACCAAACAACTTCTTCTTCTCCTTCTCCCACTTCAGCGACTCGCCCACTGACTGCAAGGGCTCCAGGGACATGCTGCCACATCCGCTGAACGCTTTTTCCACAGTGGACCACATCCGTTCAGCCAGCAGTGTATAAAGCATTTCACACTTTCCCGCAGCATCACTTCCAGAACATTCCAGGTTATAAATATGTTTACAAGCTTCAAAAAATTTCCCTTGCTCAGTGAATCCATGGATGGTTTCCTCTGCAACAGAAAGAGTAACAACACAGCTTGATATTTGTCCACTCCTCCATGGGGCCCATCCTTTTAAAATCTGAGTAATGATGGGTGCAGTTTACCTGTACCCCAAGCTCCCTCTGGATTCTTTTCAAGACCACCTCACTCACTGAAGCCAACCACTACCACCTCTCACTTTTCACAGGTCAAATACTTTCCTTCTCCTTTCTGCTTGCTTCCTATCTCTTTGAGACGAAGCCTGAAGACCAAACTTCTGCAGTTTTATGTGATCATCCCAGTAGGCCTGCTCTGGTAGCCAATACAGGTTTATTAATGACAATCCTTCACCAAGAAAAGTACCATTTGTCCAGAAAAAAAAAAAAAAAAATTAACAGAGTGGACATTTTGTGAAAGAGAAAACAGCTGAAAGTCAAGCCTGGTAAGTCTGACTCCATCTCCATTCTCCATCTTTCCTACAGGAAAAAAACATCAGCAGACAAATCGTTGCAGACTCCCTTGTATGCTCGCACTCCTGCAGCCAGACCCATTGCCGCCATGGGCAATGCCCCCTCCTTCAGGGCTGCCCATGCCGGCCGTTTCAGCCAAACGTGGGCTACCCACAGCGGGGCAGCAGCGCGAACTGACGCGTCTCCCCACGGCTCTCATTTCTGCAAGAAGCTGTGGGTGGTTTCTGACGGAGGCACCGGCCTAGTCACCACGTGCCCTGCGGGGTGGTGGCTCAAAGTGGACAAGTTGAAAGGAGAAGATTTTTGCTGCTGTTTCCAAACTTTCTCATCTGCCTCACTCAGCACACTACTGAGAGTTAAATATCTTCTTACAATAGCTGCACAAAGCTTTGTGTTTTTTCCTGTGTGCTTTAGAGATGAGGAAACTGAGTAACAAAGGGTGAACATGATTTGCACTAAAGTATATGGAGCAGAGCCCAGAAGAGAAATGAAACTTGATGAGAACGCAGAGAACATTAAGGGAGGACATAAGAAATGAGACTCTGAAATCAATTTAATATACAGCTTTGGGGAGTGATGTAGAGTCAAGAATGAATGTTTATTATCTTTCATAAATGCCACATGTATCCTAATTTTCCTGTGTGAAAATAGCTGTGTAGTTAGAATTAAATCAAACAAGACCGGAGAGAGGAACATGACACAGAAAGGAGAGGGGCTGATGCAAGGATCCTCAGCAAAGCAGTGTGCAAGGTCAACAGCAGGTCGAGCAAGCCGCACTCTGCCTCCCTCAACACACGCCACGTTTAGGAGCTGTTGGTACCGTTAAGCTACACACAACCCACCTCCCCTCCACGTTCACAGGGGAAGCCCAGCCGCAGCCTACACAGGGCCGGTCACATGTGCACATGTGCGTTCTTTTTACGAGATGTATCAGGAGTCTTTGCAATGGTAAAAATGAGAACATCGCAGGGAAATTCTTCTGAGGCAAAGGGAAAGCAAAAGTCAGACGTTTCCGGGAAATGAGTGCGCAGTTCAGAAAAGACGTGTAAGCAGGTGAAAGACTGTGAAGGGGAAAACTTAAAACACCTATTGCAGAAGCATATGAAAACAAGAGTCTCCAAGTCTGGAAGACAGAGAAGGACCAGGACTGGTCATAGAGAGTAACGGAAAGATATCGCTTTCCATAGCATATTTACCTGCAGATCTCTTTCCTCCTACTTCCTTCCTGCAAGTTGCAATCTTCACGAAATTCCCTGCCAAATTCTCTTTTTCAGGCATCTTTTCAGCTGCTTCTCTCCCTGCAGCTATAGTGTTCAGCAATTTGTCTGCCACGTTTTTCAGTTTCCCTCTCTTCTTTGGATCCTGCTTGTTTCTCTCTTCCCGAGAGGTCTTGGGAAGCATCCTTGTGTTTTCGCCAGCCGCTTTCTCCCCCTTGCTGCTGCTTCCCTTGAAGAGTCCCCAGGAATGCTTCATCTTCCTCATCATCCAAGCAGATCCACGTGTTTGCTGCCTGACTGGGAACACTAACAGAAAAAAATGGTAGAAACACCCTTACACGAGGTGATGCTTCAGGTGCAAGTTTAGCAGCTATTTCCCAGAGAAGTCATTTATGCCCAGATCTTGTTTCTGTGCTACTACAAACTCCCTACTAAGAAATCTCCTAAGAAATCTAACCTGTTTCTTGCCCATGTTGAGGAAGGAAACTTTTATAGAATGCCAGTCCTGTTACGTAATCTCTCATTTCTTTTTATTTCTTTTTAGGAAAACAATGTCAAAAACCTCCACCAATCTCATCACAAGGCGCTGGGGGAAAGCCGGTGGATTTTTCAGTATGTTCTTAATGACTAACCCATCCGTGAGTGCTGCCAATTTATTCAGTAAGAATCCTATCAGTATAAGAGAGTTTATTATTAGCAGCTTCTGTGAAACACTTCCACACATGCCCTGACTGCACCTGAGTTCTGCAGGGAGGAAAGTACTCCTCTTTTTGGAGCCAAATTTTCCTCCCTCTCTCAGAAGATCCAGTGCCAACAGGGAAGTAAAATGGATGTTGATTCACGTTTTAGCAGCACCATTCAGAGGAGATAAGAGTTATCTCGAGCTTCGGGACTGAACTGTTTTCAGATGTTTTCTATATTATTATGAATTATTTATATGCCTATACAAAATAAATATCATGAAATTGCAGCAATCCATCCTAAATGTGTATATGTGTGTGTGAGTATGCATGTGCTTAGGTATATACACATATTCACCAGCCAAACTCCACCTTGCAGAAAAAGGAGATTTCTGCCAACTCAGTACAAGGCTCATAATTCTGAGTCCTGAGCTATGAAGGGTCTGCTCCATAATCCTCAGAACATGTTCCTAAACAGAAAATGTTGTTTAGTTCCAGGAGCTCATGTTTAAAACAATTTTTTTTAAATATCTGCACTGATCTAAGAAAGACAATTAACTTAGAGATAGGCTGAAATGCTGTCCTTACCACACACTGCTTTGCTAGATAGTTCAAACCTGGTTTTATTTTTCCAGACCATTAATAAAAAATTGGAATCAAGAACGTGACATTACAATCCATATTTATTCAAAATCGTGTACTATGCAAGAACATTTTTCTTCTGTGTTTGAATTAAGGGTTAATTATTCTACCCAGCATCTGGATTAAGGATAGGTGAAGTCATCATTCTTGGTTTAATGTCTGCAGTTTTCTTCCAAGATATTCTACATTTTCATGACAGTAACATTCCGCTAGTTCACTACTTGGAAACAATAAACACGGTGGTGTTCTTTGTTAATAGACTTCTAGCTGAATCTTCATCCCCTCTGACTCTTTCACTCAGTGCTTAATTCCAAAAGCATGTTATTGCACAGCAGTCTGATTCATTAGTAACAAGAGGAAAGAGGAAATAAATACAGTTAATTTATTACTGTTCATTTGGGAAAGAAATATAAATTCCATCAGTGGTCATAGATCTGAATTGTTCCCAATGGGAAATACTGCGATTGCAAAATATTGTGTTATCCAAAGTTGTGAAAAAAAAAAAAAAAAAAAAAAGTTAGAAAGTCACAGTTTTTATGTACGTTCCATTTTGATCTTACTTTTTATTTGTATAAAGTTAAAATGTTTCCTTTGGAACATGATATCTGTAACACATACTAGACACGACAAAGCCAGAGCGTTAGAACTGAGGAGAAGCATTCCAAGCATACTGAAACAGTTCAATAAGATTTTCCCATGAAAATCCCAACACAGTGTGTTTATGTTTTATTTCATCAGCATTTTCCAGGCCAGCTCTAACAAAAATGATATCCAGAATTTCCCTGGACTTCTTTGCAGAAGGAAATGGGATGTCAACATGCCAATGCTGCAGGCAAGATTCTTTGCAGTATACAAATTTTGAATACGGAACAATAGCAGAACCAAGTCCTAAACTGGGGCAAAGTGATAGATGGGAATTGCTGTGTTTTCCCAGAAAGCTTCTTTGAGGGGAATGAAATATAGGCCTCTGGGAAGTGGGCAGTGACTGAGCAGAGATGCACAGGCTTCCTGAGGCGAGGACCATCTCAAACTCCACAGTTGCATCAGTCTTCTCAACCAGAGGCACTGGAGAGACCCCCCAAGATCTGAGTACCACTAGAGTACACCCCATCTGAGCAGGGCAACACCAACAACGCCCAGGGCTCACCTGCTCTGCCTTCACCTGGTTCAGAGCCAGCAGCAATACACATCTATAGGCAGAGTACACAGCTGCCATGGAGCAGACAGCTACAGGCACCCTGAGGAAGGACAGTGATTTAGGGATCCCTACTCTGCATCTGACTGCAGGGATGAGCTCCAAACAGCAGCACGAGGTGATGACCCATCCCTCCCACTGTCCCCTAGGGAGCATCTTTACCCACTCGGGACATCCCCGCCCACTATTCTCTATTTCTGGGGGCAAGGGTTGAAGCTTGGTGTGACTGTCCACCAGGCCAGGAGAGGTGACACTGCAAAGCAGCTGCCAAGATGCCCACCAGCAGTTTGTTTCCTTGGGTCCGTGTGCCTTAGCAGCGCATGCAGGGTGCCCCTTTGTCTCCAATATTATTTTATAACTCAAGGCAAAGTTCTGCAGCTAAAAGACGGGGATTTGAATCTCACTCTAAGAAAATCCTCTACTATAGTGCTCCCATGAACAGTTTTGTGCCCAGACAAGGAAAACCCCTTTACAGCACAGGAACTGAAAAGTGCCAAGATCAATCTATAGTAAAGGTCTTACAGCAGGTGTTAACATAATACAAAGGAATTATTTGCCATCTAAAACCACTGCTTCGCACAGTGGAACCAGGGCACTGCTGCATTTCCCCTGCCCCTTCCATGGGCACACAAGGTCCCCATCCCAAAGAGCTCCTTCAAAGCAGACAGAAACAGCAGGAATCCACATGAACATGGCCAAGTAACAAGCACAAACCTGTTCTTGAACAATCTCCTTTGTCAGGTGTATTAAATGACCTTCTACTTCCTCAAAAGCTACTTCTTGGAAGCCTGGCCTCCCAACACTGCCTGTGCGCCACAACTCCCTGTTCCTGGCAATCCAGAGCTGTTCCCTACAGCAGTAATTCTCCTTTCTGCCCTGACCCTTGCTCTGCTTACCATGAAAGAGAAGGACGTTGTCTTCTTGGGAACATCCCCAAGAGTTTCTCCCATCGCCTAGAGCTGCTGGAAAAGCCTGTGGACTCCCCACGCCTCTGAGACTCTGTATTTCCTTCTTGGAAAAACTATAACTCCTTTGTTTTCAGGAGATTTCACTAAACAGGAGACTATCTCAGATAATATTTTATACCGCTTTTCTGTTGACTGAACTCTTTATCTTGCTGCTTCCTTTTTTTTTCTCCCATACATAAAATCTCCTCATAATAAGTGGATTGTGTGCTCACTTGAACAACAGGCATTTGGTCGGCATGCTAATCAGATGAAGTCAGACTATTAGCACTTATCTTTAAATGAAATGACTTTGCAAGGGTCCAGTTACACTAATATTCCCATTCTAGCTATGTAATTGTGCCCCTTCTTGCTTGGCAGAGACGCCGCGTGAATACAGTGGAGCATATACAATGGAAACTTTGTGCTCAGCAGCATCTGTTATGTGAAACACACTTGAGTGTTAACAGAGAGCTGGGTCTGCAGTATCTGAGGAGAGAGATCTTCCTGTTTTTTTTTTTTTTTTACCTTCTTTGTTTCCAGAACATGCTGGTATCTCTCCACCATTCTGCATCAAAGGCATGATGGCTGGCAGGAAAGAATATTAATTGTGATGCTAAAACATGCAGAGCATAGCAGTGAAAATGTGGTGGTTCCCTAGGATATGAATTCATGTAAAAGCATTTCTGGAAACTGCTCCAGCTTGACAATGTGCTCCTCCACCCACACACAGCATCTTTGATTTCATCAGCAGGCAAAGAACAGTCAGCCTCTGTTATAAGCAAGGTATGCTTAAAAAGAAACACTGTACATCGTAGCTGACATTGTCGTGATTGGCGTATGGAAGAGATGATTTCGATAACCATGCAAAATTAGCTGTTCATCATTCTGTAGAAAGCATACGTTTGTACTTATTTCACAAGGATATCCTCTTCCCAAAGAAATAAGGTTGTGTAGTCACAGGGTGCATGCATCTTGGTGCTCTTCTGATGTCCTGCCCTAGCGCATTTGAATGAGTAGGTCAATTTTAAATCAAATTGACAGAGAGTGGCTGGCACAAACTAGTACATCTCTAAACGCTTCATGAAAATATGCTTTGTAGAGAAGATAGACTCTTAATATTCCTGCGGAGGAAAAAAGCACAGCATGGACTCAGCCTTTATTAGACATCAGAGACTCCACCCAGCAGCTGGAGTTGAAGTACACAGACATGGTTTCCTTGGCTCTGTTACTCACCAAATTCCCTGCTTGTGCTCCAGCTAACCTATATATGTGCTCCAGTAAATAAAGCAATGCAAATATTAACACAAGCGACCCACAAGTGGTCATAGCAACAGCTGAAAGGAAGTTCCTCCTCTGCAGCGCCTGCCTCCCCCCGGGCTCTGCACCCTCCCATCATTTTGCCCCAAACGGGCTAAAAAGAGATGCTGTGAATCTGGAGGCACCATCACTGCCCAGCTGTTGCAGCCACACTGGGACCAAGAGACAAACAGCGACCGTTCCTCCTTTCTCTTACCGAGGACACTCACTGGAGGGTCTCCTGCCTGCTCAGCCAGGGATTTTTCATCACTTCTCATAATTTTACAGAAGTTAATCTGAGACTTCTCTCCTGCTCCAGATTTGTCAGAAACGAGATGAATTTGAGGTATTAGGAGGGGGCAGATAAATGCACTGGCACGCAAAAAGGCTGCCGGCTTACGTCAGCTTCAGGCTCCTAAGAAATCAAGCTAAAACCCTGCAAATAAGGTCCCTGGGGAACTGAATCCTGCCCCTTCCTCAGCCCTGAATACTGCAGCACAAGTTTGGACTTGCTGTACCACTTGTACTGCCTGCGTTTTCCCCATCATTGCGAGGACCTGACTCCAAACTGACCTCAATTTTCACTTAATTAGCAACCTACTTTACTGTTCCTTTGAAACATTTTTAGCTAATCCCTAGGGATTTTGCCTAATTCTGCTTTTCTTTTCTTTTCTTTTCTTTTCTTTTCTTTTCTTTTCTTTTCTTTTTTTTTTTTTTTTTTTTTTTTTTTTTTTTTTTTGAATGAAACAAGCATTGTCTTAAGGAAGATGCTTCCCCCTTTGGAAACAATAAAAAAGTCACAAACACACACACACACACACACAGTTTTAAGGAAGAAGCTGTAAAAAGTTCACCCTGACTACAAAAATTCCCTACATGACAAACATCCAATCTACACAGCAAAAGAAGAAGAAATTAATCCTTCTAGAAGCAGCAGTTTTGTCTTCAGTAAAGCAGCTGGTACCAAGCTGGGAATTCCCTTTCCTGGACTTTTCCCTGCAGGCCTCCAGCAAGGACAAAAGAACAGTGCAGGCATTGCAACTTCCTTCTGTTTTTCTTCAGCAGTAGAGATTTATCCTTGAGAAAGAATGCATGGCATATCACACACCCTGGTTAAAAAATCTGCTTCTCCAGACCACAAAAATGAGCTTCTAGGCTCAACCAAAAGCTGGGGACAATAAAATATTTCCAAGCAAGCTCGTTATGCTTCATAGATTTAACAGACCCCAAGGCCCTGTTTAGGACGCGGTTATTTTTAGCTGCAGAGAGGTGCAGAAATAGCAGATACAGGGAGGAGCAGGAGGTGGTTTCCAAAGCCCCCGCACCTCTGCACAGAGGCCAGCCTGGTTTTGTGTTACCAGTGGGGAAGGTCGGGGAGCTGGAGCTCTTGGAGTGGCACTGGCACTTGTAGAGGACATGGAGAGAGGAGGGAAATGTCACCATGGGGCCGGCAGGGCTGAGTCAGAGGGGCCACACCTGGCTCCGTGCAAAAGGGCAGCGGGCTCGATGTGCCCCCCAGCACGCTCAGAGTCACCCTCCAGCATATCCAGGACAGGCAGCGCTTTAAAGACGCACGAATAAAAGCACTTAGCCAAGAACAGCAAGTTTCCGCATTGCCTTTGGGCTTTCCCATCCCTCAACACGTCGCCCTGACATTGCAGCTCCCCGAGCCCTCCACTGCATCGGGTCTAAAGGCAAGGATGGAGATGGGGAGCTGTGGGGTCAGGGTGCTCCTCTCCTTGCCACGTGCATTCAGCGGGGATGACCGCTGGGCACAGAAGCAGCCCTGCTCAATAAAAGCCCCCCAGCTCAATAAAATTACTGCACAGTGAGCGGCTGAGAAAGAGGCAGTGTCTGACCTTGTGTTTCTACCACCTATACCTCTGCATACACAATATATACAATATAAAGCTCGTGGCAAGCTGTAAAGTACTTCCACTGTGTTGAGGAGGGACAACGAGGTTCCTCTGCCTGCCTAAGGGGATCAGGACAACATGCAGGAAAGGCATCCGCAGGAGGAGTTTCTCACCCCATATCTCCTATTCCTCAGGGCCCCGCTGCATTACTTAAGCACTTGGAGAGTCCAAGTCGTGAATGGTTTCCTACTGCCAATTCAGGGCAATATTTCTGCAACAGAAACCACAGCAGGGCTCAGAGCTGATCATATACCTACAAGAAAAGCCACCCAGCAGCTTTGTTGCTGTATCACAGTATTTCCTGTCCCAGCCTCAAAAACAGTGTAAACCTAAGTGTATCCCACAGGTTTGACAGATGAAAACCAAACGCTGCTTGCTGTACCTCAAGTGGGGAGGGTTTTCTCTTCAATAAGTTACAGGTATCGTGGGCTAGTGTGGTATAGAATGCACTAGCTCAACCAACATGTCTCTTTTCAAGTTGCCCCATGATTTTATCCAGAGTTTCCTCAGAAGCATGTATTATGAATATTCCATCTCTGTTTGTGCAGAGATAAGCCTAAAGTCTTTTTATCTGTCTTAGATTGACAGGACTCCTCTGTGCATTTTATTCATATACCCTCTCCTGCCATAAATAATTCAGGTTCAATTTAGAATGAAACTTCCTACACACATATGTACCCTCAGCCCTATATGGTGCAGCATATGTAGAGATCTGGGGCTGAATATGCACATTACACATTCCAAAACCATTTGCATGGTTTTTCAGCTGCCACAAGAGGCCAGTGATTCTATAATTTTTAATCTCCAGTGTTTCACTGACACTGCATGGACATGTCTCCATAGGCACATCTGTTAGACACCATCTGGAGGCTAAAAATCTTAACTACAGACTGGTTTTCACCTGGAAACTGTTCATACCAGAGCTGTATGCAACTGAATTCTAACTGAACTTCAAACCCTACCATTTCTAGCCCTTGAAGACAATGCAAACATTAATGTCAGGTATCTCCGGCTACAAGGACAAGCTGAAGAGCTAAAGGCTGGAACTGCCCATCCAACTGAACCTGGAAATCTCCATCCTGCAGAACATGGAAATCTCAATCTTCCCAAAATAGTTGTTATATGTTGGGATGGGGAATATTTACAGTACAATCCAGAGCCATCATCTTCACTGCTGAGCATCCTGATGTTGCCATCAGGTTACTTAAGAGAAGAGGTGAGGGAAAAATACTGCAGCTCTCCTACAAATACCTAAATAAGTCACTTTCAGAAATGCTCAGCATCTAGCATCCTACACTACCATTTTCATTTCTGGACAGACTGAAAACAAGCTTCACTCCCATCCCATTGAGAGCATGGAATTGCTCACAAGATTTATCATCTAGCCCTGAAAGAGCTAATGATCTCAAAGATGTCATGATGTCACGCTAAAAAAAAAAAAAAAAAAAAAAAAAAAAAAAAAAAAAAATTTAAAATAAAGTTTAAATTATTTTTACAAATTCTGTTTTCCTCCTTCTCTCAGCTCCCAGCTCCAAACAACTGGAGCTGAGGTAGCTTCTTCAGTGAGGAACTTCTTTCAGCAAGGGTAATCCAAAAGAGTCCTAAGAGAGAGCTAATCATGCTCTGAACCCATTTCAGTAAAATAAACTGTGGAAGAAATCTGCATGAACACAAAGAGAAGCATTAAATTTTAATCAACATGAGTTCAGTCTGAATAAAGCAGGTCTCCCAAACACACGATGATAAAACATTTACGCTGCACCATCGTGTTCTCTTCCAAGCACAGCAAAGCATTCAGAGGAGACTTTGCACAAGAATTTACAGTGCATTGCATGACGAGAAAGCCCTGAGAGACTCTTCAGCTTTTTCCAAACCCTTCTTCTGTTATAGGAAAGAAAGAAATCTAAACAAAAGAAAATGTGGGCAAAATTTCAGGGAAGCACATTGGGTATAGGCAAGGCAAAGGCAGCGAACGGTATTTGTAGGACATTTCTCTGCTGTCAGTGTCAGAACAGATCTTTCTTTTGGTTCCTACCTCTTGGTGTTGTGGAGCAAGCACTATATAAATATCCACAGATCCTCATGCAAAAAGATATATAGATGAAAATCTCGACTCCCAAGGATGGCAGAGCATGCCCAGCACTGTCGCAGAGCTCCTCCAGCACATGCATCCCTATGACTCTGCTCACAGGCATGGCTCACAACGAGCCTTCCTCCTCTAACAATAAGGATCTGGTCCCAGAGCAACCAAAATTACATAACTTGCGAGGAGGTTTCTAAACTACCAAATGAAAAAGGAACCAACAATTTTTACCCAACCTGAACAGGTATGTTATCTGCACCGTTGGGGCCTCACAACACGTATTTCAAGCGCAGAGACTCCTGAAATTTGATTAATAAAACAGCATTAAGGCCACATTTCAACAAAGTGTTTAAGTCCGCAGCTACTTCCTTCAGGCTCAGAGAGGATATTCATCCTCCTGGCCTTACACATCTGTGCTGGGGAGCAGGGAGCCAGGCTGCCTTGGTGTTTGTGCACTCCATGGCTACCAGACTGTAAATACCTCGGCGTCAATAACATCTGAAAATCACACAAAATATAAACCAGTTTAATGTGACTGATCTTGGCTCACTATGGAGTCATTGTATTTTAAGGCAGTTGCCTGGAGCTTTTTTTATTTGAGTGAATGTGTTTTTAATGGTATTTTCCACATGAATTTTTGACATGAGGTTTCCAAGCCCCAGAATGGTTACATGCCCAAATAAGGCCTCTTCAGCTGTTACCACACTATTCAGTTATACATATTTTAGGTAGGCAAAATGGGTAAAATGCCAGCAAAGTATAAGCTTTCCTGCTCAAAACTTGCTTTACATCAGGAAAAAGAAGACTGCACTGAGTTTGTAGACGGGGAGGAGAAAATGGACAGGCTGATTCCTGTTGAGCTTGCCCCGTGTCATCAGCTACATATGTACAAAGGGAAAGCAAAAGAGCTATAAAGTACCTTCTGGATCACCCTTCATACAGAGGCAAGTGGGACTCGAGTCCTTCGTGTCTGCAATTGTCCCTCCTTCACATGTACAAACATGATTGAGAAAAAGCACATTAACATTTTCTCTCCTATTGCTTCACAGTCTCAGGGGGTGGCGCATAAGATATTCCAAGCTAGGCTGCAGTCTTAAATAAAATATATACCACAACAGGTCTGCCTGGGTACAACTAGTTCTAGGAAACAGATGTACCTTGTGATATTAATTTATTCTAACATTATTTGGGGAAAAGAGAGGGGAAGAAATATTGGTATGTATAGCAGGTATTGGCTGATATTTAAAACCTTTGGCATTACCATATGTGCCTGGAAATAATTGTCAGTGCAATTAGTTGCTGTCATTGAGGACAGCATGTAAATGACTAACTAATCTGCATATACAATTAAATAATTAGATGCCATATGTAAGTGCAGTTATTTATACGTGCAGAATCAGAGACAAAATTTGTCCCATCCGCATAATGCATCATCTTATGAATCAGATCCTTTTAAACATATGTACAGATTTTCATTACTGAAAAAGAGTGCTCCATCTTAGGTAAAAATCAAAATGAATATTTCATATAATTGATTTTCTCCTGTGGTGCAGTGAATCTGCAGTGCCTACATCCAGCAAGCTGGCAGGAACCTGGAGCTGCTGCCCATAAAATGACTGTCAATTTTAGGAGTTCGTTATGAGAAAAACAGGTCAGGAAAAAACACCCTGCTGAAGGCCCGTGCGCTCCAGTCACGGAGGGCTGGATCTGTTCTGCTGAACAGCTGACCTAGATTCTCTGCCTGAATGAGGACATTTCACGGAGCTGAAGCTGCTCAGAAAGTCAGAATTTCATGTATCACTTATCACGAGAGGGGGAAAAAAAAAGAAGCGTATAAAAAGGATATAACCTTAAGGGAAAGCGATGGCTCCTGTTAGTCACAAAAGAGCTTCATCCATGCCCGCCCACAGCACAGCCCTACGTGCTCCTGCTCTCCGCCTGGAGCCCTCGCTGCCGCTCGCCACAGCCCCCAGCCCCGCCAAGGCCGCAGGGCCACGACCGCCCGCGGGCGGCCGGCTCGCTGCTCCCGAGCCCCCGCAGCTTTCCGGCCGCTCGGCTGCGGCTCCCGTCCCCGGCTGTGCTGGCTCGGGGGCTGCTGGCTAGGGCTGGGCCGAGAGCGAGTTCGGCAGCCGGCTCTGCTGAGCCCAGCGCTGCCGGGTCTCATGGGATCGGCCGCGCGCACAGCACGGCCCGTCCCCCTGGAAGCTAAGGAAGCCTTGCCGAGGTCATGCCATGTCCCACCTGGGATTGCTCATGACACCTCCCCACCCTGCAGCTATCCAAGGGGAGGGAAGCGCCCCTGTGGCCCTCAGTAACCTGAAGACAGTGATACGCGGCTCAGAGGGTCAGGAAGGATGGCCAGCCCCGAAATAAGGACATCTGAGCCCTCTTCCTCCTGCTTGCGCTCCTGATCCATCTCGTCTCCAGTTAGTTCCTCACCTTGCCAAGGCCTCACTGGGCCCTCCAAGCTGGCTGCAGTAACGTCTCATATTAATCACCAGTGCCAACCTGGCCAGAGTTGGGGTGTCGCAGAGGGTGTCTGTCCCAGGTGTCTCTGTGAAGGAGGACAGCAGGGCACAGAGCTCCGCCGCGTGATTGCCGACAGTGGCAACACACCCGCCGAGCTCCCACAGGAGGGGAGCAACCGCGCTGGGCCACCTCCCCAACGAGCATCTTCCCCTCAGCTTCACCGAAACCTCTAGAAGGGCAGCAGAGATGAGAATCTCAACCTAATTAGCCACTTCTCAGCTCACACCTGGTCCAATGAATGCAAATGCCACATCAGACAACTGGGTTTTCCTCGCCATTTTATTTTTGTATGTGGGTAACATGCAAACTAGGTCAGTATTATTCCTACTGAAACACTCGCCATGGGTGTTATTTTTAGAAAAACATGTGATAGTCTGACTTTTATTTATGAGAGCACAGAAAGATCCACTGTGTATCTTCCTGTCTGCCTTGTTTCAAGTGGTTTGCTTTTCTAGTTCTTTGCACTGGTTACTGAAATCCTTAGCCTCTTTTGGAAAGAGAGAGTCAGGCTAAATCAGGAGATCTTTTAGTTCACACGCCTTGGCAGTCTGTGAAAGACAGCACATCAAAATGAGCAAACCAAACCAGACAAGAGCATGAAGAGGCTTTGGAAAGGCAATAGAGTGATGTAGGTAACAAGAAACAGGCATATGAGAAGAAAAGTTGTTGGAGGACTGTGTGAGTTGTGAGATCAGACAGAGTTTGAGAAATGGCAATTAGATCTTCACAGTTCCTGCAAGGTTATACCCAGGACCTAAGCAGATGGACAAAAGTCAGCCTGAGATCCAAGTTTAGCAACAGGAACCTTGCCTGGAGTTTCAGGTTTATTTTCCAAGACCGTTTTTTATCTCCTTGGCAGAAACAAAACAGCTCAAGGTAACAAAATCCTGGACCATGTTTTTGTTCAGCAGGTTCGTGGTCACAACCTCAAGCGATAGGCATCAGACAGCTGAAACAGATGGGAGCTCTTCCTCGAGAGATCTCTCTCTTGTGCCCTGACCCTGGCTGGGGCCCAGGTTTCTACCTGTCTGGTTGGTGTCTTGCCCATCTGGGGAACTCATCTGCCTGGTTGTGAGTTAACACTTGGTTCAGACACCGGGGATGCAAGTCATTTTATCTGACCTCAAAGTGGCTACTGTGAAGTCCACATCTCTGCTGATGACCTAGACTCCTTCCATAGTCAGCAAAGAGGCACAGGCAGTGCCCTTCCTCTCAGGCCAGCGAGGACACATAAAATAGGCAAGCACAGGAATCGCACCTGCCCACTGCCCTGGGACAGCACTCCTAGCCAGGACTTCTGCCTGCCTAGGAATCACAGCTGGATCATGGCTTCACCACTGATTTTGCTGTTCAGAGGATAAAAAAATGTGAAGGCAGCTGCCCCTGCCCGGGAACTGTTACCCCATGAACCTGGACCCTTTCGGGAAGCAGCTCCTAGTCGTCATCCTGCTCCACACCATAGCCTGGGGAACACCAAAGGACTCACCAAGCCAGGAGAGATATGGGAGGTGAGATCACAACAGTGAAAATTCAGCTCTTCCCACAGAGGGAGCACAGAGAGGAAACATGCCCTGCAAAATACTGCTCTGAGATGTCACGCCTGAAAACCGCAGTTGCATCCAAGCCTAAATAATCATTGTCAATGAAGTACGCTTCAAAGCCAAGTCAAAAGATGCTGTAAACCCATCATTCTGATGTCTTAAGGAACAGTTAACAACATGGCTTGTCACAGAATTACTGGGGTACAGTAGGATGAGGATTTTATCTAGAGGGATATTATTTAGCATTGTTTGCTCAGATAGTACAGAGATTTAGAGACTGGCAAGCTGGACAGGACTGCTGTGATCATGCATGCACTGTCCTACAGAATGTAAATGAGGAAACTACCCAGAATTAATTCCTGATTGAATGTGAACATATCCATGAGAAGAAAGCAGCAATCTGTACTTGAACTGCTCCAGAGTTATTCAAAGGAAGTTATGCCAGTAGCTATTAACCTTTGTTGTTGGATAAAAAAAAAAAAAAAAACATGCCTTCTTCCTACTTTGGCTTTCTCTTGTTTCATCTTCCAGGCACTGGATCTTATTTTATCTTTATCAGTTTGATCAAAGACACCGTATTATCACAGTTCTATTACTGGCTAGACAATCAAAGCTCCCTGCTGATAAGCTAACAAGACTGACCTCCTAGAGTTCATTGTCAAGCCTTCTAGTTCCTGGAGGATTCTCCTAGAAATATGTTTTTGTAATACTAGTTCCCAATTTACAATTTAATTTTGAGGTGCAGTAGTCTCACTTGATTCTATTTCATACAAGCTACGATGATTTCAGTAATTCAGCTTTCTTAATCAAAGTCAAATGTACCATGGAAAGTCTATGGCGCCAAAATATGTCTACTACTAAACTACTAACACCCATAAATCTACAAGCCCAGATGGGATGTACCCAAGAGTGCTGAGGGAACTGGTGGCGGTTGTTGCTCAGCCGCTCTCTGTCATCTTGGAGAGGTCATGGAGAGCAGGGGAGGTGCCTGAGAACTGGAAGAAACCAACGTCACTCCAGTCTTCAAAAAGGGCAAGAGGGAGGACCCGGGAAACTGCAGGCCTGTCAGCCTCACCTTCACCCCGGAAAGGTGATGGAGCAGCTCATCCTAGAGACCATCTCTAGGTATGTCAAGGAAAAGAAGGTCATCAGGAGTAGCCAGCATGGATTAACCAAGGGAAAGCCGTGTTTGATGAACCTGATAGCCTTCTACAATGAGGTGACTGGCTGGATGGTCAGTGGGAGAGCCATGGATGTTGTCTACCTTGACTTCAGCAACGCTTTTGACACAGTCTCCCATAACATTCTCATAGGAGAGCTCCGGAAGTGTGGACTGGACAAGTGGACAGTGAGGTGGATTAAGGACTGGCTGGATGGCAGAGCCCAGAGGCTGGTGATAAATGGGGCCGAGTCTAGTTGGGAGCCTGTGGCCAGTGGTGTCCCCCAGGGGTCAGAACTGGGCCTGCTGCTGTTCAACTTGTTCATCAATGACTTGGACGAGGGCACAGAGGGCACCCTGAGCAAGTCTGTGGACGATACCAAACTGGGTGGAGCGGCCGACACTCCAGAGGGCTGCACTGCCATTCAGAGGGACCTAGACAGGTTGGAGAGTTGGGCAGAGAGGAACCTCATGAGGTTCAACAAGGACAAGTGCAGGGTCCTGCACCTGGGGAGGAATAACCCCAGGCACCAGCACAGATTAGGGGTTGACCTGCTGGAAAACAGCTCCATGGAGAGGGATTTGGGAGTCCTGGTTGACAACAAGTTACCCATGAGGCAGCAACGTGCCCTCGTGGCCAGGAAGGCCAGCGGGATCCTGGCTGCATGGGGAGGAGCGTTGCCAGCAGGGCGAGGGAGGGGATCCTGCCCCTCTGCTCCGCTCTGGGGAGGCGGCACCTGGAGCACTGGGTGCAGTTCTGGGCTCCCCAGAGCAAGAGGGATGTGGAGCTTCTAGAGAGGATCCGGCGTAGAGCAACAAAGGTGATTAAGGGACTGGAGCACCTAATGAGGAAAGAGTAAGTGAGGTGGGGCTGTTTAGCCTGGAGAAGTTTCAGAGGGGTTAAATAAATAAATAGTTGAGGGGAGAATGTAAAGAGAATAGGGCCGAACTCCTCTCAGTGGTGGCCAGTGACAGGGCAAGGGGTAATGGGCACAAGTTGAAACACAGGCAGTTCCACCTCCACGTGAGCAAGAACTTCTTTGCTGTGAGGGTGACAGAGCCCTGGCACAGGCTGCCCAGAGAGGCTGTGCAGGCTCCTTCCCTGGAGATCTCCCAAACCCGCCTGGATGGACCCTGTGCCCCGTGCTCTGGGTGTCCCTGCTGGAGCAGGGGGGTTGGATCAGATGATCTCTAGAGGTCCCTTCCAACCTTAACCATTCTGTGATTCTGTGATTCTGTGTAACTACTTATTGCTTTCCAAACTACTGATTAGTTCACCAACTAGACTTATAATTTCATTAATTAGCACTGGTTCCACCATTTTCTCTCTAAATCTTTATTAAATAAATCTGTATCAGCTACTCAAACTACATTTGAGATCAAATACCAAATTATCTCAGTGATCTGTTAATACTTTAAAAATAATTCTTCCAGCTCTCCAGAATTTCCCAAGTTTCTCAAGATATTTAAAGAATATGACTCAATCACTGAGAACCTCAGCTAGCCCTCTTAAAACTGCTGAAGTAGTAGGCAGTTAGAAGTATTACTTATTCCTGATCTAATGTGTCTGGCTTTAACACATATTGTTTAGCATCTCCTGAATTACTGTTTCATGGAAAGGACTTTCACGTACTATTATATTAACATGGCTTTCTCCCCATTAAGTAATAGTAATGTTTATTAAACACTTCTGGTTTTCTGGCACTATCAAAACTTCTATAGATACTTTCCATCTGGCAATGGACTGATAGCATTTCTCAAATTTTGTTCATCTAACACACTTTTACACATTATCCTTGTTGTTAACTCTGCCGACCAATGAGTCCTTTGGTATGCTTTATTGACTTTTTACTATAGTTCCTAACCAGTGATTAACATTAATTACTATCAGCTTCTCCTTTATTTTCTATTTGTTATGTGTAAAGATTTGCCTTTGTTTTATTTTTTATAACTGCTTTCACTCTACATAACTTGACTGAATTTAAATTAGCACAAGCCTTGCAGTGCTTTGTAGCTTTTTCATCACACACTAAAATATTCTTACTCAGCTCTCACTTTTCATTCCTATTTTACTCTTCAAGGTCTTTCTCTTACCTCATCATCTTATACTTGCTTTCATCTTAATGAAAGCAACTTATTAAAATATCAAGACTATGTAGTTCTGTCCACTTGTTCGTTACTATGTAGTAACCATCGTAACCATCCACATCTAAGCAATCATCCATTTTATTTCAGTGATCAACACATCTATCTGCGAGAAGGCTGTCTAATACAGGACAGCTTATAACACATTTTGAATCAGACAATTCCTGTCATAATCTTTAGAAATTCCCAGGCCATTTTAACACTAGCAGCCACGAGATAATGGTGATGGCAGTGAAACTTGGGTTTATCTACTTGCTAAGGACAAAACGTCACTTTGGGAGCTGGTGTCTTGCTCTGCAATGACTTGCAGACTGCAGCAGGTATCAGTCAGTGTAATCTCTTGCATTGTATGTTAGGCCATTCATCCAAAAGCATTCAAAATCACTTTCTTCCAAATGTCTCAAAAATAAGGGTCATGGTGTTTCTGAAATTGTCTTTCTCATGCCTCCCTGAGGTTGTCTCTGGTGGCTTTTGCATTCTCATCAGACAAATCTTCCCACCAGACTCCAAGAGTACAATTAGTTGGAATGAGGAATTCTAGCTCCTCCTGGTACTTTCCTGTTCGTGCGCCAGACTCTTTCAGTAAGTTTACAGATAATGAAATGACAACCTTCTGACGTGCCTATCAAGCACCCTTCTAGGTCCTCAGTTCATTCTGACTTCACCCCAATGAATTTTGTTCTGAGGAAACACTCATCATTTGTTCTCTCTTTTCACTCTTCCCTTCAGTACAAGAGGAACCAAGAGCTCCAGATATTTCCTGCTGGTAGATTTCACCAAACCCCATCATTTGTCATAATTCCCCCACTTCTTCCGAAAACAGCAACCTCAGCCCTTTCTCTGCACTGTCAAGAAGACTGGGGCTTTGTACGAAATTTTGTCTGTTTGGAGTGAAAGTGAATGGAGCCAAGTAGCTATTTCTGTTACCAGGTTGTCATTAACACTGGATTCAGACTCAGAGCTCTCTTCACAGAGCTCTGAAACTAAACTTACCCCAGCTGCTCTAAGCTGGGAATCCTCATACTACAACCAGTCATTACACACTGCTACAAAGCAGAAATCAAAGAATTGCGAACACAGCCAAGCGAACACCGCTGGCCCCCAAGTTAGGCACTCCACCAACATGCTGTACATCCTCAACACACGGAACTCAGCTCTGAGTTTTGGATGTGGTGAGAGTGAATCCCGTGCAGGGGAGTGTAAGGGTGTTTTAGGTACATTGGATCTACCCTGCAAACTCGTGAAACGGCCTGGCTAATACAGGACGGCCTGATGGGTTATCATACGCTCTCATGTTACCATATAAAGCTTCTATGCCAAGGGACTCTCACATTGCTCCCAGGCAAGCCAGTTGTTTTGAATCGACAAAATCATAAAGATGGCTTCTTTTACCCTAAACAATCCATCCTTTTTCCGTACATCATCACATGAAAGTGCCACACAGGTCATTTCTACCTATCACCCGCTGTTGTTACAAAAGGCTCTTGAGGTAAATGGGAATCTGACATCACATGTGGTGTGGAGGTACCTGTATGTTAAATGCCTAAGCAGAACCAAGACCAGCTTGCGAGTGTCTTCTGATTTAGGTATTTCTTAAGCCAGGGCAGTAAATTGTGTCTCTCTCCTCCAGCAGTTGATTTTGATAAAATTTGTCAGACCTTTCATACCTTCGAGATCTTTTCCTGTCTGTAAAACCTGTAAAAAGCAGGGGGGAAGCCGAAATACTGGGAGAAACTGTCTGGAGAGCACAAATGTCATTTCTTCAGGCCTTATGCCTAGCTGCCTTACTCAGAGCAACTGTGCTATCCAGGGAATAACCTTATAGGAGACAAACATGAACTGCATAGAATTTTCTGGTATCCACAGCCTTTTGCATAAAATCATATAGGAAATAAAATGTATTTTATTAGTCCCATTGATCCATTCATTTTCTGTCTTCTTGTTAAAACCTGCAAAAAGTGTCTTGAAAAAGAACTGAAGGCAACAATTACTCTCTGCACTCATTAGTATCAAAAACTGCTTTCCAGCCTTTTCAGTTACCCTCCTGAAATTCATTTGTGGTGCCAGATTCTTATTTATCTCAAGAGTCTTTTGTAACAACAGCAAACAACAGCTTCTTCTTAATTTATCAGGCTTACTATAAAAGGAAGAACTCATATTACAAAGGAAGGGCCACATAATTGTGCTTCACTATCTCAAAGTACATGGGACTTTCACAAGTCCCTTAGAAATTTCAGTAAACACAATACCTAGGCAAGTTGTAAGTGCCATGAGCACTTCAGCAGCAGCAGAACCACTAATGAGTGCAGCACAATAGGCACAGTCAGGTAAGCTAACAAAAAGCAGAGCAGAAGTGTAATAAGAGCCACGTTATCAGCTGTCCCTTCACAAGAGAGCTGGTGCAGCTCTGCTCTGTCATCAACCAGCACCACGCAGGGTAACTCTGAAGTCCCTGGAGACACCACAGATGCTGAAGTAAAGAGGAGAGGTATGAAATGCACCTCTTCATCTTCTGTTAGGCAGAAAGCATGAATCCTCGCCTCCTTTTAGCCCAAGTAAATCATGTTCATATCACTTTTTAGCCCAAGTAAGACATGTCTATCTCACTGCTATATTTCCACACGGGCAATGAGCATTGGTCATGCCAGTGCAAAACTGGTGCAAAAGCAGATTCAGGGCTACATCAGACTGGCACACACAAGACAGTCCTGATTTTTCTCATTCACTAAGCATCCTTTCTTTGGTTGCTACAAGCATGAAATTAGACATTGTGTCTTTCTCAGAGAGGATAATATTTTATTTAAGATGGCTTTCCAGCACCATGAATTTTACACGACCGAAGCGCCATCCCACAACTCCCTTAAATCTCTCCCTTTTATTCAGCAGGACTCTGATCCTGCAGCTACATGACCTGGTACTTCCCACCAGGAGCCTTGCCACGGGCTTTGAGTCATGCTGCTCACAAGCATCGTCCCTTCTCACCACCACCACTTCATTCTCACCACATCAGAGAGCTTCCCAGGAGACAGCTCTGCTGCAGCTTCTTCCTCTTCCAATGACTCCTGCAAATATACTCAGACTCGCCAGGATTGGGTTTTATCTAGGTTATCCCATCCCACATTGCCCTTGATGGCGGAAAGCTGACAGTATCTAAGCGAACCAGCCAACAACACTTAACGCTAAAACAAGAACGTACTGCGTAGCCTGCAAAAACTTCCCAAAGTGTTAGGCAGCTGGTGTGCTAACACCACTGCCTAGGTGCTGACTAATGATGTCTCACTGTTCCTTGGTGCTCCCTTCCCTGTCTCCTTCCATCTGTTCTTCCTTGTCTTCCCCTCAGACTGGATGCTGCGCAAGCCAGGACTTTCCTTTTAGCACCCAGCACAACAGCACCGCAAATGTGGGCCTGAGCAGTTCACAAAAGTAAGTAATTAGTGAATGGGAGTCAACATCATCAAGGAATGTGCATAGGAATGGGTGAAGCAAGGGTGAAACACATGACTCAGAAGTGCTACCAACAATGTTCTTTTTCATGTCCATAAGCCAAAAAAATAGAGAAATGGGGGAGGGGGTGGAAAAAGACAGGCAAAGAGACAGCAAGCTGTCAGGAAAGCATCTCTCAAATACAAACGTACTAAATGACTGGTACACTGATCAGATGCTGAGAAGAGCTGAGCATTTGCAACTCCTACTCACATTCTCCTTTCTTCTTTCATAGTTATTAACTTTGCATGCTTCTCCATTTTTTTTTTTTTGCCTCATTTTTCACATACTTAGACCCAGATTGGATCTTATCTTCATGTATCCAAGTGACTTACTAGCATATCATGTGCACACACAGCTACACCCACAGGTCAAGGCACCTCTTCTGCTGCCGTCTGTATGTAATGATAGTGCAACCTCCGTGGTCACCAGGACAACAGTCACAGCCTGTCAAACTGATAAGAAGTTGCTCTGCTGGGTTCATGCTCTGAAAAAAAAAAATAAAAAAAAAAAAGGCAAATGAAGTAAATGCACATACATGCATAAACACACACCACTAGCTTGCAAACTGCATTTGTTTTTCCCCCTGCAAGGAGTTGGAAGATTATATATGATAGCGACAAAAAAGAGCAGGGCCTAGGGAGGCATGTTGGGTTGGGGGCATGAAGAAAACGCTAAGTGAATTCTTCATATAGATCCTAAAAGGGCAGATTTAGCTGAGGACAAAATGAGGAATGCTACAATAGCTGTGCCACATGACAATGTCAGACCTGTTGTCATCTCCATGGCTCTGTCACAAATACAGCTCCATCATTCATATTAATGGGGAAGAGAAAAGATTCAGCTAAGACACGGGACTGGAGCTAAAACATGCGGGTTCTCCCAGCCCTCCCATGGGAAGGGAGAGGTTTGAGCTTTCAGAATTGACCAGAGCTACCGTCACGCCCGCGGGTTCGGAGGCTGTCGCTGCTGTGCACCAAGGTAAGGGTACGTCACGCTCCAGGCATTGCCTCTAGCTTGAAGTGCCTGTGGCTGACAGCAGCCAGCACTGCTGAAGGGCTGCATTAACGCACCGCCCTAGCCAGGCTCCTCCTGGCCGGGCCCTGTGCTCATGGCAGGGCAGGAACCTGCCTTGTCCCCCATCGGAGCCAAACCAGAGCACGATGAACCGAAACAAGAAGCAGAGACTGCCACTCTAGAGGATCACTTTGCCAAACGGGCTCTTGGTAGATAGGGAGGTCAAGATGAAAATCCAGGCTTTAGAACGCTGCCAAAGTTCAGGGAGATGCAGAATTGCTATCTCTAATGTTCAGTCTTTGAGCTTCAAGGCCCACAGTTCAATCATTTCTGCCAGGGTAGGAGTAGGGTAAGAGACAACCTGAAAAGAAAGCCAGTTGTAACTGGAAGTCAAGTTCGTTTTATCAGGTCATCTCTAGCCCATGGGTGTGTGTTTTTTAATAGATGGAATTTATAAATGCAGCAAAGACTTGTCAGGACAAGAAAGGATTGTGCACATCCAGTTCCAGAATTCTGACGAGACCGTTCCTTGTGAAATGGCTAAGAAGCTCTGCCCCTGTCCTTGGGGCATCCCCATGGGCACGGGGGCAACTGCCAGAGCAGCCTTGTTCAAAACAAGGTCTGGGAACGCGGGTCCCACTGCTCAAGCTCTAATCTAAATGGAAGCAGGGAGCATTGCTCCTTCGTAGACATAGAGGAAAATCTTCAGCCTCTTTATTCTCTCTCCCAGCTGTGATCAAGCAGTGAATTCTCTTTTCAGAGAGGCGCCACAGCACTCAGGCACTCTTTCTATCCCCCATTCTGCGTGTTACACAGAGGACAACTGCAAAATCAGCTGTACAAATATTTCCGCTTGGCGCGGGCAGAGATACACGTTACAGTCCAACACATTTGAGACCTCTCTGAGCAAAACAAAGCACATCCAGAAACAGTGAAATGCCACCAAGGCTATCTCGGTGGGCTGCCTGCATCTGTTCTCAGTCAAAACAGGCAAGAGCAACGCACAGAGAGCACACAGGGGCTGGTGTGTCTGCCCAGGCCCCCTTCCCGGTTCTCACTGCAGCTCCATCCTCTCTCCATCGAGACGTGGACACTTCAGTGCATTCTCACCTTTGCCCTCCCTTCTGGGCTGTTTCTGCTTTGCTAATGCTTTTCTTGGCAGATTGAGCTAGGCAAGCCAGAGTTCAGTTTGCACCCTGATTAGCTGAAGCAAAAATGACTGGGTCAGGGAAACGCTGCAGAGATATGGCTGAAATGAACTGAAGTCACCTACATGCAGCCGCAAATTGCTATCCTGGTATTTGGCCAGTGACGTTACGGCCCATGACCGAGTGTCCAGGCACAGCCAAAGGTCAAATCAAAATAAATAAAACAGGAGTTTCTTCCTGGGACATGTTATGGAGATTCTCAAAGTAGGATTTAAGAACAGAATCCTGTCTGTCCTCATATGCCTTAGCATGGGCTGTGGAAAATGAAAACACTGCCAGAACCTCTAAAAATCTTTAAACATAGTTAATGTAAGTGGGAAATGGAGAAGATTTAACCAAGACATAGGACAAGATTTAAGACATGTGGGGCTTTTCACAGCTCCAGCACATGTCTGCCTTGCAATGATGCGTGCCAAGATTTCAAAAGTGGTCAGAGCTAATGACTGAAGCTTTAGCTGGTCCTGAGTATTAATTTTAGAATTTGGCTTCATTTTATCTCATCCTTTTACTTAGTCATTGAGAAGTAGCCATCACCCAGTAGTCCATGAGAGAGACCACTGAGGGAAACCAACGACTAATCGCTCTGCTTTGTACTGTTTGCTCGTGTGAGCAGGTTTTCTGGATGAATCTATTGCACAGCCCCTTGTGCAACAGCCCTGTCCAGCGCCCGCGCATGCAGACACTGACCTCCCCAGCAGTGAGCACACTTTCCCCAAGTCTTTCATCAGGAGTGCATAGGTTGGAATCACTAGGGTAAACACAACACTGCTTGCAGAGCTGAAATGCAATAACAGGCAAAAACCAGGCAAATCTGCAATAACCTGAAGTAAACTGCAGAACTGCCTCTTAAGACCTTTTCTAAGGGAAAATGTCAGCAAGCAGTTTAGCCTATAGTAGAGGATACGGCATTTTGCACTGATTCCCAAGCAATCTAGCCAGCAGATTGTGACTTGGCAGTTCACTGTGACTTTTCCTGTTTCCCTGCTGCTCCAGGAATCGAGTAAACTGTTAGCTATCTGTCCGCACACGTCACAGCATATGCCTCCCCATGCACCAGAATTTGCAGCCTGTCAGACACTCTGCATGGGCCAAGTCGTTCACTCCTCCTGCCCACCTCAGTGTCTCCCATGTTGCAGGAGCCTGGGACTCTGCAGACACTGTGGTGGGACTCGGAGCTTCATCTCCGTGACCCAGGTTCACTGCAGGCCTCTGTGGGAGCAGCAGTGGCACTGAGATTCAAAGGAGTTGCCTATAAAACAAAACAAGTTTTATCAAACATGCATTACTAAACATTCTCCAGAGTACGCTGGCTGTCACAGAGATTTACCTCTGCAGCAGACAGATTAAACTATCAAGACTCCTTGTCACAGCACTCCCTGTCTCAATGCACCAGGAAAAAAAAAACAAAAAAAAAAAAACCACAATGCAAGGAAAATCGAGGCCTTCCTTAGCCATAGCAGGGGCTAACAGTCAAAAGAATTGCTTATCTACAAACCCCAAATAAACATTTATAAACATGGGCATCTCCAGAGAGTTTAACATCTGCATGGTATAATCAGGAAGAAGTGCACAAAGCAACTATCAAGCAGGACTTCCTAGAAGTGGAATCTCTGAGTTAAACACATATAAATCAATGTATCTCCATGGCCTGGAATGAGCTCACAAGCAATTACATGGAGCCCTGTAGATCCCACCTACATCCACACACTTTCCATTACAAAATCAAAGAATAACAGGCTAGCTGAGGTTGGCAGAGATCATCTGGTCTAGCCTTCTGGTCAAGCAGGGTCACCTAGGGCAGGTTGCCAGGACCATGTCCAGCTGCGTTTTGAATGTCTACGAGGATGGAGACTCTACACCTTCTCTGAGCAACCTGTTCCAGTCACCAGCTTAGCCATCCTCACAGTGAAGTGTTTTCTTGTGTTCAGATGGAGTTTCTTGTGTTTCACTTTGTGCCTGTTGCCTCTCATCCTGTCACTGGGCACTGCTGAGAATAGTCTGGCTCTGTCTTCTTCCCATCTTCCCATCAGATATTCATGCACATTGATTAGGTCCTTCCTGAGCCTTCTCTTCTCCAGGATGGACAGTCCCAGTACCTTCAGCCTCTCCTCAAATGAGGGATGCTCTAGTCCTTAATTTTCTTTGAGCTCCTTTATTAACTCCAGTATGTCCTTCTCATACTGGGGAGTGCAGACCTGGAACTAGCACTCCCTCCATCTTCTGGCAACACTCACCCTAATGCAGCCCAGGATATCATTGGCCTTCTTTGCCCCAGGGACGATTTGCTGTTCCATGTCCAACTTAATGTCCACCAGGGTCCCAGACCCTTCTTCATAAAGCTGCTCTCCAGCTGCTTGGGCACCAAGCTGCCTCCCCAAGTGCAGAATTTAACAGCATCTATCACTTAAACTAGAAATTCTGAGCTGAGTATTCATCCATCACCCAGTCATCCATTAATCTATCAGCTATATAAACAATGAGAAACAAGATGAACTGTATTTATTACACATTTCTGAATATGTCATGCCTCATTTCTAGGACAAACAGTACATTAAACCCTAAAGAACCTTTGGAAAGGTTACCTGCTGGAGGCAATGATGAAAAAGAAACATGATAGAAAGTGAGTACAAATCATTCATGAGAATGATCAAAAACAAACAGAGAGTGAAGTGCAGCAAAACAACCCTGAAACAGCCAGCTATTTTTCTTGAGTATATCTTCATTTACAGAGGCTGGTGGAGTTGTGCGCAGCTTTATAAGGCCCTATTTTGTGTTCTTTAGTGCAAGAAAGGCAGACTAGATACAAAACCCAGTGAGACCTGCCCAAATGCAAACTGCAGTTTGCTCTGAAACTTCATGACTACAGCCTCCCCTGAAGAAAAAATGCTACCACGCCTAAAAACACTAGTGCAAAATGCTAGGCTTAACTAGTGTCCTGACGCATTAAGGACATTAGTGAAAAAAGCTAAATTAGACTCCCAAGGACTGAATCATACTATATACAACTTATGTCTCCTACATTCACATGACCATTTTGGAATCCCAATATCAAGTCTTGAAAGAGTTACAGCACCAAATGTTCACAATAAGTTGATAACCTAGTTACTAGACAAGCATGGACAGAGATACTACTTGCAAATTATGTTATAAGCATTCATTTTAGATACCTTCAACTTTATGAAAATGCCTGTTTCAGGAAATGTTTTCAAAGCTGGTTTACTAAAACTATTTCAGGTAAAAAAATCAAACAACTAATGTGAACAAGTCTTTTTTTTGAGAGAGAGAGAGAGAGAGAATCTTGAAATAACATCCTTGAGCTTCAATAACAGATTTTAAAAAATTCAGCTTCAATCATATGGTTGACTGGCCAGTGACATGGCCAGTGAATACTGGCCCAAACCTGTATCTTAATACCTTTCAAGAGCCGATGTTGAAAATCATTTCAAGAGAGTAATGTTCTTGTAAAAGACTTCTGGCTTCAGTGAGTCTCCTAAGTTGTTCTCAAGAAGATAAATCTACATTCAGTCAATGAAGTCATGCTAGACTCTATAAAACATTACATTTGGCCTGGATTCATATTCAAGGATATTTTTAGACTGGTTTCTTAAACAAGAAAAGTTTATGTGATCGTGTTCCCTCCATAAAAGTGTCTGTGTGTGTATGTGCATGTGCTGCTTATCTCTTAGGTCCCACACACCTATTCCTGAATCCACTGCATAATTTCAGATACACTGACATTTGAATACACAGGGCCATGTGTAGTTCTATAGAGCAAGAGGTTGCTTCTACTGATGAAAATTCAAATAAAGACAGCTTTTCTTCCACACAAGCTAAAACCAGGCTTAATTCATTATACCACTCCTAGATAAAATACTTGTTATCAGTTATTTTAATATTGCTGCCACCTTATGCAATATCATAAGCATATATAACATTTTGTACATGTAAAGCATAGAATAAAGTTTCTGCCTCTATTTTCTTATTTTAAGTACCGTTCTTTTCTTTTCAATTTGGCAAATAATTTACTTTAGTAACATAAATATTTGAGCTGCAAACCACTAGAGCATTCAAAGACTTTGGCACTGTGGCGCAGTCATGTATTATTTGCTTCATTACCAAAGGTAATCTCTGTATTTTTATGAAGCAGCCTGCCCCCGCTGTGCTGAAGCTGATGGCAAAGCATACCAAATAAGCAGCAAATTCTGAACTGCAACCTACAAAATCAGCATTACCCTCTACAAAACAACTACGGTGCTCTGCAAAATGCCTTTGGTGTTGCAGTAAAGGCAAGCCTGTAATGGATGTAAAATTGCAGGTTAGAGACAGAAGTTGTTCTGCTATATGTCTAGCTGCCTGTTTTCAAATACACAGCTCTGCCCATAGCCAAACAGCCCCTTTAAAGGTTTAGTTCTGGAGAATGTACCCAATTCACCTTTGCCTTCCAAACAGACCTTTCCTTTGCTTTCACCACAAGCAGGGATTCCTTCTCCCCCACTACATCTCCCGGCAAAAGCACGGATATAACCACTAGCTGGCCCTTAGTAATGTCTCCAGCTCTCCCAGCAATGACCTCATATTATTTTAGAACAAGGAAACTCCTCCATCCTCAAACGAGCACATCAGAACAGCAAAGCCAGACGTGGCCTACAGTGCAGACCCCTAGAAATGAGCTCAGCAGCGCTTGAGAACACTTGACATCTGCAAGGCTTCCCCAGATTAGGAAAAGGCTCAGGCGATGTGCTCTCAAAATTAGGTTTAACAACATCCTCCTCTTGGGAGCAGCGGAAAGCAAATATGGGACCCTAAGCACTGGTTTGGCAACATTCAGAGGCCAAAAGAAAGGATGAGAGGATGAATATGTGGAGGTGCTGCATGTGACAGCTGCAGAAGACCTGAGCAATTTCATTAAGGAAAAGAAAGTGTCAATCGCTAAAACACCATTGAAAGGGAGATTTCACTTAACGCACAGACATCGTTCAATGGCTGAAGCCTGACTATGACAAGCAGCATGGAAATGTAAAAGCAGCGGTTGTTAACGGGTATAATGAGCAAGCAGGCAGTGCTGACAGCCTGTTCCCAGCTGGAAGCTATATTCCCTAGGGACTCCTTATCTTCCCCATCCCTTTCTCCCGGCAGTCTGCGAATACATAAATGCAGCGTGCAGAGTTGCCAGCCACAAGCTCGTGGCTGTGGGGAACGATGGTGGCTGCCAGGAGCCAGAGCTGCTGCCTGCACGAGGCGAGGGAACCTGCTCCTCTCACCTGCACTTGCACCCGCTGCCGAGCACGTGGTGAAAAGGTGTCTCTCGCTGGGAGCCCCCTTTGCTCTCTTCATTCACCTCTGTGAGTGCCTGTATTTGTCTCTTAAAAAACATTCAAAGACTGTTTTTATTTACTCAGGATGAGGCTTTATTTTCTCCCATCATGCAAGCGGCTGCTGTCATTAAAATTGCCAACAGACTCCTCCTACAAAGAACCAGCCAGGTGTGATGCCAAAGGGAAAGGTACATTACTTAGAAGTGATGAGAGCAGAAAAAACATGCAAAGCAAAACACTGTTCTGGTGCTGTTAAAAATCAGTGGGCGCTGTTAAAAATTAAAGGAATACTATGCTGAAAGTACATGTTATCTTAGCAGAGAGTAGGACCACTCAGTCTGGCTGTTGAGTTCATTTTTCCTGTGTACTCCAAGCTGAAGATGTATAGAACATTTGAGGAGCACATAACATGTGCCTAGCACAGGAGAGCCACCATCCCCAGGCACTTTGTATGTTTCTTTCCACACTCATACACAGAATACCACAGTGAATTGCACGTAGCATTGGGTGCAGCCGCTGGTAGGTGAGGTGAGAAATGCAGGTCATTTTACTTCAGCAGATGAGCAGCATGGGGGTCTCATATTGAGCAGCACTAGCTGGAGATCTGGGGGAGAGCTGCTGCTCTACCAGTGCTCTGATGGGAAGCACGAGGATACGGGGGAAGAATCGTTTTCCCAAGCAGCTACAGCACGCTCGTTTATATTCTGCTGAGAAAGCGAGTTACTTCTCTTCACTCCTCCCTTTCATACAGACACACACTGGGAGAGAGGGAGGAAGGGCAGGAGGGAGCACCACAGTGTCTACCAACATAGGAAGAGGTTTGGGGCAGAACCTGCCTCATGTGGTGGGCTGAACACTGAGTTCTTCCACTGCACTCACATCCAAACACTGCTGGAGAGATCCCAGCCCTTCTGTACTGTAAAAAAAGCAACAATAACGACCAGAAAATAATGGCTGTGTATCTAATGCTATAACCTTCTTCTCCTGCTCCCTTTTCTCCTGTTTACTAATTCCTGAACTACTGAAGATAATAGCTAATAAAAATGATAACCTTGCTGCTGCTCAGTGTTTGATGCTGATCAAAAGCACGACTGACAGTAAACTCACAACTATTCAGTGTATCTGCCATCAAAATACGAAGGAGCGTTATCACCCCTGATGGAATTTGGACTTGTGCTTCTCTAGAAGGTAACCTATTCAAACCCGGCATGTAAATAATTAAACTTTCTCTACAGATTTCCAAGATAGGAAGAGGAAACGGTATTGTTACTTGAGGTTCAGTGTAGCTATGCACAATCTTGGCCCTCCTTCTGAAATTACTACAGATGCAGCTGCAGTCTGTCTGAGCTGCATCCGTGCAGCAATTCCTTTCGCAGTCAGGAATGAGCCATATTCGAGCACCAATTCCGTACAGCCTCCCTACCTGGATGCGTTTTGGTGTTTCTGGGGATGAGCATCAAGCCACGGAGTGCCAGGAGACACGGGGCAGGCCTGAGCCCACAGCAGACACAGCTCCTGGGTGTCCTGCAGCAGCAAAAGCCACAAGGAATCCCTTACTCAGGAGCTCAGGGCTCCTGCCTATGCTGGAAAAAACAGCTGCTCTGACCATCGGCTGGAAGAAGACACTTACAGCTTGCAGCATAGAAAAACACAGCTCAAGGCCAAGGTTACCAAGTGGGTATGGAAAGGGGGTTGCGTTTATAGCCAGCCACATCACTGATGGATTACAAACTTGCTTAAGAACACACAGCAGATAGGATACAAGGTTATCTGTCTGAAAATACAAACATATACTATTGGGATGCCCATTTTTTCACAGAATCACAAGACGGTTGAGGTTGGAAGGGACCTCTAGAGATCATCTAGTCGAACCCCCCTCCTTTTGTAGGATTACATCTTAAACACAGATATTAAGATCCTAAGCAGAATTTTGATTTTGCTGCATTACATATCACAGCCATTGATTCTTTGTTATTTTTTGCTAAAACTCAACAAAGAACAAGCTTGAATTGATCAAGGCTGAAACACAAAAAAGCGTTCCTGTGATAAGGCAACGAACCTTAGGACTCTGTCCTGAAAACTTCCATTCTCAGCAACTAAACCACTTCCAAAACCTGACTTGTTAATGCCAGACAAAATGTCTTAATTACAAGAGAGGAAAATAGAAACTGCACTCCAGTGTGTTTTGAAGGTCACACAAGCAATGTGAACTATGAACTTCAGGATTCAGGAATCCATCACATTTTAAATGGGGAGGAGGGGAAAACTTTTTCTACCCAGTCCATGCAGCTAGATACAAAAAAAAAATAACAAACTGTAAGTATTTTGATTCAGTAAAAATCTGATTCAGTATTTGGGATCCAGCACTGAATCTTACTGAATTGTTCTGGTGAGAAAAAATCAACCAAGAAGGCACCAAGAAGACAATAATCCATAGTTATCATCTGTTTTGTATGATCAGAGAGAATTATTTTCTGTCCTTATTTGTACAGGACCAGCCTTTTGCAATAGGAGCATTATTTTAAAAGGTACCTTTTAACCCAATGATCTCAATTTATACACTATAAAATAAAAACTTAATCTGTCTTTATGCTACTAAATCATAACTCTTTGGAGTTATTCATTATGTCAAATAGCACCAAATCAAAGGTCTCTGTTTCCCTTTTGCTGCACAATAAAGTGGTGTTGGCAGCAGTATACTTTAACACTTGTAATTTATTAACCTCAGAGGTGTTGTAGCTTGAAACTAAAGCCACAGAAAGGAGGCATTTAGCAAGTCATACATGCTGCATATTTTCACAGCAGAGGAGCTCCTGCTGTGCTTTTCTTGCCCCCTAAATTTTTATGATTTTTCTCCTCTCCATAACTGCCAAGTCTCATATATTTTGGAGAGACGCTTACGTTGCACTCAACCTCCTCATTGCGTCTTTAAAAGGGCTGCTGTGCATGTGTGAAAGAGGCATTTAAAACACCCTGAGGAATTTTTAACCTTTTCAGGGGGAGACAGCGCAGCCCGAGACGGTCAAGCCTGACATTTCACAGGGGAGCGCCCTGGCTGCACACACTTGCTCTTCCATACGCTGAGGAGAGACGTGTAAGTAGGGCAGCAGCCATGATGCAGGAGGCTCTTGCAAGAGGAACGGGCTGAGAAACAGGCGTTCGCCCCCAGCCCCTCTGCTGCTGCAGACGAGGAAACACAATTTTTTCATTGCAGTGAACTGAACACATTCATAACGATAGCCCAGCTTTTCAAGGGAAAACACCTTTATCAGACAACTTTGTATCTTAATGCAGTTGTTTTGCATATGGGACCAGAAACATCCAAGATGCTGTTGCAGGTTCAAGAGGGGTGCTCACCCTGGCCACATCAGCACAACTGACCAGAACGAGCCCAAAAACCCACTTCAAAACTGAGTCAGGGCAGGAAGAAAGGCAGAGCGTGTGGGAGCGTTTACTGGCATTACCAGATTTATCCTCTTTCCTCTACACCCCCCTACAGCCATCAAGAAGCTACAGGACATGTTTTGGTTGCACATGGTGAGAGGAATGGAGGGTACTGCTTCTGCTGAGTATTTATAGGAGGAGGAGAGCGGCTTCATCCCTTGATCCATGTTTACAGGGGGGCTCTCCACTTGGATGTAGCTTGTGTTCCGAGATGCCCAAAACACGTGTAATTCCTGTGCGACTAGAAGGCTGGAAAGCGGGGAGAGAAGATGGGCGAGCACGGAATGCAGAAAATAACACAAAGCAAAACCAACCCGCGAGTTCTCCGCTTTAGAGAGAAGGGGCGCCCGCAGCGGCGCGGCCTCCCCGCCGAGCGGGCCCCAGAGG
>VZSV01000014.1:10834863-10850287 GCA_013398735.1 Nothocercus julius
GTTTATGTCTTTATTGGACGAAAACGGTGAGTATCTCCACTAGGCTAGAGCGGGTGGGTGGGTGGGTGAGTGAGTGGTGGGGAATGCAGGATTGAGAAGAGGGTTTGGGGTGGGAAGAGAAGGAGGAAGAAGGGGGCGGCGGGCTGGGGTGCCGCATTACCAATAAACGGTCGATGAGAGGAGAGATTTCTTATAACGAAATAACCGGGAGTTCGGTGATGGTGGGAAAGAGGTAAGAAAAACAACGTTCCATGTATTTTTTTTGGCGTTATTTTTCGATTTCTATTTTATTTTGTATGCGATTTCTATTTCCCATTCCTCCACCCCGCTACCATGCGACGAGACAAGATGGCGGCGGCCGGGGCCGCGCCTCCCGCGCCGCGGGTGGGGGGAGGGGGCGCGGGGCGGGGGCAGCTGTGGCGCAGTTACCAACCCGCGGGGCGGGGGGGAGCGGAGCGTCCCCCTGTCGCTGCCGGAGAGCGCATGCGTGGCTGGGGGTGACCTCCCGCCCATCTCTCTCAAGGCTGACTCAGTGTTTAATTGCTGCATTTGTGACTCATCACAGGCCCGCGTGGGGCGGGGAAATAGACTCCCTGCTAACAGCACTATCCGCCTTCCCGCTTTTTCCCCGTGCTTGGGGTGGGAGGATGGTTGGGATGAAGTGCCCCAGGGACCAGGAGAGGGAGCTTCAGTCCGCAGTAGACAAAAGCAGTAATCTGGAAGGAGGGGGAACAGCACATACCTTCCAAGAGCTCATGCTCAGTCACTAAGATACCTCCTTCCTCAGTGTTTCGCAGGCACGTGGTCACATCACGTGGTGACTCTTTTCAGATATAACTGGGGAAACAAGCTTTGGGCTTGAAACAAGATCCATGGTGCATTTTTTTTGCTGAAGGATAAAACCACAGCTAGACTAATGTAGAATACACATAAATACACAAGCCTGTACGTGTCTTTTTTTGTAAGGGATCTGTAAACCTGATTGGAGGGACTCTGATGTGTGGAACCCATAGACATGCCATTACGCATAAATACTAAGAATAGTTACTTAAGTGTGTCAACACTTCTGTCGTTAATGGTAGCAATGTGATGTGTCAGAATGACCCTGCTGTAATCAGGGTCAGCTCAACCAGTTGTGGCTTAAGTAATCCTGCATCTGATTACAGAGACACATGTTAATTTTAATATGTAAATACTGTGTAAGGTAACTTCAATAATAGGATTCATCCTCCTTCCCCTTATTCCCCTGCCCCTTCCCACTTAGGGGGGAAAAAAAAAAGAAAAAAGAAAAAAGCAACTGGAAAAGCTGCTGCAGTGCTCTGTACCCTCTGTACCTCTGCATTGCTAGGCTTTCTATAGTGAAGCAACTTATGCCAGAAATTATCAGGCTTATTGTTGAGTCAAAGCTCAACAGAAGCTGCTATGAGAATCCGTAACTGAGAGGGAGAAATACCTAATTTTCAACTCTTTTCCACTCTGATCAAAAAATGGTAAGCCATGTAAAAATTAAATAGGACTACAGATTGCTGCTTGCTTCATCTTACTAATACTTCTCAACATTCTGACTTCAGTTTATGTGGTAAGTTCATGCTATGCTGCAGAATTTGAAGCTGTTTCCCTCTTTCCTCTGCTTCCCTCTGCCCTGCATCCTGAAACATATCACATGTGCAAGCAACATTGGTCCTCATAATAAGTCAACCATCATTCTTTTCCTTTGTGATTGCAGCAGTGATTCAGGCTTTAGATGTACAGAAAACATTCTTCAGCTGTTCAAGTGTCCTTTGGGTAGTAAGAAAGAGAGGGTGGAAGATTATGTGGTTTAGATGAGGGAATAGTATCAGCAGTACAACTCAAAGCTGCTTATGTTCCACAGGCTGGAAGTTGTAGCCACAAGATGAGGAACTATAATTAGAGAAAGTTATTTATATAGCTCTGTGACAAGACCTTGTGGGTGCACATCAAGGTAAACTTCATTTCTTTTCTGTTTATTAACACTTTACAGAGCTGTTGCGCAGCCACTGGTACCTGTATTGGGGAAACATAGCATACAAGCAAGAACCTTACAGCCTCAGTGGCGAAAATTTTTTCATGTCAGAGACCGAGAACTCTTGCAGTCGTTTATGTCATCCCGTCTTCTCCAGACAGAAGATACCAAAAAACTGCAATCAAAGATCTCTTCATCTTATTGATAAAGCAACTAATAAGGCAAAATGTCTGTCAACGTCAACCGCAGTGTTTCAGATCAGTTCTATCGCTACAAAATGCCCCGTCTGATTGCCAAGGTAACTTGATATTACTGGTAAATGGGTGAGGTTTCACTTCAATTTCTACGTAGAGGCGTTGGGGTGAGGTAATGATATCGGTGTCTAGTCAGCGTAGGACAAAGAAGAACTTGGGTCATTTTAGTCTGTATTGGGTGTGCATTACCTCATTTTAAAAATACCTTTGCTTTAAAAGATAACCTGCTTTTAAAAGTAGGACACTGATATAGTGAAATGGGCAATACTCACTGGGTTTGGCTGTTGCGGTCGTTTAACCATAAAGCACTTTTTTTTTCTTTTTTTTTGTTTTTTAAGGTTGAGGGCAAAGGAAATGGAATAAAGACGGTTATAGTCAACATGGTTGACGTTGCAAAGGCGCTTAATCGGCCTCCAACGTGTAAGTAGTCTATAGAACAATAGAGCGTCCTTTAACTTGTGCTCTTTATATTATTTGGAGTGGTAGTGTGAAGTAGCCAATAAATCATATGATTATAATAGCTCTTTAAGTGACATTTCTGTCTTAAAAGCCTTTATCCCAGGTCAGAACTGAAAATGTAGAAAGAAGGGGATAAGAACATGTGAGATGGTGTGTGGGGGGGTGGATTCTTGTTTTGGGATCCATTGTGTAGCTTCTGAGAACACAGTACTGTAGCTTTATATTTCCTTACTGTTGGCTTTGTGTTAAAGAGCTAAGAGAGCAGTTGGCTATTAATGTACTTCTCTCTTCTTTTTTGAAGATCCTACCAAATTTTTTGGTTGTGAGCTGGGAGCACAGACCCAGTTTGATGTTAAGAATGACCGTTACATTGTCAATGGATCTCATGAGGCGAATAAGCTGCAAGACATGTTGGATGGATTCATTAAAAAATTTGTTCTCTGTCCTGAGTGTGAGAATCCTGAAACTGATCTGGTGAGTACTTCTGTCTGTGCTTTACCATAACACTGCAGAAACCCCACACCACTTTCATATACCTGAAGAGTTAATGTTAAGATACCTGAGCTGAATATCAACTCAGAGAAGATAATCTCCCCCTTGTGGGATCTGTCTGGGAAGGCTTAATACATATAGAAGCATACAATTCTGCCACTTCCAAACTAGAGGTGCTGTTTTTGGAGCTGATAAAAGCACTTAAACCTCTCAATCCTGCTGAGTCTTTCCGTAAACGTTAGATTTAGGCTTGAATGCATTTCTGTTCTGTAAGCGGTATTTTAACCAGAGATTATTCCTTCTTGCAGCATGTCAATCCTAAGAAACAAACTATAGGTAACTCTTGCAAAGCCTGTGGCTATCGAGGCATGCTTGACACAAACCATAAACTCTGCACGTTCATTCTCAAAAACCCACCTGGTGAGTCTGAAGTTTTATTTTGGGAATGGTAGCACTCATTACCAGCACTCATGCCAAAGTAATGCTAACTTTTTTATGAACTGTAAAAAAAGCTCCAGGTTGCTCTTAGAGTTTGTAGTTCAGAATAAAGTACTAAGTGCTTGTTCATAGTTACAGGATTGCACAGAGCTATGATAGCTCATGTTGGGTCGTTTCAAATGCGGGGCATAACTTGGTAGGAAGAGAGCTGCTCTGCAAGTAACCATTGTAGGTTTTCCCCTTATGTCAGAATGAAGCAGAAGGGTAGGATGTGAAAGCAGCTCAGTATCTTGCTTACCTCCCAAAGTGTTCTGTGCAAGCAACACTCTGTAGTAAGCATCTGGTTGCCTGCTGCAATTTAAGCTTGCTAGAGTAGAAAAGTCTAACCTATTCCAGGGGCCTCTGCTTTGTGAGGGCCCCTGTTATATGGACTTGAACAGCCTTAGGTCTCAGTGAGAAACCAGACCTAGAGTGGAACTGTGTGCTCTTCCTGGCAGAGGTAGATTTGTCCTGAAGAAGTCTGGGAAGAGGTGCTGAGGATCAGTAACTGTTAGTACAAACATTGCAATTGGCTTATTCAGGGATTTGTTAGAGTTTATTTGATAATGTAGAGAACACTAAAACATTTTACGTCACTTCCAGAGAGCGGTGACACTGGTACTGGAAAGAAGGAAAAGGAAAAGAAGAACAGAAAAGGCAAGGACAAAGAGAATGGTTCTGTGTCTAGCAATGAGACACCTCCACCCCCACCACCCGAGGAGATAACTCCTCCACAGGTTGTGGTAAGTAGAAGGGGATTGTATCTTATGAATGTGATACTACAAATGGCTATAAACACATAATTAGCTCCTAACTGTATCATTACTTACTGTTTCCCATGGCTTGCAGATTAAAGTATAACCCTCAAGAAAAAATCTACAGATGCTTAAAAAAAGGCATTTTGTGGGTGGGTGGGTTGTGTGTGTGTTTGTTTTTTCCCATCTGGGATGCTCAGTTGTTAACTAAGCCAGCAGTAACATTGTGTGGATTTCATTTTAGGAGGAGGAGGATGATGATGACTGGGGTGAAGACACAACAGAAGAAGCCCAGAGGCGTAGAATGGATGAGATTAGTGACCATGCAAAGAATCTCACACTTAGTGAAGATCTGGAAAGAACAGTGGAAGAGAGAGTCAATATATTATTTGACTTTGTGAAGGTAAGTATTTTCTAGCTCCCCACTTGGTGTGCCCACTCTGTTATTCTTTAAAGTGGTCTTTGAAAGTAAGAAAAGGTGGAGTGGACTTTTGTTTGTTTGGATGAAGAGGGAGGGTTGCTCCTTTCTCCCCTCCCTTCTCACACCCTGCAAGCCCTTCAGCCTTCTAAGCTTTAAAGGTTCTACCTAAGCACAGGTCCTCCAAGTGGTGGGGAAGGAAACTTCAATAGAGCACTGATCCAGACCTCAGTAGAAGTTAAAATGTGACTTGGATCTGTCTTGCAGAAAAAGAAGGAAGAAGGTATCATTGATTCTTCTGACAAAGACATTGTAGCAGAAGCAGAGAGACTGGATGTAAAGGCTATGGGTCCTCTAGTTCTGACTGAGGTCCTTTTTGATGAAAAGATCCGTGAACAGATACGGAAATACAGGCGTCACTTCCTTCGTGTAAGCATGATTTCTTGTTCTCCTCCTAGTATAGTAAATGATTACTTCTGTAATAAGACTCAATTTGGTTCTAAACTCTTGTTCTAGTCTTTAAGCTGCTACTTCTTAACTAAGAAAACTGCTGAGAGTGGTAATGAGAGTTACTGTAAATTTTTGCTACCTTACTGAGTAAAGAGCAGAAGTTTGTTCAAGTTTGTTCAAAAAACTAAATGTTTCTTTTTTTTCCTTCTCCTTCTTCTCACTATTCTAGTTCTGCCACAACAATAAGAAAGCTCAGAGGTACCTTCTCCATGGCTTTGAGTGCGTGGTAGCCATGCATCAGTCTCAGCTTATTTCCAAAATACCCCATATTTTGAAGGAGATGTATGATGCAGATCTTCTGGAAGAAGAAGTCATCCTTAGCTGGGCAGAAAAGGTAAGAGGAGTAGTATTTCATGGGCTCTACCTGCCACGTGGCTGAAAGTAATAGTGCATCTGGTCTCCCCTTCCTGGAAGAGTGTCTTGTGCTTATATCTTAACTCAGGCTAGTTGTTCAAATTACTGTCTGGGAGAAGCTTGTGATTAAAGAAATGGGTTGTTCAAGACAGTGAGGCAAGGCTAGATTTGTAGTTAGGCTTGCTGTATTTGGGAATGATGTGGTAAAAATTCCTTCCACATTTAAACTATGTCCATATGTTCTTCTGTTTTCTAGGCCTCAAAGAAATATGTCTCAAAAGAGCTTGCCAAAGAAATTCGTGTCAAAGCAGAACCATTTATTAAATGGCTCAAGGAAGCTGAGGAAGAATCTTCCGGTAATGAAGAAGAAGACGAAGATGAAAACATTGAGGTAGGCAAGACTCCATAATCAATTCGAAGGCTCATGTTTCTGTGCACTGAAATTTTGAGCTGCTTGATCTTCATACAGTGCAGTGTAGTTACTGTATTGCTTTGTGCATGGGAAGCTGGAGGAATTTTTCAGTTCCGTACTCAGATAAGATAGTTTTTAGACTGCTTAAGGTGAGGAGAGTCAATCTACCCAAGATCCACCTGTAGGATCTTGATAGTCAAAGGACCGCCGTGCGATTGTACAGGTACTGCCACTGCAGTGGAACCTATAAAGGAAGTGGGAGAGTAAACAGTATCAGAAAGTTGTGGTTTTTAGATGAGCCTTTGTGCCCGGTTTGCAAAGCAGCTTAAAGGATAAGTCACCATTTTCTCTGACTTCAACACTAGCTAAAACCTCTTTGCTATGCTCCAACTCTCTGGTTGTATGTGTGGTGTAGAATAGGGGCTTTTGTTGTGTTGGGTAGTAGTTACTCCTGATTCCTGTCCCAGGGTGTGATGTTTCTGATATGCACACTCAGTTTCCCGTGTGTTTCTGTGTTAAGATACAGTTGCTATTTCAGCCTGCCCAAGTTCAGGTTTAACATATGGTGTAGTTTTGGAATGCATTGTGCAGCCTAGCACAGAATAACAGGGAAGGGAAGACTGTTAAGCAGGCAGGTTTGCAGCCACTCCTACAGTTAAGAGTAAAACTAGGCTGTACTTAATAGCAGTAGATGCTGCAGTGAAGGTGATGGTTTTGTCTCCACAGGTGGTGTACTCCACAACCGCCAGTGTACCTAAAGTTGAAACTGTGAAGCCTGCAAACAATAAAGATGACGATATCGATATTGATGCCATTTAACATGATGCAACATAGCTTCCAGTATGATGCAAACTTCTCTGCATTTTTCTGCCAGAAGTGTGACTTGTATGTGCACAAGCTGAAATGGCTTAACATCCTGCTACTTTGTACTCAAATATATATCTTTTTACTGTGACTGGTCTTGTGTAACTAAGCCTAATACCAAGAAGTCAGCACCTCAGTGAACTGATCTAGTTTGCAAATGGCATGTTATGTTTTGTTTTTCTAACTTGTGTTGGACACATACTTGGAGCACATTTATACAGTTGTGGAAATAAAGGATTTGGTTTTGGTCAATCTTCATTTATGCCTAACTCTTAATTTATTTTTCCAAGTAATAAAAGGTTTTAGACTGAAAACTTGTACTGGGAGACAAAAAAAGTGTACTTCATCTCTTAAGTGAGATGCTTAAAAAAAAAAAACAAAAGGTCCGCTTAGGTGCTTAAGCTAACTCTGAGGGTAAAGTTCACTAGTTTGAATCAATGCAGCCTCTGAGCTGAGGAAACAAGGGCAAGTCTCAGTAAGGACAAAGCTACTGGGTAAGCTTCAAGGGCCCGGACGGCTGCTTTTTGTTCAAAGAAGCTGCTACGAGCAGCCTAAACAACTAAAGCTTTCCTACCCTTCCCCTAAGCCAGTTGTGGACATAATGCAACATCTGTAATATCCAGTTTAAGCACAGTACTTCACCTGTTAGAAGTAAGTGGTTTGAAGTAACTTGGTGAGCAAAGGGTTTTCACCTAGGTGCACTGGTAAAAGGTGGTCCCTAAATGGTACTCAAGAGTCAGCTTCCCCGAGAGCTTTTTGTCCTCTAGCAGCACTTCTGTGGCATGACACTGGGATAGTAGTCTCCTTGTTAAAGAAATGTAAGTTCTCGGAAATGAAGCCTCCAGGACAGGATAAGCTGCTTTTTCTAACTCAGTTGCTTCAGCAGAAATTATGATTAGATGAAACAGAATTCTCTTGAATATGATGGTGGTGATTTGTGCTTTAGCTTTTACTCTCTAAAACATAACAGCTTAAATACACTTAAAAAGGTCTTGTGTCCCATATAGTCCTGGGGTAAAATTATTTTAGCTCTGGCTAGCGCCATCGAGGCAGATGAGGTGAGGTTGCAGAAGATATATTTGGAGCTGGTGTTGGTTTGTTCTCATAACTTGTGTGTTTTGGGGTTTTTCTTTGCCTTTTTTCTTAATTTCAACAAAGCCCCAGCTTTCCCCTTCCTCCCTCAAAAAGGAAAGCATGCTCTTTATATCTGTTGTATTTTTAAAAAATGCCCCGATTTTTTTTAATGGCTGGTGGGAAGAGAGAGCTTCTTTCTGCTGGGATGGGTGCCATCTCTGTTGTCCAGTAGTAACACAATCCAGGTGCAGGTCCCTCATAGTGGGGGTTTTGCTGCTGCTGGTAGTGGGTTTTTTTTTGTTTGTTTTCGTTTATTTTGTTTTTTAGATGTATTGACTGAGCATAGGCAGATGCCTAAAGAGGCAATTTCTGCTCTCTCCAGCCATGGGTACTTTCTCTTTTTTGTGCGCTGATCTGGTGACTATCAAGTTGTTAGCCAAACAAACCTGCTTCCTCCAGAAAGTAATAAATGCCCCTCCCGCCCCCAAACCCATTTTTTCCTTCAGATCAGTAAAGTTTAAGTCTTACAAAGCTGTGCAAGGGATGGATGTGGTGCAAATGTGGGAGCACGCAGCAGGCCAGGTGTTCTTGGTGTTTGCCCACAGGTCAGATCATGTTCACTGTAAGGCTGTACCCTAATGCTCAGATGGAAAGAAGGGGGTTTCTTGGAACACTGAGGCTGCCAGTAAGAGAATCTGGAGTTCCTAGCACCGAGTTAGGCCCTGTCCCTGTTTTCACATATGCATCCCTGCTTGGTCTTAGTAAATTGGGGATTCCACCAGCTAGTCGTAAAAATGAGCGTTCATTTTGTTATCATTTCTTCAGGGAAGGAAGAAGTCTGACTTTCAAGGTTTCCTGGAGTCTTTGAATTTGTTGTGGCTGCTGCCATCTGATAAAAGTAACAAGCCCATCTTCAAAAAGCAGCTTGGTATTTAGATGCAATCTGCCTGAAGCTTCAAAGAAACTCCTGGCACAGGGAAAGGAAATAATAAGTGTTTGTTGATTTCCCTCACTTCAGAGATACAGTTTCTGTGTTTAAAAACCCAGCATGAATGCAGTCATCTGGCAGGTGGACAGGTCTAGCGGTAGGTCCATTAGCCTTGGCTTTATGAATCTTGATCTCTCTCCGTGAGACTGCAATCTGGAGCTTTTATGCAGCTTGACAGCCTTCATCAGTGTCTTCTGCTCAGCCAGCACAACAGGGAGCTTCTCTACTGGCAGGTTTGCTTGGTAGCATCACAGCAGCACTGAGAGATGAAAGGAGCTGAGTGTCTTGAACTAGGATTTGAAGTCCTGGTTGTTGTTAAACATAAGAGAAGCAGAATTGCCTGTTATTACCTGTGAGAGACTAAAAAATGTCATGAGAGGTGAGGGCGTTACTCAGCTGGAGAGGTAGATATGCATTATCTAGAAGGATGCTCTTTGCCCCTGAGAGCATGCAGCCCAGGTTTGTAACGAGGCAACAGCTAAGTTGAAGGGGAGACTTAATTTGACCTGATTGTGGTAGGCACAGTGATGTGCACAGTAACACTTCTTAATTCAGCCACTACTGCCCAACTGGCAGAGCTCAGAGGGTTGTGATCAGTGGCACAAAGTCTAGTTGTAGACAACAGGCACAAGCTGAAGCACAGGGAATTCTGTCTCAACGTGAGGAAAAGCAGATTCTTTACTGTGAGGGTGACTGAGCACCGGAACAGGTTGCTCTCTGGAGTCTCCATGCTTGGAGATACTCAAAAGCTGTCTGGACAAGGACCTGGGCTTCATGCTCTAGGAGGCCCTGCTTAAGCAGGGGATTTGAATGAGGTGTTTTCCAGAGGCCCTTTCCAGCCTGAATCGCTCTGTGATTCTGTACTTTACCCTTGCAGCGGTAGTGATTGTCCCAACCGATAAAGTTCCAATGTGAAGCAGTTTGTTAGGCAGGGTCGCTTGCACAAGGTCGCTTGCAAACATAGAGTCAGTCCCTGTCTTATGCTGCTCTCCCCCACACACCCTGGCTCCGTTCAAGAAGGTCGGTGTTATCTGCACACAGACATCAGGATGCTGCTAAGTATCTTTGCCTTTGTTCTGCATATGGCAAAGCAAAAACCAAAGCTGCTGGGCATGGTGCCCAAATGTATTCCTGTGTCATGGTCTTATTACTATGCACGATACTGTTATTCCTTCCTTTTAAGATCTTCTTTGAGTGGAGAAGCTCACTAAAAGATCCTAACAATGTCAACTCAGCAGATGTGTCACTGTCTAGATGTACCATAGCTGATTTATGTCTTAGGGGATAGTGCACAACTGGAATGCTCCCTCAGACTATGCAAGTTCCTAGTCCTGATGTTTGAGAAGAAGAGATGCTAGTGAAAGGTAGTTAATATAGCGATCTGTAACAAAGCTGATTTGATGGCTGCTACACAATGGTAACAAAGATCACAGCAATTCTGCGCTCCCAGTGAGGCCAGTGAACAGAAGTGGTGAGGACAGATGGAACAAGAGTAGCTGACCCGCCAGTTAGTCTGCCAAACAGTGGCAACTTTTTTCTTCTCAGACTAATTACCCAGAAAGAGCCTTGGAGGGTTGTTGCTGAGAATTGGCTCTTTGGCATTCAGTAACACCACCGAACCATGAAGATGTGGAACTGAAAACCCAGCAGGAAAGACAGTAAAGAGCAGCTTGAAAGCCTCTTTAAATCCTTATCTGCAGAATCTTGTTTGTGTGCTTAACTTTCTGCTTAAGTTTTATAGAGCTATTGGACCACTGGGATCACTTATGTGCTTAACAGGCTCATTGTGCTGTCTGTATCTCCTATTTTGAAGATACTCATCCTGTAGCCGTGGAGGTGGAAGATCTCTCCTGATCTGGAGCTGGTGAGGAGTTGCTCTGGTGCCATTAAAACAGGGCAGTCTGATTATACTGTGGACCTAATTCCCTTTTAATAGCTAGAAATATGAAATGGAAACAAGCAATCTCATGCTGTAAATCAGCATAGCTCCAAGCTCCCTCCATTATAGCTGTTCTGATTGATATCCAGCACCTGGATATGGCGAGAGCCCTCAGGGGATGCTGCCTTTAATTCAGCAGGACTGCACAACTCCTTAGTATTTTTTCAGAGGAAAAAGAAAAAATCTTTGACCTCCTGGGTCAGAAACCCAAGAACCAAAGGCTCCCTCGCCCATCGGGCAGGGGACTGGTAAGCGCTTCACCTGCCAGCAGGACAGAGGGAGCCATTCCTTCCGCGAGCATGAGTGCGAGGGAAAGCCGGTAAATGCTAAACCGTCTTTTGCTGAGTATCAGTTTCGCTGCTTGCCAGTGCTTCGAAGTTCATGTTTATTCAGTTACTAAATAGCTAAGACTCTTTAATAATTTAGGGAAATTATAATTATCGGCAGAAAGCCCTGCCCTGGCTTTCTGCGGGTGCTCTTGGCTGTGGGATGGATCTCTGAGTCGCTCTGGGAGGGCTCTCAGGAGCAGCCGGCGTGGGCCGCGCCACACGGAGGCCCAGCTGGCAGCCGGGGGTGACACCAAGGGCGGCGGGGGCGGTGGCCTCGCCGCCAAGGGACACAGCGCTGCAGGAGCCCAACACGAGCGCAGGGCCGGCTTCGCACACCCGGCCCCGGCGGCCACGCGGGTCTGGCACCAGGAGGCAGGTGCGAGGGGAAGGCGGCTCGGCAAGGAAGGCCGGGGTGCCCCAGGTGCCCAGCCAGGCTCCTGGAGCGCAGGCGCACAAGGGTCCCTGCTCAGACGAGCCCAGCAGGGAGGCCCCAGGTGAGGCTTCTTTGTCACGGCTCCGTTGGCAGCAGCCAGACAAGGCCACCCAGCCACACCGTAGCAGCACTGCCCTTGAACGCAGGTGCTCAGCTGAAGACCTACAAGGTGGGAGGAGAGGCCGCAGAGCCTGGTGCTGCTTTCAGGCAGATTTTCCAAGGTTGGATCTAGAGAATGCTGTTTTTCTCCATTTCTAATCTTATCTCATTGTTAAATGCATTTTATACCCTGGATTTTCTTTCACAAAAGCAGAAGAGATGACACAGAGGACAGTTCTGGTTTGTGCCTGGAGTCCTAGGCATTTCAACAATACATTGCAAATTAAGAAAATATCAGCTCAGGAAATGCTCAGTGAGATGCTTATGTGGGTGTTGTATTATCCTCCCTGAATTTTTACTTTATACTTACTCTTTTTTGTGCCTATCTGGTACTAGTAAAACCCAGCTAACAGCACTGACGTCAATGGAGTTAGCCTGGATTTGTATTTGTGTAATTAAGGTAGACATCTGGCATCTTTAAAAGAAACATGTGAGGAATCAAGTATATTACCCCAGGAGAATCCCATGCCTCTGTTGGCACGGAGCTGTTAATTTGAGAATTGCACTTAAGTACAAAGTTACAAGGGTACAGATTGTGAACGGAATGGTTGATGTAGGAAAGGATTAACTAAAGAGATGAAGGCTTTTTTTTTTTTTTAACTTGATTTCAGATGTTGGGAAACCTGGATTTAAAGGCTTCCATCTCCAGCTTCACTTTTGTTTCAGCCTGCCTGTATCTGTGCTCTGTACCACGAGCTGGAGGTGGTGCAGGACTTGGTGGGCAGGCACGCTCAGGACTGGAACAGAAGCAGAAGCACGCTGGAAATCACAGGGAAATACTACTATGCACGGAAAAGTAATTGGATATTAATCTTTAATCTCTTAAACAACTTCTTTTAGGTCCTTATTCACCATCTGATGTTTAACCCAGGAATTCACAATTGCTGGGTTTTCTCCACTAAGGAGGTGGGAATAGATTTTTTTTTTTTTATTTTCTACTTAACTCTGATAAAAGATTCTTATGTGGGCTCCAGAATGCAGAAGCGGCAATTTTAAGGGAAGACACTATCAGTGGACTTTTAACAAAATCCAAAGAATCAACTTAAACCAAATGAGTGATGTCAGCTTGGTTTCCATGAGTTCAGAATCCGTCCAAAAGCGCATCCACTTGTGCTGGTGTGAGGAATGCGCCAATTCCAGGAGCAGAAGTTCCCACTTAAATGGAGCAGCAGAGAGAAAGAGGAGAGAAACCTCTCTGCAAAGAAACCAGGCTGGATTCTACCTAGCAGAAGTGCGGAAAGAGCAGCACCTTCGTGCTGCAGCCAGATGGAGTAGCCAAAGCTTTAATCCACTCTTTCCTTCAGAGAAGGCAGGCTTTCCAGGGATGTTTGAGGAGTCCAGGGACAGGAAGGAATACGGTAAAAAGCAGCAATCCTTAAGCAGAAGAGCTGATTTTCTGTGCATTCCTCATGCTGATTAAAAATGAAGGGAGGAGGGAGGGGACGAGTTCACCGGGTCAGCCCATGGTGGTTCCTGATGCCAGAACAGATGAGCAACTCCTTAGACTGAGGCAAAACAGATGATGTGAAGAAGAAAGAGCAGCTTGTGAAGCCGACAGAGACCTCCTGAGCTACTGAAATGGAACCTTCCTCCAGTAGCCACTTTTGACTAGTGTCCTCTATGGGCAAAGCCTATGGACGCTGGAGCTGCTCTCAGTTCTCCGTGGCAAGTTTGGGGTCGCCGGTTAAGGTGTTTGGTCAGGACAGATCCCGAGCAGGAGCAGGCACGTGCCGTCCGGAAGCGAAGCGCGAGGGAAGGCACTGGGGAAGGCTGGGAGCCCCAGGGCAGGGCTGGTTACGTGCCCCGTGCAGGTCAGTGCAAAGCCAGGGGGTGAAGGTGGTTGCGGCATGCGGTGCAGCAGTGCGATGCAAGCAGTAAAGGTTTCCCGTCTTGTAGCGCAAGTCTGCTAGGCCTGGGAAAGGGGGTGGTTTTAGCTAAATCTCCACGGGGGGAACTGAGTGTTCCTTGGGGGAGGAAGTGTGTGTGAGAAGGGACCTGCCTGCCAGGACAGGCTGCTCACCCGCTCCAGAGCAGCCGACACACGCTGGCGAACTGTGGCGTAGTGCAACGTATGAACTACTGCAATTTCTTTTTTTTATGTAGTCTCTTACGATATTGTCATCTTGTTTACTACTTTTCAGAAGGGGGACGATTATTCCTCCTAGAGGGAGGGATTCCTGGCTTTGGTCTTACACAGAACTTCCCGACCTTCTGGGCGCCAAGTGAGCTTGCAGATGTCACCCACGTGTGGCCCAAATGGCAGCCTGCAAAACAGAAGGCAAGGAAACATGGTTCAATTTATTTTTAAAAAACCTATGGGTTTGTATTTATTTATTTATTTATCGGCACTGAGGATTGGGAACAGGAGGCAGACTGAAGGGGTGGTATCATTAACAGCCGAAAACCTGTTCAGCAGGAAACACTGCAGGTGTTGGCTGGATGGGGAAGGAGTGGCTGCCTTCGTGACCCAACGTGCCACACGTCACTCGCTGGGAGGCTAATCGGGGATGACAGCCGCCTTTGTCTGCCTTCCCCCTTGCTCCTGCGTCAACACCCGCTCTGGGCCTTGAAGAGAGCTGCGCATCTCGGAGGAGCGCGGTGCTGCAGTGCTTGCCGCTAGAGGGAATGAATGTCTGACTCCTCCACCACTCTGTTTCGTGGGACTCGCTCTCCTTCTGTGGCAAAAAGGGGTAAAGTCTGACCAGATGCATCTCTGGTCCGGAGCTGGTCATTGCTAGGAGATTTGGGTCTCTCTTAACTCAGCTGTCTGTAACTGTTAGAGATTCCACATTATGGAGCAGGTCCATGCTGCATGGAAGTATCTGGGTGTCTCTGATTGGCACAGATAAGCCAATAGTGCTGGAAAATTTCTGCAGTCTGCTTTCCTTCCCCATATTCTGCCTCTTGGCAAATGCAGGGACTCATTTCCCATTAACGTCTCCCAGTCTCTAACACAGAAGGAACTAGCTGGGGTTCTCATTGAGGCCTGGCGGTGTCGGTACCTGGGTGCATGCGAGCCAGCACTGGCGCATCCACTCTGAAGTGCTGTGGGAAGCAGACCCAGCAGGCGGGGGGCTGGTGGAAAGCGAACTGGAGAAGATTTTTGACTCATACTTAGCACTGATGCCATCCACGGCGCTGAATATGCTCCAGACACCCTGCACAGGTTTGCGACTGCGGGAAGCCGAAGGAGCTTGGGTGCAGATCCCCATGTCCCCGCGCTGAGGAGCGAGCCTGTGTGTGGCCGAGCGCCACTGCCTCCAGCGAGACTGAGAACAGAGATGCACCTGCACTGAGCGTGGGGCTTGACCCCCATTTCTTTCCAGGGCCTGGCTCTCCAGCTGCTCACGCTGTGCCCAAGTCTCCTAACCACCCCCCAGAGGAAAGGGAAGCCGAATAACCCAGCCCGGTTTCGGGATAGCTCGTTGCAGAGGCGGCATGGGGCTGGCCGTGCGGGCTCGCCCGTGCTCGGCTCGGCTCCGGCCACGCGAGCCGCCTCTCCGGCCGAGCCGGGGCCTTCCCA
>VZSV01000014.1:10857848-10869551 GCA_013398735.1 Nothocercus julius
GCTCCGGAGCGGAGGAGCGGGCGGCCGCGGCTCCAGCCAGGCCTTCACCCCCGCGCGGCGCTCGCCGCCGCTCGAAGGACACGGGGCACGTTGGGAGGGCCCGAGGTGTTCGGGAAGTCAGCAGGAAGCACCTGCGCCTGGCTCGGGGAATGACCCGTCCTGCGCTGGCGGCACCGTCGCCCTGCAGAGCGCTCCTCAGGTCCAGGTGCTGCCTTGCGGCTGCAGGGCCGGAGCATCCGTTGGGACAAGTCGGCACTGGAGGCAGTCGAGATGAGCAGATATTTTCCTGATGTCTTGCCAGTCCTGAATTGTGTCCAGGACTCCACACCTACCCTAGCCTACCTTCTGGTGCAGAAGTGCTCGGTTTGAATCATGCGGCGGATTCACAGCCAGATTCATTAGCTGAACGGAGAAATGAAGTTAATTCGTGTTTACATCAGGCAAGGCTCTGGTTCCCAATATTTAGTTGCTTTGCAACAGAGTGATAACATATTGGGGCTGACTCTTGTCTTCATGACTCCACTTTTAGGCTAGTGTAAAATCACAGTAACACAGACATCAGGTTCATTATTTATGAGACAGTTATAAATTATACAGTTTTGCCCCCTCAGTCCATAGCCAGAAATCACCACTTCCCACATGCGGCATATGCAACATTTTATTTTTAAAAAATAACTTCTTCCATCTTTCTGAAGTGGGAAGGAACACCAAAAAGATGCGCTAATATGACCTATTACTAAGTTACCAAACACCTAAAACCCTGCAAATCCAAACTAACATTCGACTTCCTCAGGAAAGTGGGCGACTGAATTTCAGAGTCAGAAAAGAGACCGGTGGAAATGAGGAGCAGTCAGTTTGAGGAGAAGTATCCGCGCTCAGTTACAGGTCTGGTTCCCAGCAGTGGTTCACCATGGAGCTCAACGCAGGTGCCACTGAGAGATGCTCCTAGGGAGCAGCTAAGATTTTTTCAGCTTCATAAGACAGAATGAGCCAAAAGTGCTGCTACATTGGCCACAACACGCCATTATGAATTAAACCATCATGAACTGAATCTGAGCCAGTGCTGCCTGAGTTTACAAGGCAGCGTCGCGGGCGCGTGGCCACGGGGGGTCTCCATGGCCTGGGAGGCAGCGTTGCCTTCTCTGAGCGCTACCCAGCTTTTCTCCTTGTGAAACCTGTTCTGGTCGCCGAGTTTGCCGTGCTCTCACCACACAGACTGGCCTTGGACGTGCTGGCTGGCTGCCCTGGGCCGAACCGCTCTAGGAAATCTTGGAGAAGGTAATTCAGCTCTTTTAAGTGTGAGGCTGGTGAACTGTCTTGTATTGTCTTGTCCTCAGCCTTTTGGGAAAGCTCTGGGATGAGGTGGCAGAGACATGAGTTTCCTGGGGAAGGGGCAGAGGGGCACTCCAAGGCTGGGGTGGGATGGACCAGGAGCTGGGAGAAATAAGGCAGGGGAGGCAGCAGGAGCCTCTCCTGGTAGAAGATGCCTCCTGCGAGCGGCTGGCACGAACGGGATATTCTGCCTGTGGGTCTCCTCGGCCAGCAGCTGAACCCCTCTGGTCCTGCGTCTCCCATCGGTCAACACAGAGGACGGCAGCCTCCCGCTGCTGAGAACTGCTTTGGTAGCCCCCATAAGGAAACCCGCCTGGTGGACCCTGGGGCCTGACGGGGCAGTTCGCTTCCCTTCCCAGCAGCGTAAGTACAAGCGACTGTCGTGCAAGCAACTTCTGGAAAGCTGAGGTTACCAAGTCAGCCACTCCAGCACTAGGAAATGCGGAATGAAGGCTGCCTCAGCATGTTCTTCATCTCGTTGTTTCCCCCAGGTTCCCCACCCAAGCTCATCCCTGCACACAGAATGGACGGCTCCCACTTGCAGAACCACTGCTAAGCAAAAATGCTGCTTGGAGAGATCCCTGAAGCAGCCCTGGGTGAGCCCTAACGCAGTCTCACTGCTGAGCGGAAGGTAAATGAGCCCACTCCGCCGCGCTAATGCATTTACATTGCTCCTGGTCGAGGCACCAGCCCTAACTCAGCTAACTGCACAGCACAGCCGTGCACTGCGCTGGCACATCCTGGGAACCGCTCCGAGACCTGCCCTTCTCCCTGTTGGTCAGCGTGTTAGCTCTGTGCTGCACTTACCGGGCTGCGCAAACCTCCCTGTCCTCGCACTGTCCATGGGTTTCAGTCACTGTTGAGCTCAGCTTTGCTATGATGCTCAGGGGCAGCTGCCTGGCTTTCCCACCTTGCTCATGGGAAACTGAAATATGGCAAGGTTAAACTCAAAAGTTGGCCTTGCTTTTCCCACTTTGGAGGCTTCACATCCAGAATGGGTAGGTTTGGAAGTGCTATGATGCATATTATTATACTGCTTTCTGCAGGTAGAACGGGAAGTTCCCCTCGACGCTGGCAGCGGCGGCTGCAAGGCCGTGCAGGGAGCGCCTGCAAAAGGGCTCCGCGGGCTCACGGCGGGTCCCCGGAGAGCCCAGCACGGGAACGGCGCGGGCGCCGGAGAAGCCGCAGCTGGGCACAGGGACAGGCTGCGGTCCCCGCGGGTGACACGTGCCCTGCAGCAGGGAGACCTCCCTGCACTCCCCTGGAAAACGACCCGGGATTCCTCTCCTCCATGTGCCGAGCCGCCTGCGGAGCCTGTCCATCCTGCAGGCCGCGGGCGGCGGGAGCCTCTGCAGAGCTGGCGTGGGGGCCTGGGAATAAAGCCTGGAGCCTAAGGCAGCAGCACAGAGAGGCCACACGCCGGCTGATTTACTTTGTAACCTGAATAGCGTTTCTTCAATGTAGGTGGGTTATTGAGGGGGGGAGTTGTGCGTGCGAGAAACATAAATAGGACTTCATCTTTTATGCATTTCCCTGTGCCTTCCAGACCCAGAGCTCCTCTCTGTCATTTGACATGGCTCCTTGTTTTGTTAGATACACTTATTAGGAAAAAAGATATACGGGTACTTTTTTTGCAGTACATCATAGTCACATACATAAAATATTAAAAGCAATATAGCTGAGACCCAAACCAATGCAGTACTTCAGAAAATAGTATTAGTCTTTTCCCTAGAAACTAGAGAACGTGTAAAATCCTGCTCTGTTACATACTGCAACATCCAAATTTTAAAGCTTTGAAGTTTTAGTTTCATGTCATTTCTGAAATGCAGCAGCCAGCTGTCCTCAGGCAGGAGGACAGGCAGCCTTTGGAAGTGCCCTGCAGCAGGACCTGGCCCAGGCTGGGCTCAGGCTTGGCCCTAGGTGTCTCCTGCTCATGCCTCGGTCCTTCAGCAATATCCCATGGGACAAGTGCCTTCATCCCAAGAGAAGTGCCCCAGCAGGTCTTCTGCCTCGTACAAAGAGGCAGAGTCGTCTCCCTCCATTTGAAGAGGGTCCTACAGGCTCATCTCCATAAAAAACAACTGCAAAATTAGCTGAAGTCAATTAGTCTTAGAAAATAGGAACCCAAAGTTAAATGATCAAAGATTATGCCCATTTTAGGGCCCATAACATACCAGTGCCCCCCCTCTGCAGAGGAATATCTTATAAGCAGAGATCAAAAGGAAAATTCTCCCAGGGTGAGTGTTTGTGTGTTTTTCCACTCGCAAGCTCTTTCCTTGTTTCTCAGATCCGGGTGTTTTTCCAGTCTGTCAGATCTTCCTTTGTCTCGCACGTTCCTTCCCTTCCTCTTCTCACTTCCAGCAAGGAGCCCGGAGCCCGCAGCCTTCCCGCGTCCCGCTCGGAGCCACCCACCTGCACACAGCCCCTCGCACGGACCGCGTATGAGGGGACCGTCCTCGGCCCTGTCTGAGGGGATGGACAAAACCACCTTCAACGAGAGTTGTTTGAAAAACAGGAAAAACTTTCGCTGAAAACTCTGCAAAGTCTTTTTTATTCTGTTGGCTTCCAGAGGGAGAAATCCTTTCTTTGCTCAAAAATCTTAACAAAAGGTTTATATTAAAAATGATTGGTGGCTCTTTTATGAATGTGCTGGTTCTCTCCTCTTCCTTTTTCTTCACCTTGCTGCTGAAAAGTAATGGGATAATAAAAGTTTTTTAAAGCATTAAAAGTCACCCCCTCAAATTTCTCCTCAATACTATTTTGTTTTTCAAATTCATTTTGAAAATCTAAAATTATTGTGAACGTTTAAAAATGTGAATTGTTGTGAATCCTTTTAAGGCTAACTCTTCAAAGTTCTGGCAGGTCGAGCTTCAGTAGCCACAGAAGAAAGTAAAAACAGAACCAGTAGAAAATATGAAAAATTTTATAGGCAGAAAATATTAATGGCAGAAAGATTAAAGGTTTTAATAGTACCAAAGCTATATTCAGCATTTCCTATAAACGGGTAAGGGAATGTTAATGTTGGCAATCTTAGGCAATGACAGGAAATATTTACTGGCTCTAAGGGATCCTATATTTGTAAAGGTAAATCCTGCCAGCAAGACCTATTGCTCCACTGGCAGAGCAGTGAAGAGCCAGGGAAAGGAGGAACAGGGTGGTGAAGTGCGAATTAGCTGCCCCTCTCTTTGGTGGCACTCACGGGGAATACGATCGTTTGCTTCAAATTCCCTCAGTTTGAATTTCCCCCAAAATGCTGCGTTTGCTGCAAATTCCCAGGGTTGTTCCCTGCTCTCCCTGCCCCTGGCAGCCTGGGGCTGCTGCCACTCCCAGGATACACGTATTTTTATGAATGATGAAAAGGAGACTTTGGTCAAACAAGAGCCAGTTGGGAGGAGTTGCAGGCTAAAAAAGGAAGGGCGAAAGGGAAGGGAAGCAATGAATGTTAATTAATGTCGTATATCGTTATTAAGCTGTTTGCCTGTAAATCATGCAATGATATGCGAAAAGAAAATCACTACAAGAGTTACAGAGGGAAAGTCTGTGATACGCTGGGAATGAGAAAACTCTTCTACTCTCTTGGCCACAGATCAATTCTCACCAAGAGTACTTGTAACGTGTGCAGACCTTCCTGCCAAAAGCTGCTACTTATCTCTGGGTTCGTGCAGCACGGAGCACTTCCCGCAAGTGCTATAAAGCCAGTGTGATTCGCGCTGATCACGGACCTAATCCCAAAATGTTGTTATCAGTGGAAAGAAAAGCTAGTCGTGTCGAGAGTGGCCTTCTCAGCAAGGAACAACCAGAGCCTGTGCCCTGTTTTGGGCAGATGTCCCCAAAGCGGAGCTCCACGCATGGCACCAGCGCCGTGCCCTGGTCTACACCTGGGGAACCAGCGCCGTTCCCCGGCGCCTTCCCCCAGCAACTTCAGATGCCTATCCAGAGAAATGCAGATGCAAATGAAGACAGAAAATGAATGCAGAACTTGAACTTACTATTCACATTTGCTTGAAATGATGATAGCCCTAATTTTCAACTGCTGATTTTTATTTTGATAATACTAAAAAGTTCCTTCTGATACATTTTGTTCTTTCCTTCTATGCAGCTTGAAAACAGCATTGCGCTTAGATAATAAGACATCCCCTCTCTCTCTCTCCAAAAGTGCTTTTACACTCTTATGTGACATGAATTCTAATCAGGATTGTGGCAACCACATTAATTCAATATTTTGTTAATTTGATTTGAAGCTCTTGACCCTCTCTCAGATATTTCCAAATTAGCTTCTCATCTTTTCCTATGCAACAAGCCCAGATACGTTATGTACAATACTTGTCATGTCCTTGATGTTCTGAAACAATCAAAAAAAATGCGATGATGTTACTACACAATTAGTTTCAGAATCTGTAGTAACAACAGAATTGTTTCTTCATTTCCTCTTGTTACTTGCAGGAAAGAAGGCAAAAGGTGGCTTAGAACAAGAGCAAAGGTGCTAAAAAGCACTGTGGTAGGGAACATACACAAGATCCACCTGGGTTGTGCATCCCTGTAGTTGGTCTTTTAGAAGACCTGTTTTCATCATCGACACATTTAAAAGGGTACTATGACCCTTTCCAGCCCGAGTACTATATTATGATAAAGAAACTCCAGATAGACAGGCAAAATAAATCTTTCTTCCCGGGCTTGGGCACATGTTGTTTGCAATTGCAGAGTCAGTTTGTTCTCCTAAGAGCCCTTTGCTACAGAAGAACAACCCTCGGGACCGCGCTCCGCCAGGCAGCACGGAGGCCGCCCGTGATCGCCAGCACCTTCCTGGACAGGGGCAAGTTCCAGACAAAAGCAAATGGGCGCATTTTTGAGAAGGGTAGATAAAAAGACCTACCTATTTATAGGTCTCTCTCTGACACGAGTGCCAGCAGTATAATGGAATGACTCATATGGATCTAGATTAATAAAGAATTAAGGGAGGGAAATATAATTAATGCCAATCAACGGGGGGTTATGATAGGAAGAGACCCTTTCAAACTGACTTGTTATCTTTTACTGAGGAGATTGCAGAATTGAGTGATAAAGGTGACGAAGTTGATGTGAAACACTGACTTTTTTAAAGCCTTTAGCTTGTTGCAGCAGAACACAATTAAGAAACCAGAACAATATGAAGCCCATGTGATGTACAAAGCTGTCTCACTAATGGTACTTAAAACATTACTGCCAGACCACTGCCTACGGTAGAGGTTTAAACTGAGCCTCCCAGCTTTGGGGTGGAGATGCTGGGACACAGATATTGAGGCCATTTGATCCTTTTCTACCTGTTTGCAGCTGGCATAGACAACTAGGCAAGACCCCATTTTTAGCTCCCCACAGGCAAATTCACCTGGTTTAAGACATCATTGTTTGCAGTTGTCCCTGCTGGAGGATACTGGTCTACAGGAGAGGTAGCTGAGGGACGTGAAGAGACAGTGTCTTCATCTCAGGCCCAGCATGACCCACGACCAGGGCCCAGGCACCCACCCTCCTGTACCCCAGGCAGCCTACAGCAGAGCGGCAAGGCCGGCCGCTCTGCGGGCTTTCTCAAGGTGACAACGTCTTATCAACCACTTCTTATCTGTAGAAAAACACTGTATGGTCCCATAATCCAACACAGCTCATTCCTGATCTGTAGCATTTAATGTTTTTATCAAGGACCTTAAAAGGGGGGGAAAAAATGATTACTGATAAGGTGTGCAGATAACACCAAGATGGGGAGAAGAGGTGGAAAGTAAAAGATGTGTCACTAGTGTGGAGAAAAATTGCTTGCAAAATGGGGTTCAGGTGAATAAAACATGTTTTAATATGACCAAAGTTGAAATCACACTTGCACAAATAATAACGCATACTTTTGAGATGGGACTCTCTATGAGTGTGGAGAAGGGTCAGAGACATTGAAAACGGCATGTGAACAAGGGCAGCTAAACGTAAGTTTCCAGAATGTCACCATATCTGAAAGAGCTAAAGGGTTTTTTTGCGGCCTCAGCAAAATATGTTATATTATGTCTGCATTTGGGTTTTGCATTACTACAGCTGGAATACTATGTTCATTTGTGCTATTGACAGCACAAGCTGATTAATACAGTGGAGAGGAATTAGAAAAAAAAAAATTCAAACTAATGCTCACAGATATGGCTAGGATGACGGACCTCAGGATTTAAATCTCTTCAATCTCTTTAAGAGATGGCTATGGGGTGAGCCCAGTCCTGCTTGGGAGCAGAAGTTTATATTCAACTATATAGCTCTACAGCTACATTCAGATTAGAAATAAATTTTTCTAATGATGAGATTTACTACAACTCTCTTTATTACAACTAGTCTGTTGCTAGTGAATTCTTTGTCACTAGCCATTTTTGAGCCATCAGGAGTGTTTTTTCTTTTTCCTGAAAGACATAATGAAAACCAAACCCAAGCTGAGTCAGGGAAAGTCACACAGAGGCACCTCAGCGCTTGGCCCTGCCGAATCCGTGCAGATCACACAGGCGGGAGCTCTGTCCTGCAGCCGAGCGTGAGAGCTCAGACAGATCTGCACCTCCACGCACGCTCCTGCAGAAACTGTCTAGACTTAAAAGTGGGCCTGGGTGGACAATTAGCCATCTGCGTAGACACACTCAGAGGCCCCTGGGGGACAGCGGACTCTTGACAGACAGCAGCACGGAAGGGACTGATCAACAGCGATGCCGGATGAGGGGCTCTGCTGATGGTTAGTTCTTGCGAAGGTGCAAAGTGGCAAAGAGCTACCACAGGCACGACCCTCTCTTGGGTGCCACATGCTCCCAGCTTGCAGAGCGAGGAGGAAGCTCCATCTTACAACTTTCTGGCAAGTCTCTCCAGGCAAAACCAAGCACTTGGGGCTTACTGTGGGCCCTGGGAATACCAGCCCAGCTGCGTGCCCTGCGTTAGCCCATCTACAGTTTTAGAGGTTCCTTTTTGAACATGTGTGGGCAACACCAATTCTAGATAACCTGTGCCCAAAAAGCCTGGAATTTATCTCATTGCTAGAAAACAATTACTTCCTACTAATGCTCAGGCACACCAATTATTAATTTGCACTTGAAAACATCACATGTACTAGAGTCATCTATTCTTTTTCCATCATTGTGAATGGAGTCTTTGATTCAGTATTAACCACACAGGAAACAGTGTAGGAGGAACAGTAACATGCCTGACTCAGATGGCAAAGCATCTGAAAGGATTTAAGTTTAAGATATAGCCCTGCTGGGGTCATGCAGTAGCAGGAATGGAAGAGGCCTCTTATGAAACACCTACTGCAGTTTGAAACTTACTCAGTCAAATTCAGAGCTAGCAACACGCCACACTGGCTCCTTGTCCTTTTGTGTTTCCTTTATAACCCACAAGCGATCAGGTTTATGGAAAGATAAGGAGACATCAAAGATTTACTCAATGCTGACCTTGTGCCCAGCCCAGAAGACCAATTGCTCACACCCGGCTCTACCTTGAGACTCTGCCCCAAAGTCTATGCCCCATTTGCCTCAAATTCCGTGGAAACAGTGCCACGACAGCAGGCCCATCACGGAAGCTCACCCCGAGCACCGCTGTGCTCTGCAGGAATGGCACACGGTGCCTGGCCTTGCAGGCGAGGAATTAAACGAGGCTCGTAACCCTGCAACCACCACCTCTTTGCTCCTGTTTCCTCTGTATTTGTACTCCAGCGACTGACCCTCCACAGCCTGAGGAAGGAAGAGCAACTGTGGTTGCATGGCCGTGGCCACTCTGCTGTCCCCCTGGACACCAGGTCTTCCGTTACACAAAAAATAGGGGAGTTTGGATGTTGGGCCTCCATAGACCAAGGGAAGAAGCCAACACACACAAGATAACTTTTTCTAACCTGCTTTTCAAACCTTGTTGTTGCTTGTGTGGCAACTTTGCATTTGGAGCCAAAGAGGAAGTTCTTTTTTCTTTCCACTGTTGTTTTCTCTGCTGTCAAAAACTCATTTCACCCTGGCCTTGTAGGAGGTTACATTCGGGCCTGAATGCTTTTCCTAATTATAATTAAGCATAGACTATTGATTCGGATTACAGATAGCAATCAGTGCTTCTCGGCCAAGTATAAAATACTATTTTGTATTCTTTGAAAGTTAAATTTAAAAAAAACAAGTAAAAATAATCATCTTAATTTTAAAGGTAACACTGATGATGGAAGAGCCCTGGAGATTTTCCATTGCATGGGATTATCTTAGCATTTCTCAGGGGAAAAAAAAAAAAAAAAATCAGAATATCCTGGCAGCAGAACACAGTTTATGCAGAATAAGACAAACAATATTTGTTACAACTCAGTAGCATTTAAAAGTTTTTTTTTTTTTTTTTTTTTTTTTTTTTTGTAAAGGCGGGAGGAGCACTGAAGTCATATTGAGGTTAACAATCATCGTTCTAAACTGGTATTTCCGTATATATCAAAATGATTTGATATTTGGGCAGACTCCTAGCAGGTGTACATTGTCATAGCTCCAGCGGACGAAGAGGCAGCTGTAACAATTGCATTAGCTGATCCTCTACTTACCTCTACCAGCTGATGTCCCCAGCCTTTAAAGTGAGGTGAGGGGAATATAAACACCTCCCTCCGTTCTGCATCTGCAACCTTTCTTTGCAGAATGAACGCTAAAAAAAAAAAACAAACAAAAAAAAAAACCTTTTGAATAAATTAAAAATTATTCCTTATGTTTTCCCACACATTGTACTCAATTCCATTATTTCTGCTCTGATCACAAAGGCTGTTAAATTTACGGTCTGCTATCCATGCTTATTGTAGTGTTACAGTGAATAGCTGTGATATTTAATGTTCCAAAGGAAAAAAAAAAAAACTAAATTCTCCACAATAACAATGCTGTTTTGTATCATATTGTTTTCTTTTGTTTTCGGCGCGCAGCGATAGCCAAGAAAGTGACATAAAAATGGCACCTTAACTAGCATATCAGCTTCCTGTGCGCCTTTGAGTCATATTCTCCAACTTACTAACGAAAACAAGTTTTTACAAGTGTTAGCGCTATAGAGGCAATACAGCTCTAAACGTCAGCCGCAGCCTATCCTAGATAACACACAAACATCGTCATCCAAGTCTCACCTACAAAATCACTGTCACTAGCACTAGCGATAACACAAGAAGCAGAAAGCACAATTTGATTGAGATCTCTTGAGTTTTCAGAGCCTTTAGGTAGGAAAAAATGGTCTTCTGATTTGTGAATTCAAATTCAGCCGTGTGTGATCATATGGAGGATATTTTATAGAGAACAAAGCAGTAGGAAACTGTTGCCCTTAGTGTTTTTGACTGTGGCAGCATTTTATGAAGAAAGTGAATACACTTTGAAATAACTTACCTGTTTAACGTAAGAAGCAGAGCATATAGCAGCAATGAGATATAAAAGAAAGCAGCTGCTATGCAGTTTGTCATTCCTTGGGCCAGCTTCTGCTATATGGAGAAAAACCACACACACCAATGTTACTGTTTATTGGCAATAGGGCAGCAGAATCAGCTGGTATCTTTGTGGCCTCAAGCTCTTTCTTCAAAATCTCTTTTTCCCAGTGAGATATATAATCCTGAAAGAAAGGCAGAAATTTTTCCCACAGCTCCTCTTCCTGCTTCGCCCCCCAACCCTTTTTATTTGGGCTGCGAGTGTTAAAATATGGATGCTGTTGAAGCCAACAGCAGAACTCCTATTGCATCAACAGGTCTATGACTTTCACCTAACTGTCAAGTTGAGATCTTATCTGAGTGGAAGGGTAATATTAGTATATATTAATAACATTATGCTTGCCTTATTTAAATAGCACTTAGTGTCTGTGCACTGACCTCAGTTCTGCCAGCACTCAGGACAGGTAAGTTCAACCAAAGTAAATCCCTAAGTCTATTTTTACCCTTCTTCTGAGTCTGTCCTAAGTCAATTACCATTTTTTATATGTAAACATGTTGTAAGGAACATATTCCACTGGCAACTGAAAAAAAAAGAGGAAAAGTAGCAGCAAAAGCGGAGAGCCAGGAGCGCCGCATACCATTCCTGGCCTTCCTCAGGCTTCGTGACTGACCTTGGCGAACTCGAGAGGGGCAACTCCCACGCAGTGCTCAGCGCCGCGGGCCCTGCCTGCTGCGGAGGGCGCGCGGCTCCATGGCGGCGACGCGCCACGCGAGCGCGCGCACATGTGCACACGCAGATACACCCACGGCGACACGCGCAAATGCACCCACGGCTACACGCGCACACGCAGATACACCCACGGCGACACGCACACAGCAGATACACCCAGGGCTACGCGCGCAAATACACCCACGGCTACACGCGCACACGCAGATACACCCACAGCGACACGCGCAAATGCACCCACGGCTACACGCGCACA
>VZSV01000014.1:10878061-10892631 GCA_013398735.1 Nothocercus julius
TTAATTATATTTTTTTCTTCCCCTCCCTGCTGAGGACATGAGGGCCGGGAGAATTGGGAGTGTGCTTCGAGAGGTATAGCCTGTGTGTGCTAAAGATTGTATTTACTCTTAAGGTTCTCCTTTTAAACTGGTTGTTTGACAAATATGACCTAATTAAACCAGCCAGTCATTTTCATGAAGTGTCATACCAGTTAAATAAGCGGGCAGAATAATAGGCCAAGATTGTACAGTGAATTCTTCACCTTTTGAGAATGGAAACATCCAAATTAGTCTTCTCTCTCCTTTCCTGACTAAAATGTGTTTCCTCTAATGTGTTTTATTTCTTTTGCTGAATTCTAACCTAGCTGTTGCACTTGATTACAGCAACTGTCATGGTGGGGCTGCACAAAGCTTGAGTCAATAAATCTGCTTTCATGCATTGATTGCTTTAATGCTACATCGGAAAGAATTTTCCTTCATAAGACAGCATTTGGAATTTCATGAGATGGAAGAGATGACTATTCATCCTTAAGATGGGTTGTGTAGGAAGCTAGTTTAAGAACTACTTTTAATTAAATGTACCCAGACCAAAGGATTGGTTCCTCAAATGTAAGCACAGTCATACTAGGCCGGATAAAATCTATCTTGCTTACTGTCCTGCTTCGTGCACTGGCCTACAGTAGAAGGGAGATAAAAATGAGGACAAGCAAAGAAAATCCTCCTGTGATCTTCCTGTTTTATAATAATTGCTGCTTCAGAGACTCCCTGAGCAGTATCTTGTATGTGGGCAATTGTGGTTAAATGTTTGCTTTGAAACCCTTTAGTGGTTACTGAAGATTTAAGTCAGTGTTTTGACTTTCCACTAGAATTCCTTCATAAGCAGCTGCAGGATGCTCTGCTGGCCTGATCTGTGCTTTTTTATGGGCATGTCTGTGCAATAAGACACAGCCTCGGAGAATATCCTTAGGTCTGAGCTTTTCTTTTTCTTACACTGAGTAGTACTCAGCAGTCTGTATGTTCTTAAGTATGTTGTATAAATGTGAAGTAAAATGCAGCGCATTGTTAGGAAGGGCTGCAGTAAGGTTGGTCTTAAAATGTTTAGTTTTAAATATTCTGATATTTAAAAATATGTCAAATTACTGATATGTTTTTCTGTAAATAAGAGTGCTGTGAAGTGATGGGGGAGGGAAATGACTGTGTATTTCTTTTTTTTTTTTTTTTTGTCTCCAAATTAGGGTAATGAAAGGAATTGCTTTTTTGTTTGTTTGTTTTTTTTCCTCATTATACCCCAGAATGTTTAGGTTGTTAGCATTATGAGGGCTAGACTTGAAAACACAGATTTTTCTGATTTTAATTAAAAGTGCTCAATCTAATCAAGCTATCTTTTTTTTCTTTGTCTTTTTTTTTTTAACTGGTCTGACAATTTTGTAAGACATTCTGTAATATCACTTTGTAATACTTCACCCAAGGATATGGTAATAGCTAAGGTAGACATTCCATAGAGATATTTGTGAGATGAAATTTTAATAGTTCGTGTGGTTGATCAGAAGGTTATTTTCACTATTGTGCGAAATAGATGCTTTTTTAAAAATGCTAATACAATTTATCCTCCCTATTCTAGAAAGAAAGCTTCCTACTGAACATATATAAACATGGATTTTCGTGTTCTTGGGCATTGTAATTTCTTCACATTTTTCGGCTTTTTGAATGGTTTTCAAATTCTGTCTCTTTCAGGTTTTCAGCTGTTGGTCCTTTCTTAAGCATTATAAGAACTAACTTTGATACCAGTCAGCCTCTGTCTCATGTGTTTCTAATGCTTTGAATGTTGAGATATCTCTAATCCTACAGATGTTGGATGATGCTAACACTTACCAAAGAGATATCGGTCGTCAGCACCTTCATACTTCATTTGCTTTTTACTTTTTTCTTTTCTTTCTCTTCATGCTAATCATTATCTGGCTATGAAAGGATGTCGGCTCATCATTGGGGGAAGGCTTTTGCGAAAAGGTGGGTTTTGCCTTGTGCTCCAAATATAGTTGGTCTTGGGTTCAGTCCCTCGCTTGCAACAAGGACTCTCGCCTCTGAAGGTGTTCTGCTGCATTTCCAGGGTTTTCCAGGTTGAGCAGCATCAGTGGGATTTTCTAGGAGGTGTGAGGGGTGGGTTTTGGGTAGGGGGGGCAAGTTGAGTGAAGTTGTCTTATTGGGTCGAAAATGGGTAGTTTTGTTTGGAATCCACTTCTAGCATGTGCAGAAGAAAAAAAATAAAGCTAAGCATTTGAAATGGAGCCTGGGGCATGCTGAGATTTGGAAGAATGTGCGGCCTGGTCCTGATCGGAATTCGGGAGACCTTTTTGTAAAGAAGATAGTGCCCCTGGCTGGCCTCAGGCCACGTGAAGCCTGCAGTTTCTCTGCTTCACCCACAGTATAATAGTCTTTCTTGACCTGACCATGGTGTGTTCTGGGACTCGCTCAGGGCCCTGGTGAGTGTCACAAAAGTTCTGCATGTACAGAGGACGCTCACCTATCACAGTGTGTGAAGAATTACTACAAATGCTTGTTTTAACCATTGCATTTGTAAGGCCAAAAAAGAAAAAAAAAAATGCTTTTTTATAGCCTTATAAATGTGGGCCTAGGGAAAAAAAAAAACTCTGAAGCTGAACAAAAACTTCGGGGACAGAAAGGCAATATCTGCCAAGTGGGAGTTCTGTTTAGGGAACAGACAAATGACTTGCATCCCCACGTAGGGAGTGGAGGATCTTACTGATGTGTTTGCTGCATCCAAATAGCTCCTGAGGAAGTTACCCTGGGAAGTGGCGAGGCTCCGCCAAGTCCTGTGCAAGCCACTGCCTGACTGAGACTTTTTGTGGACCATCTATATTTGTCCTTTTTGCCTACAGCATTTAGCTTTTCTTCCCATCCACACCATCCCCTTTCCAGCTTCTTGAAAATAATTTGTTACACTTAATTTTGAGTTTACAGCTTTTGGTACTGTATGCTATCAAGCCCTCTTCCTTCATTTCCGTAAGCAAAAGAAAATCCATGCTGAAGTTGGGAAAGGGCTGTCTGCAGTTTTGAGAAGGTTTGTGTTCTGCTCAACCTAAGAGCTGTGTATTTGGCAGGGCAGGGAACTGCTGATTGATCTGCTTATTATGTGCAGTGACAGAAAGTCCAGTCTGGATGTGCTTGTAAATGAGCTGATTTATACAGAACTGAACGCAGCTATGAGCAAGTCAGTTGGAGATAACTGAACTGCTTAACTTCAAACACTGCAACTGAAAAAGGTCGTGATCTTACAAAAAAAAAAATCTAGGTTAGAGTGGAAATGAAAACCTTTATGCCAGGAGTTTGTGCTTATGAACACTAAGTACTGATAAATTCACAGCTTAGTTCCTTTCTTTAAGTGCAAAGATAATGTATGCAAAAATGATAGGACACGAGAAGTCATTCCATAGTAGAAATAAGAACAGTGGAGCTCTCCAGCTGTGTTATTACCTGGAATAGAACTTGTTAATACAGGAAAAGCTCCCTTTTTACCTATTATTATTTATGTAGAGTATGAAAAATAAAGCTCTGAATAACCTGTACATAGATTTTTCTGGCCTGGGAGCAAGTCGTGCCTGATGTCCGTGTCTTGAGTTACCTCAGTAAAAGCTGTCTCCATTCTTACGCGGATTATTGGCTCAAGCACCAGGCAGCACGAATGTAAATACAGTTTCCAGAGACAGCTCTGTGATTCAGAAACCTGCCTGCTTGGTGGGTCCGCATGCTGGGGAGCCTGAGCTAGTAAAATGGACTTTGGGACGGGGTAAAGCCACCTTTTGGGCCTGTACCACATGCTCTGCAAGGGCTATCTTGTAAATAGTTCTGCGATAAACAATAGTTTCCAAGGCCAAGTGAGCCTACCTCCAATATACCCAAGAAATACCCTTGTGGCACTGAGCAGGGCATCCCCAACCCTTATTTCTGGGGATAGCAGTGTTGGAGGATGTTAATATTCCCCCATCAGCAGTTGCTGCTTTTCCTAGCTGGTCTGAATAACCTGACACTTGAGCATACAAACTGCTGACAGGGAAGGTCTCTGCATTGTGCGCTGCGAGTTTTGTTGGAAGCTGAAGTTTAGGGAAGCACAGAGCACTGGTGTTGCTGTGCCAGGGCGGCGGAGGTGAATAAGGTGACCTGAATAATCACTGTCAGCCTGGCAGTAGTGGCAGGCAAAATAGTGAAGTGACTAATAAAAGATTTCAGTTTCTTCAGGATATGGTCAAGGGTACAGTTCCTTCATTTGGGCTTTTAGGGGTAAATGGGTTTGTCAGTCCTTTCTTAAAGAATGCTTGACTGATAAATGTTGATACAGTTGTGATAGTCCCCGATATAAAGTGAACAAGGAATTGTTGCCAAGTTCTTCTAACGCATCTGGTAATGGAAGTGCTTTTGATTCCTGTGCTCTTTATTAGTGCTTCAGAAGAAATATGTGGCATTGCTCCTGAAAACTTCCATGTAGGATAAAGATTGCTAGAGAACAGCAGGCAGGATGGGCCAATCATTCAGAGTACATAATAAGCTGGATGGCAGGAGACTCCAGCCTATGTGAGATCACACATCTAAGGAACATGGGTGAAGGTCACTGTGTGTTAAGGGAGGTGGAAAGCAACAATTCTTAAAACGGAGGTGGGGTTGATGTTGGATGATCAGGTATATATGGTCTTCTGCCAAGAAGGGTTAGTTCTGTCTGTGTGTCATCAGTGGAGTGTCCAACAGAAGGTAGGATCTGTGTTTGGTCCTATTGCGAGTGCTCTTGGGGATGGCATGTCCAGCTCTATAGCACGAATGCAACAAAAAAGGTGTTGGAGGAATGGGAGAGGGTTCTGAAAATAAATATAAAGATATTTTTCTAGTCTTTAAGCATTCTTACAGCAACCTGCTCAGGGAGTTCTATACATAGTCTGTTAAGCTGAAGGGGTAATTTAACCATACTAACTATGTACCTACCTGGGAAATAGAAATTTGGTAACATTGCAGCCAGGCAATAGCAAAGCGCTAAAGCAAAGCTGATTCTAAAATACTATATACACACCACAAGGTTGTGGGTTTTTTTCTTTTTTTTTCTTTTTTTTTTTCTTTTTTTTAAGGTAGCTTTTGAAATAACTTCCCAAGAGCTACGGTAGACTCCTTTTCTCTAGTATTTCGGAACGTATGCGGCAACAAGGCTACATCAGGTCTATGTACAAGCCTTGCCAAACATTAGGTAGCATGTGTGTGTGTGCGTTTACACCTATACCGTGATGTAACCATCATGGTCTTGCATCCTTATGTTGCCATGATTTTCACACTCCTATGGACTTCAGCAAGAGGAAGAGAAGGGCTGCATTGGAGGAAACTGAGTAAAGGGGCATCTGTGGCTGGGAAAGGAACATGGCAAGTTAGGTAATGAAAGGAACAGAGGGAGTGCACGATGAATGGAGGTAATATTTTGCTGCCGGGTATGATACAGAGCTAGTGGAATGAGAGAAAGTATTGGGATAATCAGAGGAACTTTGGAGGTCTCTTGCTAAACTTAGTTTGGATTTGGGATGAAGTAGGGTTCTCTGACATTTGAGTTAAACAAAGATTTAATTGAGGTAAATACTTCTGGAGGAGTGTAATTGCTTCAGAGATGTAGAAAATGAGCAATACAAAGAATCTGCAGGGATAGCTGGAAAATTTAGTGTTTTAAGAAGGGTGAAGAATTAAACAGAAATATATTCTGTTTTCTCTCTGAAGTCTACTCCAGATATCTTTAGGGAGACAACAAGATCTTGGAACTCTGGGATGTCAGCAAATTTAGCCTGTAATCTTCTGTGTAGCCATACGTTTGCTCCAGCTGATTACCGAGCATTTCTGACTAATACTTTAATTAGTGAAGGTAGTGTATTGACCTCAGGCATGAGTTGAGAACTAAGGGAGATGAGGGAGACCTGCTGTTTCCGAAACTGGTGTTCTTATCAATACAAGAAAAAGAATTTTGCTGTTATCTTAGCCATATAGTCTAACAAGTAAATAATTATATAGCTGTAATATATACTTGTTCATTTATACAATGAATATGTATTTAGAGAAACTAAATGAAGGGAATTCATCATGTACCTCAGATCTCACTAACAGGTGGTCAGCCAATTAGGATCTGGGGTTTTGATATGATTGAGATCTTTCCTTGTTTTCTAGAGCAGCTTGGCTATTTTCAGGCAATAAGTTATTTAGGAACTAGAGTTCAATACAAGAAGAAAATTCTCTCTAAGATAAATTTTTGTTATTTTAATGGTAGTATTAAATTGTATAAGGGTGAATATTGTCTTTTGGAAAAATCTTTGTTCATGTCTCCTTTCAAAAGTCTTTTCTATTTTGGTTAGGAAAAGGTAATGCAACCAAGAAGTAGTATCAAACACCTCCTTATTTCATAATTATAATTTTGCAGTTGATGCAAGTTATTGAAAATGCTTAACTGTGCTTGTTGTTCAGCTATAGTTCTGCTTGATCTTTACCAGGTGATGGGTTATGAAACACGGAGTTATAATCTGAGAACCTCTTTAGAGTCTGTGAAAGTTCAATGAGAATATGAAGTTTGAATTGGATCCTTTGAAGGATATCTTCAAAGGAGCTGTTAATGTTTTTGAATGTTGTATTCTTCTTATCATTGATGTGTTTTGTCTTCGTTTCTCAATCTTATCTGTGTATGTTTTTGTTGTAGCACACGTCCCATGGAGACGGACGCCAGGAAATTCCCTCTCGAACTGGGCGCTCTGGAGCTCGTTGCAGGAATTCTATAGCTTCCTGTGCAGATGAACAGCCACATATTGGAAATTATAGACTTCTTAAAACGATTGGAAAGGGAAATTTTGCAAAAGTGAAACTGGCAAGACACATCCTTACTGGCAGAGAGGTAAAGTGGTATAGATGTAAACAAGAGGGTATTGCAGTAGGTCTGAATGTTCTCTTGGACTAGCATCATCAAAGTCTATGAATATTGTGCTCTTTTTTTTAACTAGATAGCACTGTCACTGCTGCAGGAAAAAAAGAAAAAAATGGATGTTCTTTTTAGCAGTGATTACAGAACATTTTTTCTTTTGATGGTCTCTTCATGTTGCATTTTTGTTAAGTTTCTACTGTTCAAGTTTGCTCCTAGAATTCCCTCCTAAATTCTCCATTTCCCCGAAGGGCAAGGAGTGCAGCAGTTAAATAGGCTTTCTGGAAGGGCTCTTTCTTGGTCTATCTATGTTCCACATTTCAGGTCTATACCAGTGGTGAGATGAGGAATGGGAATTAATATACTTTCTTGATTGTGGTGCTCTGCATATTTTGTGAAGAAAATACTGTGCTTGGGCTAGTCAAAATATCGTCCCAGGATGGCTCTGCTCGTATCTGTGCTGCTGGCTGCCTTGGGACATTTCAGTCTGTCGGGCCCTGGTTTTTGTGTCTGTCGCTCTCTGGAGTGTGGTGCAGACAAGCCTGCTCATTTATCTCTCCATAGTGTCTAACACAGCTCCGTAATTAGCTTCTGTGTGCCACTGCGTGTAATTAATAACATTCCTGTAAGGACAGTTCTGATTTGGTGAGCTGTGCTCCTCTTCGCCTGGAACAAAAGGTGTTTCTTGTTGCTGTTCTCACTAGTAGTAATTCTGTTTCCTGCGAGATTGGAGAAACACCTTACAGACCAAGTGCTTGCTAAACCTATGTGAAGAAATAAATGCTCCCTGACAGCAGCCAGGGCTTTCACAGAACCTGAGTGGCTGGCTGCAGCGTTTGCATGAATTTCTTTTCCTGAGTCGATACGGAATCGGTAGCACTAGGAGCAGCTGAGGGATCATAATTTTGGCAGAGTCGTTAGAAGAGATTTGGGTGGGGGAGGGAGTAGTTTTGGTGATGAGTTGTCTTTCAATATTAAACTTCTTTCTAATTAAAAAAAAAAAAAAANAAAAAAAAAAAAAGTGATTTCTAGACAAAGTTTCTCTTTACTTGCTTTCTACTTTATTTCCCTACTTTTTCTTTCTTTTTCTTTTTTTTTTTAACTGATATCTAACACAGGAAGTGCAAGTACTTGGGTAGTACTTACTTGCTGCTATTATAGGCATGGGTGGTGAAGATAAGTATCATGTGGCCTACTTGGGGCTTTTGTCATCACGCATTGCTTTGCAAAGGTTGAAGCACAGTTTTCCTTTTTTCTTTAATGCATGTAACTGTGTTAACCTTAGATTCAGTACTTTTGATTGAAACTTCAGGAAATAATGTGAGAAATAAAATTTTTGACCAAACTTATAAAGATTTAGGTATTAACTTTCTGTAACTCCCATGGAATAAATTTTGTGTAATTGAGTCAGAGCATAAATACTTTCCAGGATCTAGGCGTTTGTCCTGGCTATTTGGAATGAAGGCATCTCTTTGAAGGGAGCACTTAAGTATGAGTCCTGTAAAACTAGCTCAAGGTATTTTAAACTTGTTGCCCCTCTGTGAGGGATTTGTAAAATATTCTCTTCCTGCTAGGTGAACTATACAGCTTTGATAATAATCACGTTTTGGATATGTATGACCAGAAATGTTCACAACATGCTGAGTAACAGTTTCCAGGGCCACTGATTGTTCCTTGCAGAAGTACAGAAGTACTTACCTATCTTAAGACTGTATCTGTCTTTTTCATGGTAATCACGTTATGTTCCCCCCCCACCCCCGCAGCGATCGGTGGCTGTACTTTGTAGTGTTAATTCCCACTTCCTTTGTGAACTGTAGTCTCCAAGGCTGTTTGTGTCAACTTTCTATTACATTTCATGAAGCTTCTTACAGACTCACCACTATGGTTTGACTTCCTGTGCCCTGGTCACTCACACAGATATTACTAAAATTGGTCCCAAGTCTGATCCTTGAGAAACTCCATTACATGTTTATTTCTAACCTGAAATATCTTTATTCAGTTTCCTTAAATTAAAAGAATCTTTATCTACATTTCACCTTACTGACTTCAGTATTTTCCATGTGTCCTCACAAATGAGGCTTTACTCCACTCAGAATAGTTATATGTGCAGTGGTCTGGTCTTTATGCAGAGACTGGACACAATTAACTGCAGGAAAATATGTTGCATTTTATCCATTCTCTCCATTTCCATAATTTTTCCCTTCAAATCTTAGGTGAAGAATTCTGTGGCAGTTGGGTCTGTTAGAAGGCTTGCAAAAACTTTCTTAGCTTCCCCCTTTTAAAAAATAGTAAGTGTGAAATCACTATTAAGCAGTCTGGGAGATATATATGTATACATATTTTTTTTTCCCCCCCCTTGATCTTACCTGAGAGCACACTCATCTCTGTGTTTCTTTTATGTTATTTTGCTTTTTTATACTCATTCCTGCTGGCCACCCTGGTTATGTCCTCCTTTTTATCCAACGTGTATACTGAAATCTAAAATAGACTATTTAGTTTTGGGTGTCAAATTAACTCAAATTCACTTTCATCTCTACCGTATCCTTGCTGTGTTTTGACCCTGCTTATCTTCTTTTCCTTGTTATCTACGTGACTATTCTTAATGTCTTTTCAAAGTCTAGTTCAATTTCACTTTATGGAAATTCCCTCCACATATCTAATTCTGAAGCAGATCCTTGCTGTTTCTTGCAGACGTATGTTTGATTAAATGTTATTTTGTGGTAGTTCCTACCTTTTCAGTTTCAGGAATATTGCTAAGGAAGGGCTTCAGATACAGCTCTTGTGTTTCCAACCGGAGTAAGTTCCAGGACGTTTTTATGCATTCATCTCTAGGATATACCTGCTAAGATGCATAATGAGAGTCTGCCCTCGAATTACAGAAAGGGAGAAATGTGCAATCTGTTAGGGGAGGATAAGAAAATAAGCCTAACTTGGGTATTTTGAGTCACCCAAGGAGACACCCTGCCAAGGAGTGCACGTCCTTCTGTTCCCTGCGGAGTAGCGAGGGTCAGCTTCACCATACTTAATCTGGCACTTGGAACTATTCTCCTTTAAGCTCCTCTATCTAGTACACTAATTTTTGTAGTCTGTTTACCTCCTCAGAATCAAAAATCTTCATTGTAAATGTGCTTTTGTTAAAGTTTAGGTCATGCATTTTCTGTTGTGACTTATCAAAAGTTATTTCCTCTGACAAATTTTCTACATTTGTCAAAATTAATCTAAAAGATAGAACTACATTTCGCTGTTTCCAGGGTGGTTGGAATCACAGCCAAAAATAAATAATATGGACCCTTCTGTTCATTAGAGGCATATGTTAGTCAATATCCAGGAAATTGAGGTTTCCTGCTAAGACAAAATTTGCTTAGAATCCTTTCAGGATCCAAGTCTGGCTTGAAGAAATCTATTGTCTTTTTTTCCTCCTCCTTTTTTATTTCCTTTCCTTCCATTGAAAAAGAAGGCAAATTTAAGAGGGAGAAAATAATTCGAACGGAAGCAATTTGGCCAAGTTGCTCACAGTGTCTCAACTTTCCTCTTTTTTTTTTTTTTTTTCTCCTTTTGGACTGCTATAGTAACTCCTGTATTACAGCTGCGTAGGAGGAATGTCTCAAGTGTTGCTACTGTGAATGGTGGTAGCAAAGTTGATTTTAATTCTGCTAATACTCTCACATAGAATATCACGGCTGATATTGTGCAGTGCTGGTGTAGGTGGACTTGCATTCTTCCAATGTTGGCCACAGCACTCCATGCTTGAAACTTCTCCAGATTTTTGTATAGAGAGCAAAATCTCTCCTTCAGAAGGCAATTTGATGCTTCATTAAGTATGCTTAGTAAAACAGGATTTTCTTTCCCAAGCTTATTAGTAATATTCTTGGAGGCAGGCTCCTGTAGCTTGGGTTTGGAGGCCTTATCATGGAGCCGGAATTTGCTCCCTGTTCTCATCACTTCAAGCCCTCAAAGTCAGCGTTAACACATTGTCCTTTCAGTGTTTATACAGATAGGAATTCTCTAAATTCATCCTGCCTTTAATGTTATATTTGTTGCACTGAACAATCATGCAAGTCTATCTTTCAGAAAATTGAGGTATGTACCACAGCTTTGTCTCCAGGGCTGAAATTGTTTGCCGGTGTGGGAGACTTCTCTGTTCACCTGGCGCCAGTGCAGAGGTAACAGGGGGCTTGTGTCGAACCCAGTGCCTTAAGAACTCATGAACCAAATAAATATTTAAGTCTTCAAAAATTCATCAGACTTAGTAAAGCTCAGACACAAATGTGATTTGTTCTCTGAGTAGGATGCATTTAACAAGCAAAGCCAGCTGTGTTCTGTGGCACAGTCTAGAGACACCAGATCATTTTGAAATAATATTATATATTCTCTGTTGAAAAGGGCAGAGGTCAGTCTACATCCAGTTTTAAAAGATTACAGAAAGTAAATAACTCTGTTATCTAGGTGAGAACAGTTCAACAGACATAAAGGTAGAGACGAAATCTTTCTCGGTTTCATACACAGCTGCAAATATAAAAATGCCTATTGCTTAATGTTTTGTTTTGAAGCGATTTCTCAAGATTTTGTAGTGGAATTTTGCCTCAGGAAATACAGTGATCTTTAATTTCAATAGCATGCATTAGAAGAAAATATTCCCCAAACAAAAATGTTCTTAGCCTCTTGGTGCCCTCTCACCATATGTTGCATCTCAAATGGCTCAAAATGCATTTTGAATTTCCGTTTCAGAAAACCCCATACGCATTTTAAAATTCCCTGATGTACCCAAACGCTGAACGCTGCTTTGCTCTCCCCTTCTCCATCACAATGTTGCCTCCATCTGCACATTTCTGCGCTTAAATGGAGGGCAGTAAGTTTGGTCTGTTTTTTGAGTATCCTTTATCCCATATATTTCCAACCCCAAGCTTCATGAGAAGACAGAGATGGCACCGAGTGATGGAGGGAAATGGGAGCTGTGGCACAGCGAGGAGCAGTGTTTGTGCTTGAGCCCGAAGTTGAAGGGCACTTGCGAGCCTTTGCCCTGTGCCAGGGACGTGCTAGAACCAGCTGCCTGGCAGCATCTTGCTCCTGTGGCAGCACCATCCCCCTGGCTCCTGCCCGGTTTCTTCCGGTGTGGTTAGCCCCTAATTTAGAAAGGAAAATACCAACTGGCACGTAATTTTAGGAAGAGTTCCCCTTCCTCTTCTAATCCATCTTTTATCCAAATTGCGTTGTATGGCATTGAAGTTCATCTTGGCTGCCTATACATTGTTTTAAAGCTTCAGGTTATAGCTAGTTACTGTGGTACTGAATTTCTCTTCTGTTTTTTTTTGTTAAACTCTTATTTTGTTCTTTAGCATTTCTGTGCAGGACTAAGTGAGAAGATGAAAAGCAGTAAAGGAGTTTTTTTTTTTTCCAAATCATTGCAGTACAGTTCATGGGTCTTTGTTAGCATGCAAAAGTCATATTTCTTCTCATATCTAACAAAACAATGATACAAATAATTCAAATATTCAGTTAATTTCCAAAGCCGAACTTAGTTCTTGAAAATTTTGTATGACACTACTTTCAATTTGCCATGAAACTTATGCTTTTAAAAGCATCTTCACAAATTGTCATTCACAATCACTGTTGCATGTTCTGTAGTGTAATTATATTCCCTAAATACATGTTCTGTAGGCACACTGCTCTCTATCAGGGTAATATCTAGTATTATAACTTCTATTATAATGTGTTATCTACTATAATATAGCGTAGTATATAATGTGTGTGTATATATATAATATCTGTCACAGGCTTATATTAAAAGACTAAATGAGCTTTTCTTTTAGTAGCCTTAAAATACTATTTTATCCACTTTCCTATTTAGTATGTTGCTGCAGAACTAAATTATCCTTCAAACATTAATTCCAAATGCAGATTAAAACAGAATACAAGTACACAATTTTACCAAGAAACTTTATACTGTTTTTGTTCTCCATTTCTGTTACTAGATCTGTCTACCTTGTTACATGGCTACAATTGTTCATCCTGAAAGTACTGATTATTATTTTTTCCTCTAGGTTGCCATAAAAATAATTGACAAGACACAGCTGAATCCAACTAGTCTACAAAAGGTAGGTTTTTACACTTAGTCTTTCAACTGTTTTGCAACTTGTTTCCTTTCTCCACCTCCTTCCATTAGCCCTGAATGCCTGTGCTGGACAATCTGAAGCACCGCATACCTTGCACATATCTGACTACTTAATAACTGGGTTTGTAATGCCCATTTTTGACAGCCCAGCAGTTGTTCATGATGAATATGTGGTTTTATAGATGAGATCTACAGAGCTATAGACCGAGAAAAGTGCTGCTAGGCCCTGTCATTTTAAGCTAATGAAATATCCTGAGAAGTAAACTGAGCAAGATGTCGTCTGGCTTCCTTTGTCACAGCCTAGCCCTGTAGAAAGGATGTTTGTGGTTTAGTGTTATGCTCCCATGTCTCCCTCATGCTGGTCATTTTGTTAAATTTATAAATACAAAGCTCGTTCTGTCCTTTTTCACTGGCCCTGAAAATCCTGCCTCTGGACTGAAGGCCAAACACTATCTATGCCTTTCACACAGTTTCCAGCAGAAGAGGTGCTGCAGTTTTCAGGAGCAGTTTTGAGCATGGCTATTCTGGTTTCTTCTCTCTAGCATCAATTGTTTTGTGTGCTGTTACAATTGAATTGCCTTATCTATTTTAGTAAGTAGCGATAAATCTTGGTCTTTCATCAAGCAAGCCGATCTGCTTTGGAGTGCCTGCAGGAAGTACATTTAAATGTCACTTCTACCTAGGGCTTTTCTAACTCTGATTCTTTTAAGTGCTCCAGTCAAAGGCTTTTTATTTACTTTTGTATACTTTGATAAAAAAAGCTCCATGCAGTGTTTCTGTTTGAGAGAGGACCCAGAACTTACCTGCAAACAAAATGAAATTGTACAACCAGAGTAAACTGAATAATATACACATTTGGATTTTATGCAAATACTAAAAAGATCATACGATTAGATGCTTTTATCAAAATTAAAGCTGAAAGGAAATTGGAAAAATACACAAGTTCTTACCTTGCATGACTTGATTGAGAGATGAAAAAAAACCTATAGAAGAAAGACTGAGTTGTCGAAGTAGGATTACCTTCCGTACTTCCTAGTGACTGTTTAGATTATATAAAAGGAAATAATGTGGTTTCAGTTTTCTCACAAGTTTTTTCAACTTAATCTGAATTTTTTTTTGTAATTTCTGGGAAAACATGAGGATATAAAATGTAAAATAAATAATGTTAAATTTGATTTATCTAGCAAATATGTGTAAATCAAAATGCTTACTAATTGTGCTAACTGCTTGGTCTACTTTGAAGGGAAACAAACTATGGTAAGGAGTAGAGGAATCACAGATCACAGGAAAAATGGTCAGAGAAAAAGTAAAGGCATGGTGTTTTCAGGGAAAAACGCAAAATTTTCCTTTTTCGGGTGGTGCTACATGGATACTGTGCCTTAATGATATCTTGAAATAATAGGCACAAAGCAAACCTTTTACAAGTTAGGGGACGTCAGTTGGCAAAACCACTAGTTGGAAGTGTGCGTGTGGATTGAACCTCTGGTTCCTTGTTTTCAGCCTGTTCAGTTTGCTCTCAGACATTTTTCTCAGTTGTCT
>VZSV01000014.1:10892676-10939384 GCA_013398735.1 Nothocercus julius
AGATTTTAAAACGTGATTTATGGATTGGGTCTGTCCATCGCTAGGTACTTTTTTCTCCTCAAATGGGAGTGTGGAGGCTTGGCACAAATAGTGGGGTAGAAATAGGATCCAATTTGAGGAGTGAAATTGCTAATTTGCTCATTTCTGTAAGATCATGTGACATATAAACACAGATGAAGGTCCAGCAAGATGTAATATTAGTGTTTCTAATTCAGAAAATGTGAGGTTGTTTTTAGGTGCGTGCTTGTTGTGATAAAGAGAGTAAAAGCAGACTTTAATACACAACACACTGCTTATCAGTTTTGCTTCATCTAGGCTTTCAGAAACATTTCCCCGCAGAAGTGTCGGCAGTGTCACAGTCTCGGTGTACTGGGAGCAAATTACTAATTGGTAGAACGAGGGGAGATGAGAATGGAAGCGCTCCTGGCCTTGTCCTTGTGGAAGAGCCAGAAGATATTTGGGGTACGATGGGGAGGGCTGGGCAAGAAGGGGAATGGTGTGTAGTGTCTCAGCTGTGTGCTTGCTGCGTGTCATGTTCATCCTCAGCCGCTGAAATGGATGTGATGGACTTAGGCTGCTGAGTCCCGTTCTTTGTGTCGCGCCTTCCACCCTGACGCTGGATAACGGCAACGAGCCGCGGCCGGCGCGGCGGCAGGAGGGGCTGCCGGCCGCGGGTCCGTCCCGCCGAGCGGGGCTGCTGCCCACGCCTGTGTGCTCTGTGCCAGCCACCTGCAGCCGCTCTCAGCTGCTGCTGGGGGGCCTAATTGCGGCTCTGCTGCTGGTGCCTAGGGATGAGGAAACTGTAATGGGTACTTTAAGAAAAGGGAATTCTTAGAGCTTTCTTTCCCACGGTAGTGCTGTTAGTCATATTTGTTATTCTCCCAAAATGTCCTTGTGTACCCAGCCCCACAAATATCAGTCTTAGTGGACGCTGGTGTTGATGCTACAGTAGTTCACTTTCTCCTAGACCAAAACAAAAGTTTGTTTTTGCATAAGTAATCAAAGTAATAAGTAGTAAGTGCATAAGTAATAAGTAAAACTGATAAGTAATTTATTTTTTACATCCTTTTGCATAAATAATTCCATGATATGCAAGGCTCTTAGCAAGGCTCTCTAATAGCACTAAATCACTTCTCCTTTTCCTTTTTAAGAACTTGCCTCCTCAGCCAAATATTTTAATTGTAATGCACGGATGTTTTTGCCACTTGTTTGGCACCTTGCTTTGTATAAAGCTTTAGAGTTCATAAGCCACCAATTTGAATATGTAGTGTGTGCTTTCTCACCCTTGGTCAATGAGTATTTTAAAAGATGGAAGGGAAAGATGAGAACGTAAAATACACAGACTTTTCTGTTCATAATTTACTTTGTGTATTTGAGCTGTGATCTATTTGAAACATTATTTCTGCATTTGGTAAAGGTCTCCTGACTAAGGCTTTAGTTATCTACAGGGCACATCCAGACAGAAGTTTGCAGGAGAAGCCTCAGACACAGCTAAAGCTTGAGCTGGCTTAGGACAGCATCTTGTGACAATCCGACTGGGATATGGTAGAGCTCTGGCATCTGGCTAGTGTACTAACTTGCCCTTTAGCAAATGTTTATCTCTTTCGGTGCGTTTTTTATAGTCCCTTGTGATTCAAACTTGCAATACCTAATGCAGAAGCTCTTCTGTTTTGTCTCTCCATGTGTACAAAGCGAGTTTGCTTAAAAAATGGTTCCATCTTCCCACCCCCTTTTACTATAAAGGAGTATATTGACAGAGGAAACTTAGGTAAAATTGATACACGGTTATTACTCGGCATGCATCTGCGCTTCCTTTGCTTATTTTCCATGTGTTCAGTTTGTCCACTAGCAGTATTAAGTAAATGCAGCTCTTTTCATATACGTAACATGGCTTGCAACAGCAAAACTGAGAGCCATTTATATTGCAGGCTGAGGATGTTGGTCTTTGCAGAGAACTGTTTGTAGAGCTCCTGTTGACTGAAAATGAGCTGCTCAACAAGTTGAGAGTAGTTGTCACTCTTTATGTTAGAAATTGATCTGTTAAGTACAGGTTTAAGTTGATAGTCTGTCCTTATAGTCTTATTAAGACAACTGTTGCAATTAAGTATTTTTCAAGCTCAGAATTGAGAATCTGGCTGTTATGTCTTGCTACATCATCTTCTATGTCCTTATGCTAAAAGACCTCAGATTCAGTGTTGCTTTTTGTTTGCTTTCCCTATGATACCTGATTCTTAACTGAGCTGTAATGCAGTCTTTAGAAGGTGTGGAAGTAGGGAGTACTTCATTTATTGAAAGCCAAGGCACATAGTCTTTTGGGGGAATGAAATGTGGATAAACCTTTTTTTGTATACTTTCTGAAAGTGTCATATTCCTCCTTTAGAAATAGAATAGAATGTCAGATATTTTAAATTGCTCTTAAGTTGTTCTCTTTGTTAAAATACCAAATATAACATACCATATAAATTAACCTTCAGATTGTCCTCCCATAGTTGGTTTGTATAATTAAAATTATGGTTTAAAAACAGCAGTGTTTGTATCTTATTTTGAAGTATTTGTCTTAGGGGAAATTCAAAATATAAATAGTACTTTTGAAAAATGCTTGTTTCTAGTCATCCACTTCAGTAAAAGGTTGATGTAGAAGCTACTTATTGATGTACTTCATTAGGGTTTATAGACGTACTTGGGTTAGTAGTGCAGCATAGTGGCTTGGGGGCAAATTAGATATTTAAATTAGCCCAGAATACGGTAGGAGCTTGGTTACGTTATACCATCAAACTATACTGTGTACAATAGAGGAATTGGCTAGCTCCAGGGAAGAAAATGTTCATTATAATAAAGCTTACTGAGTATACTCAAATGCTGCTGCATATTTTGGCCTAATTCTTAGTGTAATTTGGTATTGCCTTTGGTCGATTCTTGTTTGGTGGTACCTTATTCCAATTACGACTTTGAGCCTCAGTACTTATGTTTCCATGCTTAAACTGGTGCAAAATACTTTAGTACGTGGGAGAGGTGATGGTGAATAGGCTAATGGCTGAATAGCAGCCAAGTTCTTCATCTGTGCAGAAGTGGAGTTGTACTTGGTACAATTGGACCCAACGGGCTTGATTTGGGTATAAGTAGCTCCTCATCTAGCAAAGGGTCATCCATAGAGTAGGATAATGATTATAAAATAATTAGAAGCACGAGGGGAACTGTTTTGTTCTTCTCCACTCCAGGTAGTGAGCCATTCATAGCTGTAGTCGTTGCAAAGGATGTCTCCTGGGCAGTTTAAAGGTTGCTCCCCAAACACTAGCCTTGCAGAGGCATTGGAAAGAAAGAGAGAATAGGTAGAAATGGTCTCCAAATTACCATTATTCTGCAGGATTTTTTTTATTTTTTTTTGAGTAAGAGGTATAGTCAGAAGAAACCTACTTTGGCTCACGGCAGGTTTTTGTTTTCTGTATTTCACTTGTATTTGAGTAACTACACCTTCAGTTTTTCTGTTCAACAGTAATAAAGAAAAGACATTAAATATGACTACATTTGTGTGAAACCTGACCTGAGAGGAATCTTACAGTAGCACTTTTTGCTTTCTTACTGTTAATAACAGCAATTGTTATCTCTTATTTTGCAAAATGCTTTTTTTTTCCTCTTGTTTGCATTCCAGGGGAGTTGTTGCATATTTTCTTTGTGCTTCAGTCTTTCTGTAATAAATTCCATATTAGCTGTTTACTGCTATTCCCGTAGAAGTTCTTGTTAGATGTATAATAAAGCCACTTGATTGCTCCCCCTTTTTGAGGCAGACTGTCAGAAAATAATCAAGAGCTGAAAAAGCCATCTGGTCCTTCTTTGGGTTGAGGGGACGGCAGAGAGAAAACAGTTCTTTATATTTTATGTGTGTCTATGTATATATGTACATATCTACCATGTTTTATGGTTGGACTCGATCTTGAAGGTCTTTTCCAACCATAATGATTCTATGTAAGCATAATGCCTGAAAAGATAGTTGTTAGATATTTTCCCCTCTGCTAAGCCTTTCAAGAGTGGCTGTAGTAAGATAAGAGAATGGAAATCCGCTAGTATTTGTACCTCAAGGTTTTCATAATATTTTTTTTTATCTTGGATTTTCCTGAGAAATCAGAACTACTTTTCTTTCATTTGCTATTAACCAACTTTGTTAAAAGCAATGTTTTATATTGCAGTAACAACGCCAATGGCATTTTTAATAATACATTTACAATTTTATCTTGCATCTCATAATATTTTCTTTTGGAGAAGAGAATTTTCAAAGATTAAAATAGTTAACAGCTCATCAGTAATAGACTACAAATCCCATACTGCAGTCCAGCTGTAGGAGGCCTTGCTCTGTGCTGGGGTAGGTAAGGAAGCTACATCAACAGAGAACCATTTGTGCTGGTACAGTTGAACTACACACTATTTTGTGATACAAATAGTGGATTTTGTTGCCTGCTAATTCCTGTCATATTGCATAGTATTTCCATGGTGTGCTAGAAGATTGGGCTTTAATAACATCCTGAATAATGCTGAATTCATGCTGGTAATACAGCGGAGTGATCTTTAAGCTGTGCTCCATAGAGGGTTCATAAAGCTTTGAAAAAAGTATTTTCTGTAAACTATGGTGCACCCACCCACAAAATAGATTTGTGTGTATATTTACATATATATATGCACATATACGTATATTGGCCAGGAAGAAGCTCTGTAGGATATTAATGGACTTTTGGCCCAAAAGGGAGTTTGAAAGCAGCAAGCACTTAACTCCTTTCAATAATGTTTATTTCTTGAACTTCCCTGAAATGCTGATTTACCCTTTGCATTTAAAATTAAACAAGTAAATCAAAATGATCAGTCTTTAGGAAGAATGAGTGTTATCTATTACTTGCATTAATTTATTTCATGTTTTATGTTTATTTCAGCTCTTTAGAGAAGTAAGAATAATGAAGATCTTAAATCATCCAAATATAGGTACCTTGTTTCTTTCACATAATTTCCAACTCTGGAGAAATGGCAGCTTTTTCTCTGTTAAAATTGTTCTGGTATAAGTTTAATAGAAAATTTTGCACCACAGCTTAACTTACTGTGAAGTATTAATAAATATTTTATCAGAGTTGTGTGTCCTGGAAAAGAAATTTAAAAAAGGAAACTCATTTGGATATTTGTACAAAATAATTTAGATAGCTTTTTAATTGCTAGCATTATATCTTTTGAGTGTAACGTTCACTTTGCTCCTGAAGTTTGCATTAAAAATAAGTGTGTATATTAGAAACAAGGGGCGATCATGATTTTGTTCAAACATGTAAGGTTTAGCTGATGTGCCGTTGCTACGGGACTGTTTGATAACTTGTTGCCATGCACATCAGTACAGTGCATTAAAAAGGCTATAGCTGATGCTCAGATTGGTGGAAGATATGCTTAATTTAGCTGGTTTTCCCACAAAACTGAAGCAAAATACTGTTTCACAATCAAAACTGTTCTTTATGAGTTGAGAAAATGTGATACAGTATTTTCCATTTTGGAACATCGGATAGAAGAGGCTTCCTCTGAGAAATACTCTGATATTGTCAAGCAGCAATTGTGAAAGAATCCTTCATGAGTTACCTTAAAATAATATTTCTGTAACTAGATAATTGATTAATAAATGGCTTTCTTTTCTAGTGAAATTATTTGAAGTCATTGAAACTGAAAAAACTCTCTATTTAATAATGGAATATGCAAGTGGGGGTAAGTATTTTTGCAGTGGTTAAAAATGTAAACAAGTTGCCAAGTAATAGAAAATAGCTGTTTTCTTGAAGTTTGACTTTATTGGAAAAAAAAATAATGATATGGTAGGGTAACATTTTATGCAAAATGTTTTATATTCTCTGGGACTTTTTAAGGGTGTGTATAAAGTGTAGTTTGTAAAACTGGGCTCTTGAATTCTTGCAGCTTAGAAAGAGCTGCTCTGTAATTCACATTTTGAGTTTAATCAGAATCTATATTCAGCCCTAGGTTGCTCCTGTCTACTGCAAATGTTAACTTTTAAAATTTATTATGTGCAGCACCCTTCCTGTCTGGGTATTTGGTAAAAGCATACTCATATGCAACATTTTCCATGTTTTTTAACTGCTGCTTACTAAAGCACCAGTGCTTCTGTTTTTTAGATGTTGCTGGCATTTGACCTATCTTAGTCATGGACTTTCTACTGTGAGAGTTTTGGGACTTAGTTGTTTGTCCATTTTATGAAGAAAGTTACAGAGGAATGTAAAGATCTATTCCTGATTATTGGGGGGGTGGGGAGAGGAGCAGAATGTGTATGGTGCAATGTCATGCTCTTTTGCCAGAACTAGAGTTAAGGTATAGAGGCTTAAATTACTCCTTGCAGGCTAAAACCTAATGGCACGCTGTCTTTCAAAGTGACCCTTCAGAAGCAGCTGCTGGAAATGTCAAAGCTTTGAGGCTCTTCAGCTTTGTGAGGGAGATGCAAATATTTCTGAAGGGAAGAAAAAAAAAATCAGCACTGAATTTGGCCTGGATTATACGTTATGTGAAGTTGATCAAATTAGCATCCATCAGGTAGTGATTTTTCAGCCTGCGTGTATAGTCTTCCAGTGATGCTGCCTAAGTGCAGCAAAGCTTTGCCTAACCACAAACAAGGATGGGAGAATCCTCCTCTAACTTTTGCTGGTATTCCCATGTGTTATTTTTGATGGTAGTTCACTAAAAGTGAAGTCCTGTTGCCATCTAGTGATTGGTTTCCACAAGATAGAAGTGCGTACAGTCTCCAAAGTAATACGGATCTTAAGGGAACTAATGGAGAAATATGCCTTGGCCTAAGAGGCTAAGAGCAATAGTACTGCTTGGTAGAGAATATTGAGGTATTTAATCCACATCTAAATGCTTTATCAATTTTGCGTATAGCTGACGAGCTTTTAAAGTTGCATATTCATCTATGTTTGCAGGGATTCTCTTATTGTTCTAGCTACTAATTTTTAGTAAAGCAAATCTCCATACTCTCACAAATAAGTGTTTTATGGCCCAGTTGATTAAACCTAAAGCTTGAATGTTGTGGTCTTTGTTGACATGCTACAAAGCAATTGATTTGATTAAAAAGTACAGATCTTTATCAGTGATAAAGACTGTCTTTGACAGTCTCCTTTAGACATCTACAGCCATGCAACACTGGGCTTGTTCAGGAGTGTTTCTCCATGTATCCTACAGGTCTGATGCTGGTTCATGGTTTCACTCAGTGTATCCTACTGCGGTCATTAGTGGGGACTTTATTCTGGGTACCACTCTTAAGTCTAGGATAAAACTAATTTCTGCCTTTATTAGGACCTTTCTGTACATACACAGAAAAATTATAGTACTGGTACTACAGCATTTACAGTTGTTATTAGATTTTTTTTTTAAGAGACTTAGTTTTGTGGTGCATAAGACACTTTTGAGAAAGTCTGCGAAGGAGTGCAGGTCATCTTAAAGAATGAAAAATTATGTGGCTCAGTTTCTGCCGTAAGTAGTTGGAAGCAAATGTTTTTGTCTATATGCACTCTTTCATTATTTCTTAATGTTTTCCCATATAGGAGATTTTGGTATAATAAGTTGCTGTTGGCGTTTGTTGCCTTTGTATCTTGTTTTGTCTTTACAATTGTAATTGTAAACTTCAGTTTAATTAAATCATTCTAGTGAAATTGTGGGTAACTACTAGAATGGAAACTCCAAACTCTGAAATTGGCATTAATCTACCTCGTTATTTAATTGTAGGGGAGGTTTTTGACTATCTGGTTGCACATGGAAGGATGAAGGAAAAGGAAGCTAGAGCTAAATTTAGACAGGTATGTATAACATTCCTATACACCAGCTTTTTTTTCCATTTTGTTACAAAATTAGTAAAACTGCTATCCTTTGTGTTTGATTTTTTTAATAATGTTCAATATGTGCATTTGTTGTAGCACTTGAAAGAATCCTGGGTTTAAGCAGTAGTAGTGTGTTCATGGGTGCTGGTCATCTTTGAGCCATGTGCCAGTGTGCTCAAGAGCACCAAAATACAGCAACTGCTTCACTTGGATGTGTACTGCACACTGAGATTCGTTTCCTCTGTGTTCATTTCATATATCCTTAACCCAGTTGGTCTATAACCTTTTGGAGGTTGTTCAGATGTAACAAACAGCTATAAACTAGGTCAGTTATCAAATGAAGGTGACCTGTGTAGCATACATCCAGTCATTTGCAGGGAGGGAAAAAAAAACACAATGTTTAACAGCTGTCTAAAAAGTCATGGAAAAAAATAATTTCCAGGATTGTTAGTTTATAATTTTCTTTGATGGATAAATTTGCTTTGCAAAGATGTGTGGGAATTTCATTCATCTTTGAAAAGCTTTTCTGGTCTACAATAAGGTAGTTCTGAACACAATATTCTATTAATTAGTTAAAATCCAAACTTCTGTGCTCTTCTAGCTTTTCATCTGCAGATCTGAATGTTTTGTCTGATGTGTTCCATTTTGTTCTCTGCCCTTGAGAAGAAATTCATAAATATTTATATTATTTCCATCTCTTTGGCCAGTTTGGTCATCTGGTGCAAAGTAATTCCGTGCAAAGTAATAATATCAAAATTGTGCCCCTGCTTAGCGACACTTTAATGAACAGGGGGCAAGAATAATATTTTGATGTGTGTATGGGGAGTTTAAACTGATGAACTGTCACAATGACATAACATTCAGTTCACTGATGCAGGCTGTAGGAGGGCAGGCTCTGAAAGCTTCGCTTTCTAAGTCATACAAAAGTAGAATTAATTTGACATTAGTAATAAATCATGAAAAAAAAAAAAAAATCAAGTAATCCTTTACTCTATAAAGAAAGGTTTTATATTTTCCTAATCTGACTTAAGGATATTGTGACCAAAACAACAATTTGAGACCTAAAACTGTGTAGTAACTGTTTTGCCTTTTGTAATATATTTAAAAAAAAAAAAAAAAAAAAAACTTTTTTATTGTCTGGTGCTGTCTGTAACTGTAGATTTCTTATACCCAGTTGATGTTATTAGATAATTATGAATGTAGGATATATTTTGATAGTAAGGAAAATGTGTCGTCTTATTTAATAAAAAAGTTATACACTTTTTAAGACTGCTTACCTCCCTTTCATGTCCTTGTAGGTAGAGAACCTTCCCTTTTGATTAAGGATGTCTCTTCTTGTGCTTCTGTTCTGCATATTGGATTAGATGTGATCAAATCTATTGGGTTTTGGAGCAGACGGTTCTATCTCAGTTGTCTTTTCTAAATTCCAGACTGTTACTCTGCTTTCGTAGTGGCACTTGAAAATCTCAGAATTCTAACATGATTAGAGGATTTCCTCTTCTTACTCATATGACTATTGAATATTAGTACTAGAATTCTCCACTCTGTACTCACTGTCTTTTATCAGGAATTGTGTGGAATAGATCTTGCAGTAATTCCATGAAATATCACTTGTTCAGTGTTGTCAGGTTCTCCGGCTATGTGACTCCATTTTAAATTCAATTTTGTGCACACAGACCTATCCTGTTTTACAAATACACTTAGTACTTAATTTTATGGGCTAATGTGGGTAATAAGGAAGATATGTAACTTTTCTTTTTCTTCACACTTCTTAAAAATAAATGAAACGTAGAGGCATAAAAGGTAGAGTCATCTGCCAAGCCTGATATTTCACACATTAAGAGTTGATTATATGTAGTGCAGGTTCCATGGCTCATTTATGTATTTCAGTAGACTAAAGGCTGTCTGTAAAGATATCTTGATGGCATCGCTTAAACCCACTGAAACGTACAGAAATATGCATTTCTTTTTCTGAAAGTATAAAAGTTTCTTTTTATACTTTTTTCTTTCTTTTTCCTTTCAGAAGCCTGAGGTAGGTAGCTGTGCTCTATTGTCCCTGAATAGCTGACTTAGTACTTACAAACTCCAACTGATTTTAGAGGATCTCAGTCTCTCAGAGGATCTTGATGGGAGGCTCATGAAAGCTTCATGAGGATGCGTAAAAGAGAGAACCCTAATAATGCCCCAGTGAAGGAAACTATAGCATGTGAGCTTAAGCTTTATTAGAGAAGAGAGGATGTGTGCTGGAGAGATACCAGAAACTTTGATCAGCTTTTTGGACACTTGGGGACCTAGACTGTGGGACAAGGTCAAAGGAAAGTAGACCTTGCTGGGCTTTACAAGTCATAAGACTATTCGTTTTACCTTACAGTAGTCCCAGAATAACTTCACATGGATCTTGGGCATTGTTGGAGAGAGAATGCTCTATGTGGACCCTTTATCTGATCCAGTGCAGCTGTTCTTGTCTTGGATAGAGACTTATGACATAATAGGGATTTTTGGTTTTAATTCACTAACTGGCTTAACAGATGGTGACCCTCTTTAAACTGGAGAAACAGTTGTGCCATGATACTGAGCTTAGTTCTTACAATAGGTTATTTTATCTCTTATTTTCAGATCCTGTTTCTTCTTTTGGTAGATGTGATTTCTGCATCAAACACTTATGTTTTATCTGGGGAGGCATTTCAGCTTTTCTGTCTAACAGGCCAAGAGCAGAAATTGATAAGTCTCCCTCCTTGCTTGTTTTACAAAAAAAGTTCATTTTGTTATGCATACTTAGAATTTTATCGGGGGGAGAGGGGAAGTTAGAAAAGAATAATCAACTTGTTTCGGTCATGCTTGACAAGGAAAACATGAAGGGATGCAAACAGTAACAACAACAACAAAAACAACAAAAAGTGTGTGTGTGTGTGTATGTATATATATATATATATATATAGCTATTCTGTGCAGTTTTCCATATTGAGATCGTATATTGAGATCCTTTTGTGTAGTCGTGTAGTGAAATTTAATTCCAGAATATTCTGCATGCTTAACATCACCTAGTTCTTCCCATGCTACTTCTGAGCAATTCTGGTTCAGTCTAATGATCTCTATTCAACAGAAGAATCTGCCTGTCTGGATAAGAATTGATGCAAAATTAGGAAATCTAATCTCGGGGGAGGAGAGGGTTTCTTCCAAAAAATAGAAAGAGAAACTAATATGTATGTATTCCCTCCTTTATTTTACCACAACCAGTTAGAGCAAATCTCTTTTGGTCTAACTGTTAGGGTAGATCTTGAAAACTAAAAATGCAGAGTGTATCGTACTGTTGTTTATACCAGTTAAAAAACAAATGCTCATGAGTGTGGAAGGAACCTTGAAAGGTCATTTATCCTCTTGTCCCTTTTATTCATCAGATAGTCTTTACACAGAATGGCTTGTCTATTTCTAGCTTATTCTTAAAAATCTAAAATTATGCAGTTTTTAAAAACCCTCTTAAGAAATCTAGTCTAATGCTTGCTTATTGTTGCTTCTAGAAAAATGAGCCTCTTCTGTTTCTTCTCTTATTCCCACCTGCCATGCGTTGCCAATTTTATGGCCTCCAAGTAGTTTGGGACCTATAGGGCCTGACAGTGGAATAAATCATGGAAGGTGGAAGACAACAGATGTAGTGAAGCACGTGTTGTACTATATCCTACTCAGTTTTGATCGCTGTTCTTCAGTTATAGATCTTTCTTACACAAACTGTATCGTTTCCCTTCCAGCTAGGGTTGATGCTCTGCAGTCCCTGTGCTATCCTGTTACAATATAGACTAGTTTGAAAGCATCTGCAAAGGAAACTACTCATTGATAATGCAGCAGACTTAAACCGTCTGAGAGCAGAGTAGTGGAGAAACAAATCGAGCAGTGCTGTGTCTCATGCTTTACTCAGGAATGCAGAGGTGTTTGGCACCCTGGCGGCCTTGGAACCACCTGGGAAAGGGAACTTGTGACTGGTGCTGAAGTAGTGGAAGCAGGGAGGAGTGGAAGGAAAAACCAAAAGGATGGGACAAGTGATGGCATGGAGGGAGACTGTGACAGCATCAGCAGCTGTAAAGAAAAAAAGCAAAAAAACAACTCTAGTCTGAAAGAGTAAAGAGGAGGAGGAACCCAGTACAGAAAGGAATAAGTAAAGGCAGGATAAAAATGTACAGAATTGAAACAATTTTTCATACAATACGTGTTTTCTAAGGTGGTATTTGGCACGTGCACAGTTCAGCAATACAGGGGCACAACAGTCAAAACAACGTGGATTGCTTGAGTTTCAAATGCAAAATGATGGGTAGGTGAGTTTCTTGACCTCCCAAGAACCTTCCTTGCACCTATTTTAAATATTGAGAAAGAGAAGCATTGCTTTCTTCCAGTAGAGGAGGATCCTCATTGGATGGGCAATCTCATCGTGAGTTACTTCTTGCAGCAGTAACGTCTCATCTTTCTGTATGTGAAATCTTGTTAAATGGTGGAACAAAAATTGCAAATGCATTTATTTAAGCCTACCTATTAAATATTTCTATATGCAGTTTCACTCCTTTGAAGAAGTCATAATATCCACTGCCTCAGTTCTGAGACTGTGTGTGTTACAATGAAGTGTTACATATTCAAAGTCATTCTGTATTTGACAGACTTTGCATCTTTTACATAGGCAACGTTTGGTATAATTGTATAAATGAAGTTTTGAAAAACAAGCTGTTTCCAAGTAGTTCTTCCAGTAGTTGAACCTTTTCTTTCCATCCTGTGGCTTGCAAAATCACCTTTGGATTGAGATTGGAAAACTTCAGGCTAGAGGGAAGACTTTTATAGCTGCGTACTGTACTGGAATAGAAAGACTTCAGTAACCTTTCTGAAAGTCATTGCTTCCCCTGGTCTATATTTAGTCACACAGGAAAAAACAAAATCCTCTTTCAAGTGTAGTAGAAACCAGATAGATTGAATAACAAACACCTAAGTAGCTATGTGTTTAGCAGCTTTACCCCAGCTATGCTGGTCACTGTAGCAGCTGGTTATATAGCTCTGAATGCATGAATACCTGTCAATTCTATGCAATAAATTGGATTTTACTGATTAAAAGTCTGTTTATTTGAGATGTCACTTATATAATTGGGCTTATTTTTTATCCAGATAGTATCTGCAGTGCAGTATTGCCATCAAAAGCATATTGTTCATAGAGATCTCAAGGTGAGTAGAAAAACTGCTTAGGAAGAAGCGAATATGTCTGTTTCTGTCCCTCCTGGTGTGAAACTTGTTTTGCCTATATTGTGTCCTGTGTGTTGGGTTTTGTTACTCTTTGGGTTGTAGCAAATTTTGAGGAATGTTTAAAATAGTGAAGTAAAAAGAAAAGCATTCTGAAGACCTCTCAAAGCAGATGTTTAATGACTGCTGAAAGATGGCCTCTCACCTTCTGGCCAGCTCTGACTCGGAGCAGTGTTCACGGAGAGGACTTTTAAATATTTGGTAGTGGATTGACAAGCTTTGATCTCATGAAGGATCAATGCTCTGTCTGTCGTGGAGATGAAAACAAACCATGACGACTGTGAAGCTTGGTGTGAATTGATTTATCACTTCTTTGAAATCTGCCTTTTGTATTAAAGTTGCCACATAACATGTACATATCCTAGCTTTGTAATTAAAAAAAAAAAAAAAAGAAAAACAGGAGAGAACAACCTGAAAAGAGCTTAAAGGCTCTCTGTATGATCAAAATTCTGCGGAGATGCTGTGTAAATACTCTTGTGGATACTGTGAGCATTCTTTATTGTAATGGATCTAAGAATGTCAGCCACACTAGTGCAGGATGCATTCTGCGCTAGCAGATGCTAAAACATAATTTTCAGTTAGCAGAACACCTGTCATAATCTAAGCGATTGTACAGAGATTTTAAAATAAAAGATATACGAATGATAAACTAAAATACAAAGACCTTGCAAAGAAGGGGATATTAATAGTTTAATTTTCTGCCTCTTAAGAATGAGTAAAAATGGGCAACAGGGCTTTTGTTTTGGTTTTCTGTTTAAGCAAATATTTTAAATTGATTCTACAAAGCATTCTTTCTCTCTCCTCCAGGCTGAAAATCTATTGCTAGATGCAGATATGAACATTAAAATAGCAGACTTTGGTTTTAGTAATGAATTTACAGTTGGAAATAAACTGGACACCTTTTGTGGCAGCCCACCATATGCTGCTCCAGAGCTCTTTCAAGGAAAGAAATACGATGGACCTGAAGTAGATGTTTGGAGTTTAGGTGTTATTCTCTATACCCTTGTGAGTGGATCTCTTCCTTTTGATGGACAGAACTTAAAGGTGAGTTTGTGTAGAACATATCCTTGGGAGGCTTGTTTAGTTAATGAGTTGAGCTTGGCTTAGTTGAGCTATTTGCTGCTTGCTTACACTGTTTTTGTTGTTGTTTTCACCTAGGAACTCAGAGAGAGAGTATTAAGGGGAAAATACAGGATTCCCTTCTACATGTCCACAGACTGTGAAAACCTCCTCAAACGTTTCCTGGTGCTAAACCCAACAAAAAGAGGCACTCTAGAGGTAATAGAACAAATATGCAACCTCAGTGAGCTAGACATTTTATTTTGCAAACACTTTTGAACTGATTAATGATTTATTATTGTCATGCTATTCCTGAATAGTCTTGGGGTGGGTTCTGTCAGGGGATTGAATAAAGGGTGTGACTTTTGCAAGGTTTGTTTGCTAGGATGACAGGACACCAGACTCCACAGTTGTTTCCAGAATTAATGCGAGATTTTTCTTATTACATTGTGTAATACGCTTCATACAATCTTTTCATAATGGTTAGTGAGTGGATTCTTGCGTTAATGGACAATTCATCTTTGGTAGTGTTTGATATATTATATTTACTTCCTTGATAGGGAGATGCTTTCATCATGGTTCTTTTGGCTGAAGGCAGGATGACACAGGAAAAGCTTCAATAACCTAGCTGGGACCTAGTACCTCTATACTAGACATGTCGGAGTTGTCTTGTTGGTCTTCGTTAAGGGCTTTCACTTTTTATGGGTGTGCTAGAATATAGCTAATTAGGAAGCAGACTGTCTTGACATGTGCAGTCTTCCTCACTAGAACAAAATAAAAATTAGTTGGTGCTGGAGACTGCTTCAGAAAAGAAAAGTGGAAAAATACTAGTGTTTGATAGATGCAGAAGTTGTTCTTTCAGTAGCTTCTCTTCTTTTGCTAGTGAGTATTTTCTACTAACAAGAAACCTTTCTTTACAGCAAATTATGAAGGACAGGTGGATCAATGCAGGGCATGAGGAGGATGAACTTAAACCTTTTGTTGAACCAGAACTAGACATCTCGGACCAGAAAAGAATAGGTAAACCAGTGTTTTTCAGAATATGATACAATTTGCATTATGCATGTTTCTTCCCCACTCCATACTTGCTGTGAATGTAAGTGTAAGTAACTTGCTGTGAGTGTAATGTGAGTGTAAGTAATGTTTGAAAAGTGTAACTAGTCTGTTAATGTTGGTATTGCATTAGCCTTATGTTCTCGCACCTAATGTTGTGCTTTGTTTGTTATATATTCAATTCTTGCTTTTGAAAATAACACCCAACCAGTGTAACCATCAGAATATTTAATTCCTTACAGAGTGTTTGTTCATTTGTAGATATTATGGTAGGGATGGGGTATTCTCAAGAAGAAATTCAAGAATCCCTTAGTAAAATGAAGTATGATGAAATCACAGCCACCTACTTATTGCTGGGAAGGAAATCATCAGAGGTAAGTATCATTCTTACGAAGGCAAAGAACAAAACAATCAAAAAGTGTCTCAGCAAAACTCAAAGCAAAAAATAATGCAGTAAATGTAGGAATTCAATATCTGCATACATGTCCAGTACAAATAAAAGGTTATCTTATTAACAGTGCCAACTGAGCAGTCCACGTGTCCAAAAGATGCTGTCTCTGTTCTCACCCTGGTCTAAGTTGTTATTGGTAAACAGCTGTTTTCAGCCTCCCAAGAACTGCCTTGCTTGGCCAGCAGTTTTTCATTATAAGGATTTTATATGTCATTTACTGTCCTATCTAGGCGAGGAGCTTGAGGGTGAGTATGCCAGCAGCAAATATTTTTAAAGAGCATAAGTGTAAGATCAATCAACCTAAAGATGTTCAATTTTTCTCAATTACTTTTTCATATGATGCTGAGAGGGCTTGCCATCAGGAAGCTGCTTTTGGATCCTCTGCTGGTGGAGTTGGTGCAGTGGCTCCTCAGGATGTATCCTCTCCTCCCATTATTTAGAAAATTCTGGGGAGGGAAAATGGAAAGAAATAAGTTTTCTTTATCTGATCTTCCTCTGGGGAGCTGCATATTCAGCTTTCAGCTTCCCCTAGGGGAATTGCACAAGAATCAAAGTCATTCCTGATGTTGTGAGATACACTGATGCTTGCACCTCTACATACCAGAGCAATTTTCCTTCTGCCTCCCACTTACTGCTCCTTTAATATAATAGATGTTTAGTTCATCTTGTCTAAACATTTGTTTTAATGCTCTTATTTGTATTGTAGTTGGATGCAAGTGATTCAAGCTCCAGCAGCAATCTTTCACTTGCTAAAGTTAGGCCAAGTAGTGATCTTAATAATAGCACTGGACAATCTCCTCATCACAAAGTTCAGAGAAGCATATCTTCTAGCCAGAAACAACGGCGGTACAGTGATCACGGTGAGTAATTCTCGTTTTCAGTGTTGCAGCATATAATGACTCCCAGCTGTATTCTGTTTCTGTCTGTCAAAGTAAAGAAGATGATGACAGTGTAGTTCATGCATGTTGATTAAATAATCAAAAAAATCTTTTAAAATGCCTTTTAGGGGAATGCTGAATACACCAAATTAATTCAGTTGGTCTGCCTCGTGTCTTTCCTTACATTTCTGACAGTTCTAGGGAAATCTTGTTACACAAATTGAAGAGAATCTTGCAACCCACTTTTTAGTGAAAAGCACGGTACTTTTCTCTCATACTCCCGGTATGTCTGTTCAGCTTTTGTTTTCTTTTGACACTAATAGGTCAGCTTGTGTCTAAACTTGAAGTACTGTCAGTTTGCCAATATTTCCTCTTTCCTGAGGGTATTGTCATTCGATTGTCCTGCAAAAATTAGATTTCTAAAGGCTAGTAACTCAGTTAAGCTTAGAAGTCCTTTTGCTTATTGAGTATGAGAAACAGTTGCTTTTGAGCTTTCTAAGTGTCTTTAAAATCTTCCTTCCTAGACCATACCTCACAAAAGGAGTCTTTATTCGGTCTACTTGTAAATAACCATGCTGCATTCAGTCAGAGGTTGTTTTCCTCTGGAAGTCTCCTAGGACGATGGTGATTGTGAAAGCTTGGTGATGCTTTCTCATGTATATACATATATATGTATTTAATTTGATTTTTTTAAAAACTAATTTCAATAAATAAAAATTGAAATTAGTAACTTTCTTCTTCACAAGACATTTAACTGCAACATAAAAACAAGGTCATAACATCCAAGCAAGTGTTATGATTTGTGGGTTTGTTTTTGGTTTTGTTTGTGTTGTTGTTTTTTTTTTTTGTTTGTTTGTTTTTTTTTTGTATCTGGGGACCTGTTAATGCAAATGAAAATATCATGGGCTGTGAGAGCTGTTGCCTCAGCTGTTGCTCAGGTTTGCCAGAACAGTTTTCTTCTCTTCCCACTTGTTTGTGGAATACATGGGGAAATTTGTGGCATGAACTGAAGCCATTTCTGAAAGCAAGTTCCTTGTTAGCTGTTCTTAAGATGACTCTTCAGGTTTTTCATGCCAAGCCAAACCAGTGTAGTTATTCAAACAGCTAAAGATTTTATTAATTCATAACATTTTCATGGAAATTGAACAATATAATGAAAAAGAAAATCATTGTCATTGAAAATTGTCATCTTATCCTTAACAAGGTGAATAACAAGAGGTATTTATCTTTGGATCGTGATATAAACAGCAGCCTTAAGGGAGTTGACCTGAATTTCAAGTAGCTTTTTTTTTTTCCCCTCCTCTTGTTAAAGAGGAGCATCTTGTTAAAATGAAGAAACAAACATTGTGAAAGTTTATGCTCTTCGCAATAGTTTTACTGGCCTCAGAAATACATTTATTTTGATAAAGAATTGCCTTTTACAGCTGTGATCTCTAGTGTTCATTATTTTGACTTTTATATGTGTGAATACATCTCCATTATAGGCAAATGTAGCAACAGGGCTTTCAGGAAGAAAGAAAAAATCTACTTTTTTTTTTTTTTTTTTCCTTTTATGTGTTTTTCAGCTGGACCATCTATCCCCTCAGTAGTGGCATATCCCAAAAGAAGTCAGACTAGTACTACAGACAGTGACCTCAAAGAAGAAGGAATTCAGACAAGAAAATCTAGCAGTAGTGCTGTTGCAGGAAGAGGAATTGCACCAGCTAGCCCAATGCTTGGAAATGCCAGCAATCCAAATAAGGCTGATATTCCTGAGCGTAAGAAAAGTTCAGCTGTTCCTAGTGTAAGTAGAAATTATTTTTTGTTAAAACCAAGAAACATTTATGGGTGGGGAGGAAGAGGCTAAACCTGTGGCTTATCAGTAGTTTCAGTTTTCCTTTCGTTCATCAAGAGTAGGTATCTTCTACTGTTACTCTTTTTTTTTCTTGTTTTTAGTCAACCACTCCACTTCTCTGCTATAACTCATGATGTAGTTAAAAGGTATTAGTCGGTATTATAACAGCAGTATTAGCTGTTAGTGAACAGACATCATTTAGGTATAAAAATGCATTAACAATCAAAGAATGAAACTCAACTCAAAGCTACCTCCTGAAACTCAGTATGTATTACATGTTTTCTTTGATACGCCAACCGTTCTTCTGAGGCATTTTGTCCAAAAGAATGAAATCCCCATTCATATTATCCTATCTTATAGTTGTATATGCTTAAGATGGTTCTGAATGTTGTGTAGCACAGCTATAAATGTTAAACAGCCTATTGCATATTGTAATTATCTAAAAGATTTAGTTCTAAAAACTGTTCAAAGGTATATCTTGATCTTTGCTTAAGAAGTACAGTGCTTGGCTTTTCTTGGTATGCTCACATTCCCCCTCCATCCAAAAAAAAAAAAAAAAGACTTTGAGATCTATAACCAGTAAATTTACAGGGTTAAGCAGTAGGCCATGTACTGAAAGAAAAAAAAATCCATAGGTCTGGCTCTAACATATATCCTGCAGCCTCTTCTTCTGAGGCAAAGTTGGAAATTTGTTTTCATTATGACTCTTAAGGTCTTGTAACTTAACTTCTAAAACACTGAGATTTTGGACTGAAGGATTTCCTCTTTTTGAGGAGAAATAATTTCCTTGTCCCTTATTCCACTTGCAGTGGAGGTTTTGGGGGGGGTAGGAGAGGTCTTAGCTGGAGAATTTCATTAAAAGTGGGGAGAACTGAGAGCTGGAGAGTTTCATTTCAGTCAAAGTGGGGGTGCCTTGGAAACAAGGCTCTCTAATCAGCTGTTATTTCTAGAGGTGAACAGTAGCTTGTGACTCAGAGGATCCTTTTCTGGTTGCCTCTTCCCTTTCCCTTTCCTCCTTTTTCATCAGTCCTGAACTGCTTGTATTTGGTTTTTGTTTTCTTTTTTCTTACACATTGATTTCTAGCTGTCAAGTCCCAAAATGGTAGGCTAGTCAAATCAGTTTTGCCCTACAAAAGTGGATTTCACTCAATATTATCTACTGCCTTTTTCTAGAACTTTGCATCCTAGTTGCAATGAGCTTTTTTTCATTGCGCTATCCTGCATCAGTCCCTTATCCTTTCTGATTCAGGGTGCTGATCTTTTTACAAAGCAGTGGTACAAGATGGTCAAAATGTAATCGGAAAGAAGCTTGTGATGTCGCTCGATTAATGAGTGATTAAAATAGTCTTTTTAATTATAGCTTTTCACGTCAGATTGCACAGACTGTTTCCTGCTACAAATTAGCCTTTGGCTTGCTGACTGCTGGAGGTGGGAAGGAGCATTGGCTTCTGACAGGGTTCCTGGGCTTTTTCAGAGTGCCTTGTTTCTTGTGGTACTGACATGCATCTGGAAGAGAAAGGATGTTGAAGTGAACTATATTGTCCTGAGGCTCAGAAAAGCTTGAGGTGGAGAGATTTTTATGTTCTCATGGAGCTCTTAAGCCCTAAAATCAACAAGATCATGAGAAAATCACTGAAGAAACAGGAAAGTACTATGTTCAAAAAATATATGTATACTTTGACAGATGCAGAAACAGTAGCAATTCTGCTCTTTGCTGGAGATTTGTGTTTGCTTTTGAATTGTTAGGACGTTCAGCCAATTGTGTCCTAATCTTGTGTAATTAAAAAAAAAAAGTTACTAATATGCACATAAGGGTAAGAGCTGTGCTTGCTGGGCAGTTAGCCAAGTCTGGTGTTGGAGTTAGGGCCCACAAGTTGCACTTCTGAAGCTGATAGAGCTTTTAAAATCTTAGAGGCTAAATAGTTCTGTAAGCTAAGAACTTACTGACGTAAGAAATGTACGTCAAAAGCTTCAGGTTTGTTAGGCAAGTACCAAATTAATAATAATAATTAATAATTAATTAATTGTACCCTGTGATGCTCTTCACATCGGTTTTAGGCTTTCTGTGCTGTGCACATCTGCAGTCTAGTCCTGTCCAGAGACCAATAGTCTGTGGATTGGGGGAACAAAAATGTTTTAGCTGGAAGGCCTCATAGTTCAACCATTAAAGATTGCACTGATGCTGTAAAGGCCCTGATTCCTTGGGATCTAGGGAGGAGTATTGCTAAAGATGTACTGTGAGAGCTTGAAATGCTTAGGTTGCTCTTGCAACCTCTGAAATCTGAGCCAAGCAAAAATAATGTATGCTGATCTTTCTGTCTTTGGATTCTTGAACAAGAAAGTGACCAGCAAGAGCAAACCTTAGAATCCTTTGATTTCAGATATGAATAACAAAAGTTAAAATGTCCACCTATGAACCTAAAAATATTGTAAAGTTTGATCCAGAATGGGGAATAGTTTCTATCTTCCATTTCCAGATGTGCAGCATTACAGCACATTTCAACGTAATGCAGAATGTCATAACAAAAAGATATGTCATGTTCTAAGGAGGCAGGTGAAGAAAAAGAACCCATCCATTATTGTCCAGATTTTCCACCAAAAATAAAGAAGAGTTGTCTGATAATGAAGGTGCTTATGTTGGTAATAATCTCTTTGCTGTTGAGGAACACAAAACAAAAACATACTGCAAATAGAAATATGCATTAGGAATAATGTACAAGGGAAGGACCAGTAGTAAAGGAGGACTTCTGCTGATGCTTGGCCCATCCTAGTTCTCTAAGGATTTGCCAGAGAAGAATACTTGGGAACTGTTTGGACAACTACATGTGTCTTATGACTTAATAGCTCTGCTAATCTAAAATACTTTTTTTTTTTTTTTTTGTATTTTCTTTAATGCACGGAGGTTGCATGGTTTACTTTTTCATTTTTATTTGTGTGTCTATGTAAAGACAAGGTGACTTCCATGCTAAATGTGCAGTTTTGGGTTTGCAGTACGTGAAACTCACTGGTGTTACTTTAGAGCCAATATTTTGCCTTAGGGCAGCAAGAGCTGTATATGTATAAAAAGCAGCAGAGGGGTTTTGCTGGTTGTTGAGAATACCCTACTTAACAGTTTTATTTCAGGTTCAGAAACAAACAAACAAAAGGTTTGGCTACTCTCTTTTTATGCTTGAACTACTTTTTCCTTGGTATCTTTTTTTTTTATCCTTCTTCCCATGATGCTCTGCTGGGACCAGTTTATTAGAAACCTTTTCCTAATGCTTTTTTTGGTAAACACAAATCCGCTGAATTTCCCTTGTCTATCATAGCAGTAATTCTTCAAAGAGCTCCAAAAGGTTAGTTGAGCATGAAGTCCCCTGCCTGATTTTAGTGGCCATCCTTACTCAACATGTGCTTATCCAGGTGCTGACCGATCTTTCCCTTAAGCTGGCCTCCAAGATTTCCCCAGCAGTGATGTTTAAAGTTAACAGCCTTCTTTGCTTCCTGCTTTGCCCCGTGATCCTTTTATTATTCATTTTAAAGAAAATTTAAATGATTATTCCACTTTCCAGCCATATGCAGTTTATTGTGTTATTTTCTTGGGGTGGGGAAAAAGATATATAAAGGCTTGCCAGCTTTTACTTCCTCTACAACCTGGGGGTGCATGTTTATCTGGACCACCGTGCTTTTTTCCTACAGTAATTGCATCTAACATTGTATAATTCTGTTATCTGTGAATTACCCAGCTTCTCAGTCGTTCCTGGAAAATTGACCGCCAACTTGGGCATATCTCCACCCTCTTTCTCTGTAAAGACAGAGGCAAAGTAATTCTATTTCTTTTTTCCCCTCTAAAGTTAAAGTAAGGTCTATAGTTTAAGTTCCCCTGGTTCTCTTGCCCTCAATGTATTATGCTTGTATTTATATGTATATTTTAAAAATTGTCTTATTAAAATTTTCTGCAGTTTGTCTTTTTAATTTGACTTATTCTTCCTCGTTTTTAAAAATGTCTAGTCTTTTATAGTGTTTTAATACTAAGTCTGTTTCACCTCCCTACTGAATTTACCACATGTTTCTTAAATATTTGCTTTTCCTATCTCGTTTAAGGGTATGATTTTATCTTAAAGGAAAATTCCACAATCTACAAGTGGTGAAGTATTTCAGAAATGGGCTATAAAGAAATGTAGATGAATTATATAGATGCTTAGAATTTATAATTCAGAACATCAGTAATGAAAAAGTTTAAGTCACTTAATTTCTTTTTTGGAGCAATTGACACAAAATATCCAGAGAATTTGTTTGAAGTATTTTTGCTGGTTGTGTAATTCTTTAAAATACTGCAGGTGTTTAACTATATTAACTATATAACCTATTTAACTATAACATTATTATAAGCTGTTTAACATTAACTATATAACCTATTTAATTTCTGTAAGTTGTAACTATGTAGAGCTAGCATGAAGTAAAATAAATTCTTCACCCATCTGTAGACTTTACTACAGTAAAGCCTTTCTTGTGAGGAGTAATATGCTTATTTTTTTAATTGTAGAATAATACTGCCCCAGGAGCAATGACACGGCGCAACACGTATGTGTGCAGTGAAAGAACCACCGCTGACAGGCATTCAGTGATACAAAATGGCAAGGAGAACAGGTATATGAAATGTCTAAAGTTTTACGTCGCTTGTCTTCACGTTTCCAAAAAGTTGTAATATCTAACTTATTTTATTACTAAAATATTACTAAAAAGTAATATTCTAAAACAATTCCTTATGGAAGGTGAGTACAAACCTCCAATTCTTGAACACGTGTAAGTATGTTAGTTTTCATATGCTTAATTCACATAGTCTTTATCCTTAGATTCTAAAAAAGATCCTGATACTTGGTCGAATCTATTTCATACTTACACAGCTTATATCTTGATCAGTGGCTAACTTTTCTAACCAAACAACACGTGCTTGCAGAAGAGAGCTTTTTTTTATGTCAAACTACAAAGTCCATCTCTCTCTTGCCAATGTGTCTTTATATTTTAGTCTACATTGTACTTGCAGCTGTGATTACTTGGAATAACCCTTTTCTACAAAATCTTAGAAAGTCTGAATTTGGGTTATTTTGTTTTCAGAGAAAAATGCTGAAAATGTTTTAGGCCATTACCTCCAGTACTGATATCCTTGTAGTCTGTTTCCCAGTATTTACAGAATTTGTCTCATCAGGGAAAAGTATTGATATATTACATATTTCCCCATATTCTGAGGGGAAAAATGGAGTAAAAGAAATAAACTGTGAATTTCTTATTACTTTCCTGGAAGACTGGGGCATGCAGTGGGAAAGGAGGCATCTAATTCATATATTGATACTGCAGCTATGGCACTAATGCCGTCCTTTCCTGTGTACTGAGACTGGAGGAGAGCTGTAGAAAATAAATGTATTGGTAAATGTAGACATTAACTGTAGAGTGACACTTGTGAAGAAGGCCATCAAATGTCCTGGCTGGCTGAAGAGCGAGAAGTTCTAGAGAAAGTTCCCTTTACTGTTCTTCAGAATTTTACTAGTCTCCAAAATTATTTGTAGGTTTTCTTTGGTTGCCACTTAAAAATCTTTAACAAAAAATTGTTGCTTATTGCGTGGAGAGACCCCAGATACATAGTACTTGAAATAATAATGCTTAAATTGGGAGTAATGTGTACTTTTGCCTCTACACATTTTTTTTTTTCACATCTCTTCCCAATTTCAGCATTTATAGTAGAAGGTGGGAAGATGATACTTTCTTCATGTAACAGCCCCTCCCACCCCCCCAAAAAAAAAAAATCATCTTGTATCTTTTATCCTCACAAAAATCCCTCCCCACCTCTGAAGCTTATAGGGAGGAGAAATGAAGTTGTGATGCTGGATGGAAAATGTCTGTCCCTTGCTTGACCCTGGGAGCCCAGGGTGAAGGACATGATTTTGACCCTGACTCTTCCTCTTCCTTTCTACAAACTCAAAAGTGATTAAGAAAACAGTCAAGTGAAGTTTGAAGAGTGCCCAGTCTAGCTGGCCAGCTGGGCCTGCCCTCACCTGCCTCGTGCAGTGCAGCACGGCTCCTAGGTACTGGCTCTTAGAGTGTCTGTCACAGCCGTCATTGATTGGTCCACATTAATGTTACTGAGTTTCTTTGGGTTGGAGTTTGCTGTTTTTTCTTTGAGTTGATATGTTAATGGCTTTTTTTCTGTCCGGACTCTCTTTGAATCTTTTTGCCCTAAATAGTTTTGGTCACATTTAACTACCTGAATCCTTGTTTTGCTGCTAGTTCTTTGTTTCATCTGTAATCTGATGTCGTCCACAATTTCTATGTTATGTTTTGTGTAAGTTATTAAACATTACTTACTAGGCAAGCTTAAGATTCAGGTATCCTCTTGATTCAGGAGTATCTTCATGCTAAGGAGTTATCTTTGGAGTTTTTTTCCCTCAGCCTTGACTTGCTCAACAAACTGCCATCTTTCCAGTTCATCATGAATCATTTTTAAGATTAAAGTTGATATTCTCTAGTGCTCAGAATCTATATTAATCATGCTTTATTTTCATAGATGGTTATTCTTATGTAATTTGTCTTTAATTCTCAATAATGCTGACCTGTTTTGTGTAGTTCCTCTCCTCTCATTCCATGCGCACCGTCCCCTGCAAAGAAATGTGGTATCAAAATGTCATCACGCACCAAAATGTTCATCAGGCAAACTAGCCCTATTTGCCCTTTGAAGTGTCTGAATGTTTATATTCTACATTTAGAAGAAAATCGTTGTAGTTTTCATCATCTTTTTTTTTTTTTTTTTTGCTTCTTTCTTTGACATAGAGGATTAAAACAGGATGAGAGAATGAGACCCCATTGCTAATAGTTGGTTTTATAGTGGGGAGGCTTCTCATTGTCAAAAATGAATCAACACTAAACTGCATGTTCATTCTGGTACAGTTTGAGAATTGTTGTAGAGGTTAAGAGCCAAATCTGAATATCCTTTCTTGCTGTAACTGGGCCAAAGGTTGGCTAGCCCCATGAAATTCAGACCTTTTTGAAGGCCAAGTAAACATGCTTGTCAATAGGGCTGGCTATGCAGATGTATTGCATTGTATTTTTTGTTTGTTTGTCTTTTCCAGGTGTGTGTTTGTAATTCCTCAAATATTGTATTTTCAGCTTGCCAGAAAGTAGCGTTAGGAACCTAAATTGTTGTGAGACAAGCTCTAATACAGAACATGAGCTTTGGATGAATCCAAGATGTTAAAAATGTTGTCTGTAATCCTCAAGTGTCTATTTGTGGAAAATAATAAAGGCAGGGGAAATTACTTTATAGGGGATTTTACTGTAGCTAGTTGGGTACTGACTGTGGCTCTGTGAAAATTTAGGCTTGCTTCAGAGGGAAGGTGTGCACGTTTTAAGTCTTTATTCTTTCTATAAAGGAAGTGATAAAACCTTCTCTTATTTTTGTTTGTTTTTATCTTTCACACTTAGTTATGAGAAGACGGCATTCCTGAAGGAATGGAAGCTTTTATGAGCTGAGTAGTCTGTCAGTGGGCTTGATGTTCAAGAAAAGACCCCTTGACAGAATGGTAGAAACAGAGGGATTTTACAGCTATTTTTGCACATTGTGTGACTGACACGGGCATTGTGCTGGGGGTGACTCTGGCTTTCCTCCAAAGCCTTAGCATTAATTAATGCATTTGGGAACTTGTGAAACACTCTTCATAATGATAGGCAATTGCTTTAAATCATTTACAACATAAATGATTTACAGTCGCCTCAGATTTTAATAAGACTCAGCACTAATTGATGAATTTTAGCTCAGTGTGTTCCAAGGCTAGTAATCCAAGGAAGCTCATTTCCAGCTAAAAATGGTTCAGTATGTGCTGTACTGCCCTATTGATAACTTTTAGTTATCACATCTTTAGAGGTAGATGATTAAGGTACCCGGAATAAGACTAAATAAAACTTGGGGATAACAAGTTGTTAGCTAGAACCTATAGACTGCTTGAATGGCCAGTGACAGTTACTTTGGGATCCCTTTTGCGGTATTATCTTGAGTCAAATTTGAATTTTCATTTCCTTACAATTTCCTAATACTCTGTATAATTCAAAAGCTGGGCCATGCTGCAGACTGTCTGCTAAAAGAGCAGTGACAGTAGTTGGCTTTCTGCTAGATTCACCAGTATGGAAGAGATGACTGCATGACTCTGATCAAGCATTTTCCATTTAAAGTTTTCAGAATCTACAACAGTTAGAATTTGTAGCTCTTTCAGCTGGACGTTTTGACGTCTGAGCCCTGAAGTGTTTTCCATTAGTGCTTAGAAAACTGAGCCCAAGAAACCAGTAGGCTGATACTGGTAGCTGGACTGTCGGTCTCCCCTTTTTGAGGTCTGACTTCCCAGAATGAGATAAAGGCTTGAATTCCACTTACTGACCTTGAGCAATATTTCTGAATTACTACTGACATGCTTTTACAGTAGGCCTGAGAGGTATGGTGCCCTAGTCCTAAGGGCCGGGTGCATGTGATTACTAGATAATGTGAAAGTGGCAAAAAAAGCTTTTTCTTGCTCCTATTTTAGCGTATTAGAGAGCTGGCAGCCTGCTAGCCATCCTGTTAAAGATGGGGCTGTAGAGCTTCCTTCAAAGCCGGGAAGTTAACTTGCAGAATTCATTGCCAAAAGTATAGGCTACTCATCAACACTCACATCTTGTCCTTCGAAGGTCGCCAGGCATTGCTCACAGCCTTCTACATCCACTTGCCTTCCTCAGCCCTTGTAGCGTTTAGGCTGATTAACGTTAATGTTTTTGGAGGGAGGGCTTGGGGTTTTTTTTTTTTTTTTTTTTTTTTTTTTTTTTTTTTTCTTTTTTCCTCTTTTTGTTTTTTCTTTTGGTACCTCTCTGAAGATTATGACACCTTTGGGTTCTGTTGTGCCTGTAAAGTCCCCAAGTTATTAGAGGTAGATCAAGATTTAAACACTTGTCCAGCTTACATGGATTTCTTTTTAACATCGATAGTTTCTGGCAGGAAGCAGCAGCAATGGAGCTATCATCAGTCTTTTGGAAAGTGCACTTGGTGTTTGGGGTTTGGCCTGTTTTTTATGTTAAGACCAATACAAATTGAATCAGTGCTTTAAGTCAGTGCTTTGGCACAGATCACAGAGAGTTCAGCTCCGAGTTTCTTGTACAGGAGGGAATCGCCATGAGCTGAGAATTAGCCCTTCATAGCTGGCGAGTGCTGCAAGAAGGACACTTTTTTAGGACAGCGTAGGGTAGTTACTGCTGTGTACGTAAAAGAGGGCTGTCAGAGTTCATGTTCTCCTTGACAATAACAGAAGGAAAAGTTTGCTTTTTTTCTATGCAGTAGTTTCTTGTTGGTCCATCACGCTCTTCTTTCTGCCTCTGCCTGACCCCAAACCCCCGCAGCCTGACCGAAATGTTCGCTTACGCAGCTAGCCCCGCTTCGGTTTGCACTGCGTCCTCCTCCAGTGTTCGGCTGCGGCATCAGAAGTCGATGTCCATGTCGGCCTCTGTGCACACGAAGATGATGTTGCCTCCAGTAGACAATGGCGCAGATAACGTCAGGCCTATGTAAGAACCTGAAATCCTCGTGGCACTAACTTCCCCCCTCTGCTGCTTAACTTTGTGCTGTGGCATCCCTAGTCCTAGGCTGTGGTAGTGCATATTGCCCACAGGGTGTGTGTTTCCTCATTGCTAGTCTTGTTTCCATGTCTTGTGGTGTGTCAGGCTGTCTGTGACCTAATCCTGAAGGAAGGAGCGTTATTATTATTTTGATCTTTTTTTTTTTATTAGGACTGGGAGTATTGGACATTCCCTATTGTGAAAGTGAGACTTTAATCTGTGTGTCCCAAAGGACTTGACCAGTTGAAATGGTTTGCCTGCAGAGAGTTTTGTGTAGGATATTTTCAAATTAGCAAAGTTTTCAAAGCTCCATGGAGTGGGGAGGGAAGGTTGTTAAAGTTGCTTCTCTTTTTGTGGAAGAAAATTGCAGCCAATCCTCCTTGCTTCCCAGGGATACTTGCATATGCCTAGTTTATCTGGTCTTTCCAGGATGCTCATGTTGTATTTTTCTGCCTGCATAGGTTTCTGTTTAGGCAGCTATTTAATCCTAACCTCTTAGGAATTTGGATCCCATATGATGCTGTAATAATGTTGATATTTCCTAGCCTGGCCTATATCAAGGTATCTGCTTATGCTTTACTGTAGAGGGTAGTGTTTTGTGTTTCCTGCAGCGCCCTAGTGCTTATGTAAAGACGGTCTAGCGTTGTTCTCTGTTTTCTGCTCTAGCACTATTCCCGATCAGAGAACTCCTGTTGCTTCAACTCACAGCATTAGCAGCGCAACCACACCTGACCGTATTCGTTTCCCCAGAGGAACGGCTAGCCGGAGCACCTTCCACGGGCAGCTCCGGGAGCGACGCACCGCCACCTACAACGGGCCCCCCGCCTCCCCCAGCCTGTCCCACGAGGCAACGCCGCTCTCACAGACTCGCACCAGGGGCTCCACTAATCTATTTAGCAAACTAACTTCGAAGCTAACAAGAAGGTAAGCCTCCCGCAGCGGTAGCGTTGTGCTGCCGTGCAGCGTTTCCTTTTTGCCGGGTGGTGGAAGCACGTACTAGTTTGTTGCTTGGGTTTTGTCTGCCTTCACTGCTCTGTCTTAACCATTTCTGCGTCTTAATGTGTTGAAATGTTGTGTGGAATGGGTTTTTCGTGGTTCTCTTTCGTTAGAGAAAGCCATTTGTTTTTAGCAGCTGAGTCAAATGGGATACAATTGGACGCAGAGCAGCTTGGCGTGGGCTGCTACTTCTAGGATCATAATGCTCGTGCCTGGAGTCCTAGTGCTGCAGCTGAAGCCCTAGCTTGGCTCCAGGAGCTGCGCCCTCTCGCCTGCCTGCCTGGAGGATGCAGAGGCTGGGACCCCTTGGTGTTAAATGCCATGTTAAAAACTCACGCTGCAGTTCCACAGTCACTTTACTGATGTTTCTAAAACACTTCTTTCTTCCACTCTTCCTGGCAGCACACAAATAAAAATATCCCAGGATGGAAGGGTAGGGGCAGGAAACTGCCATTCCTTTTGGTAGGAGAGCAAGCAGGTCTCAAAGCAGTGGCCGCACTGCGGCCTCACTCTAGGCAGCAGTCTGCTCAAGCCCTGAAAAACTTGCTCCTGTTTTGGTACTGAGTTCATGCACAGATTATATTTTTGGTGTGAAGTGCAGCCTAACCAAAGTCTACCTTAAGCAGGAACTTGTCCCAGTACTGATATTAGGGTGGTTTTTTGTTTTTGTGCTGATGGGACTCTTAAATCATACACAGATTTGAAATTAAATTAGTTCCTACAGACCCTAAAATTAACAAGCTTGCTTTCCCTATATATTTAAAACCTGTGCAGTCATATACCACCTACACCATATGACTCTATCTGCAACTTCTGTTGGTAGAAGTGAAGGCTTTTTTTTTGAAATATGGTCTCTGCCCGCTTGTATTTGTTTCAGGCTCATATCGTGTGTGCATCAAGCCACTTTCTTTTGTCCTTCCTATGACTGACTATACATGTGTGCACATGCTCACTCTATCAGCACCATCTTTATAGACTACCCTTTCTACCAAATAATGTTAAGCCAAACTCCATTCTTTTACAACTGTCTGACTTCAATATAAGAAATGAATTTCCTTTAAAATGTAAAGCTTGTTTCTGTGAAAAATTGAATCATGACAGTCTTGTCTTTGGTAAATATTTTACCCTGCTGGCTAACCACTTCTCTGGGAAATACTGTGCCACACCAAGTTCCAAGTCTTTTTTAAGAGAGAAAAGATTAATTTTTTTGAACAATTAGGGCATCTGCCCTTTCTTAAATGAAAAGTCTTAATCATATACATCCTTTCGTCACATCTTTCTGTACTCTTGTTTGCAATACCCTTACTTAATTTTCCATCTGACGTGCCAAACATGGGCACTGATATTATGAACATGCAGGACAGCAGTCAGACTCCTATCACTAGTTTGGAGTCTCAACTTTAAGTGCAGTGTGATTTTCCTTGAATTTTCTCCCTGTACTTTTAGCAGTAATTTAAATTCTCTCTGGACTCTATTAAATAGCATATAGTTGTAACAAAATAGCGCAGTTACAGATGATTTAAGTTTACATTTGGAAGATCTCTTGGGATTGGGGCTCTGTTTTATGCTAGATGTCGTGTATCCTCCCAGAAGGCCGGCAGATCCGTCATAGGGCACACAGTTATGGCTCTCTTTTTAGGGAACAAATCAAAAACCTACTAATTTATTGTAGCTTTCTCTATAGGGGAGCAGCATTGTTTTGATTATTAACCATGTTTTGGTTGTTACAGCTTCTGCCACTAAATTAACTTAGGTATTTAAGGGTATTATAAGGTATTATAAAAGGAAATAACCTAACTCTGAAAATACACGAGATCTTATATTAGTAGAACTACTAATTATTGCTTTCTATCTGAAATACATGCAGAAAATCCGAACATTTTAGGTGACCTTTCACATTATAGGTTGTAAAGGGTTCTGAAACCACTAAGTATTTTAAATCATAATAACTACTGGTGGCTCATTTCCCAGAAGAAAGGAAACAGTAACATTAAAAGAGTTTGGCTCTTCAGACCTTAAATCATCTGCCTAATCTCAGGATGTATTGAAGTATCATTTCTTTGTGCATTTTAAATGAGGTCTTTTTGCATGTTTCACTCTTAATGGATTCTTCAAATTATTTTGTATGATTTTTTTTGTTAATTATTATTTTGGCTTAATTTCTTTTAGAAACATGTCATTCAGGTTTATCAAAAGGTAGGATTTTTTCATATTTAAAAAAAAAAAAATGGCTCCTGCAATTAACAACAGATTTGGCTTTCTAGCCTTGTTTTCTAAAAACTAAACTTTCTGCTGGCAACTAAATACTTCCTTTTGTGAAAGGAAAGCATAGAAATAAATCCATTAACTTATGATTATACTTAAGAATCTGTGGCACCTGTGTAACACGATGCTGAGCATGCCTTGTGAATTCTTTCTTTGATAGAGTTGGTAGTATCAAAGTAATTCTGCTCTGTACTAATACACTTAGCATGCTTATGTTTGAAGAATGAGGTGTTTGATAACAATGATGAAAATGTAAACAAACATAAGGTTACAAGCAAATAAAGGTAAGTGATGCTAAGTTTACTTTTTTTTTTCTCTTCTGTTTTATGAAGGTTTATAAAAAAACATTTTGACGTTGTGTCTGCAGTTGATGCAGTAGAGAGCATTTTTATGTCTAAGAGCTTGTTTGGATTTGGAAGTTTGAATGAGGGTCAAATGACAGTGTATTTATGTTTTAAAAAAAAAAAAAAGAGAGAGAGAGAAGTATTTGAAGTGAATTGCAACTGAAGTGCAAACAGAGCACTTTAGTACATCTGCATAAATGTTATACATTTTTGGAACTGATGTGAAGAAAACTGATCAAAGTCTGATTCACATTTCAAGCCCAAAAGATCAAATTTACTCTTCCTATTTAGGAGCAAATCAATCCACCATTTATCTTGTTAGTCCAGGATTACTTACAAAAGGTTGTTACACAATTTTTATCCATGAGTAAATTCTTCCATAATATCTTGTAATATTCTCTTAAATTGTCATATCATGGAGTGTCCTGAAGGATGGTACTTTCAGTTTTCAGCTACTGATCAAAAATGGCCAGATAGGACCAAAAAACATAGACATCTGGTTTACCTTTCAAAGCCCAAGGCTATGCATGTGACTATATAATGCAAACTTTCTCAGATAATTTCAAGGCAATATATAGGTTAGGGAGACCTGAGGTACCTAAACAGACGGTTAAACATGGGCTTATTCTGAAAACCCAGACCCTAAAGTTACTTCTCATTATTAAATGGGAAATAATATTAAATTATTAAACTAAGAGGTTATTTTTCAGCTTTGAGACTTAGCAACAGGTAACTTACATGTCTTTTGAATAAGAGATTTGCATAGTCTTATGCTACTACCCAGGAGCAGACCATGCCTTTTGAATTCTGCTTCAAGTGCGCGTGGTATCCCCTCCCACCTGATCCTGTACGTAGGTATAAAATTGAATTGAAAATCTTTTTTTTCTAACAGTGCCTTCTCACTTTGTACACTGAATTTTAAACTCTCTTTTGATCCTATAAGAACAACTATTACCCAATACCGTGAATATATAGTAATGCAAGGTCATTGTGGGGAGGTGAGCAAAGAGATGATCGGTCACTCCTTTTTAAGCTACTTAATCCTAATACTGTGCCTGGTACCCAGAGGTAGGAGATCTGTCTTGTGTACCTTGCGCTGTCCTTCCCAACTTGCATATTGTGGAAGACTAATTTCTTTTCATGTTTTGGTAAGCAAATATCACATTTGGTGTTCTGGGTTTTATTGCATCACCTTTTCCATTTCAGTAAATCTTATTTCAGTGTCTTGCCAACTGCCTTTTTTGTTTTTATTCCAGCCCTGGAATATTTTTTCAGACAGTCTTCTTTGTGTTTAACTGTTTTTGTTTTTAACACTGAGTGTACAAAGATGTAAAGAACAGAAAACATGAAATAACTTATGACACATGTATAGAAACATTGCTTATACTTTGAAAGCTGTTCACAAATCATGTAGCAAAACATAAAGGAGATGCTGAATAGACATTGCATGACAAATGAGAGCTTAACTTTTCTATCCATTTGTTTAATTCTCAAGACCGAGCAGTGTCTTGGTCCATTTAATTTATGCAAGAAAAGGCATAAAATTCAGGACATAAACCAGTAACTTGCAGTTCCCGCAGAAGTGAAGACTGCTAGAATTTAAGAGGCCTAAGGGCTATATGTGACTTGCAGACCTACCAGAACAATGCTGGCAGTAGAGTATGTTACTGTTCTCAAAGTAGTGATGCTGTTTTGTAGAACAAACCATAGCTATTTCTTTCATGAAGAAAGGAATATCTGTGAGAGACCAGCACAGCTCTCCGGATCTTGGTTTGATGCCTCATATTTGAGGATGCGTGTTGCTGAGCAGAGTTTTCAGTGTTAGATGAATGGCACACTGACTAAAGTAAAAATTTTCAGAGAGACTTGCATGAAATTAGGTTTATTATTTCAAGCTGGCAGGTATTTTATAAACAATGAGCTTTCTCAAATTTAGACTGTGGTTTTCTAAGAAACTCAGCAGTTCCATTAAATTTCTACGTCATTAGAGGTGTTTTTATTTCACTGTTTTCTGGACAGTAACAGTAAGACTGTTTCCTGGGAAGAGTTGTTACACTCTTGTTTCTAGGACCTTTGGCAAGTTAAAAGAAAGTAGAAGTTATCCATAAACGTATGCTGCTCTTAAAGATGCCTCCTTCCACTTCGTAGGAGCACGGTAGGCTCTTCAAACTTCAGGTGCTTTAATTTGAATGGAGCAGTATCTTCAAGCTTGATTGCCTGCCTTGCCTGGTAAAATAATGCATCCTTTGGATGGATTTTTTGGAAGGTGTGGATTTGCTCAGCTGCTTCTAGTGATGGTTCTCCCCTCTTCAATTCACTCTTCCAGAATTGTCCTACGGGACAAGTTCATGGATTGTGTGCTCACTCCTTAAATCTTTTTCACTCTTTTCTGATGCACAGTACAGTGGAATAGCATGTGGTTGTACTGAGCCTCCTAAACAGTCATCAGTGCTGTTAGTATTTTGAACTCTTGATACTGACTAGAAATCCGAGATAAACTATTAGTTGAAGCAAGCTGCTTAGGGATTGTAGCAGTCTTCAAGTCGGCTCTCCTGCATTACTCAAGGAAAGAGTTGAGTTTTTCCAAAATAGGTGGTTTTGTTTTAGGAAGATTAAATGTTAACATTTGTATATAAAAGCTTGCTCTGATTAAAATGACTAATCTTAAAAACACACTTTGAAGTTCTAGAATTAGTTAGGGATTTGTCAATAGTTTTTTACTATTACTACGAGAAGAGTTTGAGGCCAAACTCTTCTCAGTGCTGGTCAGTGATAGGACAAGGGGTAATGGGTGCAAGTTGAAACACAGGCAGTTCCATCTCCATGTGAGGAAGAACTTTGCTGTGAGGGTGCCAGAGCCCTGGCACAGGCTGCCCAGAGAGGCTGTGCAGGGTCCTTCCCTGGAGATCTCCCAAACCCGCCTGGATGGACCCTGTGCTCCGTGCTCTGGGTGTCCCTGCTGGAGCAGGGGGGTTGGACTAGGGGATCTCTAGAGGTCCCTTCCAACCTTGACCATTCTGGGATACTATCTTTCTTAGTCCAGTTCATTGTTACAATTTTTCTTTAGTCTTTGGAAAACTTCTACGAGCAGAGATCCTTTCTTACCATGTTTGTACAGTACATAATAAAATAGAATTCTAATTGGATGTTGTAATAAATTGTTCATAGCTGAGTGTCTTTGCATTTTCTTAATTTTTATCCATATGACAGTAGCAGTACAAAGCTTGAACAAGAACCAGGTTCCATGTTCTACACAAGTGTTCTTGCTGTGCTCCTTCCTTACAGTATTCTGAAAATATCTATTCCATTGTGACCATGACTATACAAACATAGTGAAAATAAAAACTCCTTAGATCAACTTTTATAAGCATGTTTCCTCACTGCAGCCCACCAAAGGGAAGATAATGAGGAAATCAAGTCATGTAACACAACACTATGGACCAAGGAATAACCTTGCTGTCTTGCATATTACTAGACAACTGATGAGCCAATTGCTTTGTTTCAGTATGTTTAATTTTATTTCTGTTTCATTTTATGTAGTGAAGCCATGTACTAGCTTGTAGTAGTACTAGCTTGCAGACAACTAAGTCTTGGAAAACTGTCTACAAGCAGAATTAACACAGATGTAGAACCTGGATATTATAATTATGGGAAGGTAAAAGGAGGTGATCTCCTCATCCTCATTTTCCCAGATTCTGGAACTTTTCAAATGTGGTAGAAATCAGCAGCATAAGGCTGTGCAAGAAGATTAGAAAGTTAAGCTTACTCTTGGATGCGGAAGATCTGTCAATGTGGGATGTAATAGGATGGAATCGCCACAATTTGAAAAATCTTGAATTTGCCTATAGGCTCTGTCAAAATGTTTCTGTCTTATTGTTTTAAGTAGTTTGGTATCATTTAAATATTTGATATCTCAGTTTTGACATGTGTGAACACAAACAGGGTACCCAGATCTGCTCATAAATATTTTTTTCAAATGTCCTTATTCTCGAATAAAACTTTTTGTTATAAATAGTCTAAATATAATTAGGGAGTATTTAACAGATTTTGCTATTTTAATTAACATATGCCTCTTTTACAAATTCAGCTTAGTGCAGTAGTATAGATAAACATGCAAATTAAAAATAGGCCTTTCAAAAATCTGTGCTTTACACACCCACTGGGCTTGGCAAGTTGCTATATTCTGAATTTGTTCTAGAAAGTTCATTACATCTTTGTTACTTTGTGTTCTAATGCAACTTTGGTAAGATTGCAATAGCTTTTAGCAACGATTCAGCTATTTTATATTGTAGTGTAAGATTTGTCTTCTCTTTCCCGCTTCCTTTTGCTTCTGCTTTCTTTTCAATGAGGCTCCCGACTGAATATGAGAGGAACGGGAGATATGAGGGCTCAAGGTGAGGGTAAAATTTTTGTTTAAAATGTTGTGTAGGTGAGTTTGATCCTTTCTTCTCTTGATTATGTGGCAGAGTGGCTTTAGGCGGCAGCTTTTGTTTCCTTTAAAGCTTTCAAACTAAACAAAGAAGCATTTCTGTCTGCAAAACAGCTACTGAAGTATTGACTGTCTTGATTCTAAACTTTTGTCTTTCCTGTTACCTTTTCCCTTGTGTGGTTTTTTTTTTTTTTTGCATTTTCTTAGTTTTAACTTGCTGTTGTTATGTAGCCTTGCAGGCAAGCAGGCCCTAGAGACACTGCATATCTGTGGGATAACCCCTGAAGGCTGTTAAGATATAATAATATTACCTCCAAAATTTTGCATAATTAAATGGTGTTACTTATATTGAACTTCAGAAATCTGCATACCAAAAAAAGAGAAATTTGCAAATTTGTACTAACTTTGCCAAGCGTTTTCAAGTAGAAAAAGCTTTCTAAACTAAAACATGCATTGAATAAAAGCAGTTGCCCTTCTCCAAACCTGCTGATTCTTACAGGCTTCTTCAGTTAAAATCTTGAAGTTTTTTTTTAAAAAAAAAAAAAAAAAGTATTTATTTTGTTTGCTGGTGTTTTTAACTTCTGGCAAACTGCATAGCTGGAGTTGAGAACATAATCCTATGACTCTTGCAGTTACCAAAAGTCTTCTCTAATAACATATAGATTTATGCAATAGGTTGTTTTTGAGATGGATTTATTTAGCTTTCTAACCTTGCTATCACTTTTAATGTAATTTTTCTGTAATTGCTTCCTTAATGGCTGTAGAAGGAAAGTGTTGTGTAATGAGAAATTGATTGTCAGATATTTTAAAGGGGAATTTAATAGCTCTAGATTGAATTATGAAGTCTAACATGAGATTTACATAACCTGACTGCAGCCATATAATTTATCTTCAAAAAATACTAAAGTGCAATGGTTACTATATCTCCTGACCTTGGGACAAGTAAATTTGAAGAGGCATCCATGTCTGGCCAGTGTTCAGATACGTCCCTAAAAACTCATCAGATTTTTTTTTTTTACCTGAGGTCCAGATGTAGCTGTTCACTCTTTAGCTCTGTGCCACTAATTGAAGTGAAAGAATTATAATTCTTCCAGAATTCTGGATATTTCTTTCTAGAAATTTCTGGAGATTTCTTTCCACTTTCGTATATAGCCTCGGTTTTCCCTACAGAAGGAAAAGGTCTACAATTAAAGTGTTGTAGAAGACTGCAAGCTTGGGGAATTCAGCCTTATTATTTTGTGCTGTTATCTCTGAAAGTTGTGGCAGTAACTGTTAACTCTCTCAGTCAGATTTTTTGCTCATGATTTTGAGATGCCTAATAGTGACCATCAGCTCTGGATCTTGCGGAGGGCACTTAGCAGTGTAACTCGTAACAGCAAAAGATGTCATTGCTTTCCTGCATCGCCCCAGTCCGCCTGGCCCCACGCAGGGCTTTGAGCAGAACTTGGTTTCAAGTTGCATCGTAGGTGATAGGCTGCTCTTATTAGTATTTTTAACCTCAGCGAGGTAGTTTATCTCACACTGCTCCCCCGTGTCAGCCCCCAGAGCTTCTGCTTGGTCTTGGCCGCGTGCCTGGGGCAGCTCGGAGCGGGGCCTTGCTGGCGGCCGAGCCTCCGGCTGCTGCCCTGGGACGAGGAGGGCGCCTTGACCCCTGCTTGGCTTCACTAACACGAAATTCAGAGCGTCTGGCTTGCCCTGCTGACTCAGAAATTGCTCTCTTTCAGCCGCAATGTAGCTGTGGATCAGAAGGACGAAAACAAGGAAGCCAAGCCCCGTTCGCTGCGTTTTACCTGGAGCATGAAAACCACCAGCTCCATGGATCCCAATGACATGATGAGGGAAATACGGAAGGTCCTGGATGCCAATAACTGTGACTATGAACAAAGAGAGCGTTTCTTGCTTTTCTGTGTCCATGGAGATGGGCACGCGGAAAACCTTGTACAGTGGGAGATGGAGGTGTGTAAACTGCCAAGACTGTCCCTGAACGGCGTTCGCTTTAAGCGGATATCGGGAACATCCATAGCTTTTAAAAACATTGCTTCCAAAATTGCCAATGAGTTAAAGCTGTAACAAGAGAAATAGTTAAGTTGTAAATTAGTTAGCAATTTCAAGTGTTTTTGAGAATTCCAATGGAAATGTATAGAATAACATTTAGGCAATAACTTCTGCATCCTTCTGAATAGTGATATTAAAAAAAAAAAAAAAGATAAAAAGCTGCTGAGCTGGGAGGGAGAGTTGGACTTTTTTTTATAAGTGCACTACAGCATTAAAGTTGCCTACTATGTAAAATATTACCCCTTCTGCTTTATTTCCATTGCTCCTAAGTCTTTGACAACAAATTGAAACACAGAATATATTCATTGAAATATGCCTCCTGTTTGTGTGGACGTGTGAATGTACAGTATGTGTGTATAATATATAAAGAATTCTATGTAAACAATTCATTTACAACATCGAGCTGTACCAGTTCCTCTTTTTGGGCTAATTTTGGTGCTAAAAATTGAAGTGGCCAAGGAGGAAACACTTGAGTTAATATTTAAAATAACTGAAGAGATGACAAGTAAATGCAGGTTTACAGTTCACTGCTGTGTTAAGAAAAAAAAAAAAAAAGTGTGTGAAGGGTTTGGATTTACGGTTGTGAACATTATTAGTCCTGTTTTCTAAGTAGATCTCATGAGATTATTAAAAATTCACTTTTACTGAGTAAGTCTTGCATTATATTTTGCCCACCTATTTATTATTTAAATCTGAATCACATTTTTAAAGTGTAGTTGATTTGTGCATTAAAATTTGGGTAAATGCCTCCATTCTTTTGCTTCTGCTAAACTACTGAGATTGCATCTTGTCCTTTTGGCTTCTGAGTGTTGATTGCAGCTAAGGACGCTTTTGTGTTTCTCCGTGATTCCTCTCCAGGTTAATGCAGTCTGATAGGATGTGCTGACTGCTGACCAGTGTTTTTTTTCTCTCAGACCACGTTCTCCGCGTTAGACTAGGTCAAAGTGATACAAAGGACGGAAGGACTCTCCAATACTGACCGTTCGTTGTGACTCGCTGTCTGAGGGGATGCTCTGCCGAAGTATTGCCGGGAGCGCGGCTCTGCCTCCCTTTGGATGCTGGGTGTGTGCACTGTTGAAACCCCAAAGTGGGGGTTTAATTGCCTGCTCATCACTTCTGGTATAACATCCAGCTTGCCGAACTGCCACCGGAGGCAGTAGCAGTTAAAGCTTTCCTTGCAGCTCTCTTCCAGCGTGCTTCCCCTTGGCTTCGGATGTTTTGCTTTTGGTGGCTTTGTGCCAGTTGTGTCTTTAGCTCCTGCCGAGGAGGGAGTCCGTGACAGCCCGTAGCTCCCGGTGTGGAAACCTGCCCTTGCTGAGCTCCCTCGTGGCCAGCCAGCTTTCTCCAGGACACCAAGCTGCTGTCATCAGCTAGTCCCTACTTTTTAACCATCACTGTGCTGAGCTGGGTTTGGTCCTGCAAAAACTAGAATCGAGAGGTTTCTTCACGTGTTGTTTCCTACTGATACTCAGTTTATTTCAGCAAGGACTTTTATAGGTAATATCTGCATTATCTACTTGACTTTTTGTATTAATCAGTGTTTTATGGTGATATTTCAGTGAAGCACTTAAGCATGTACTGAACATGTGCTTTAAACTGGAGCCTAAATTTGCATTTTAAATTTGCAGTGAGCTAATAGTTCTTCATAGTACACAGCTCAGGTTTGACCCGAGGTGCAGATGCAAAATCCTTAATATTTTGCAAGTTAGTTTTTTTGTGATCTGTAGTCTGTGAAGGCAGCAGACTTCCCTCTTTCCCTAAGCATTGATATTGATTATGGTAGTTAAAGGGTAATAATCATAGTTGTTAAATGTAGTAGATATTCCTGAATTTGCATTTTATTTGCTGTATGTTCTGTATCATGCCATGGCTTCAGGAGCTGCTGGGGTTTGGTTGGCTTTCAGTGCTCTGCCTGTGCTGCTCGGTATTTTTTTTTTTTTTTTTTTTTTTTTTTCCATGAAAGCTCCATTTTGTAATAGCAATAAGACATTTCAGGGCAGTCATTGTATTTCTCAGGTGAGTAGTCACCTATCCTTTCACTTCCTGCCATCTGAAGCACTCCTCCAAATGTATTTTTTTCACCCAGCAGTGCACTTCATTGTCTGAACTGAAAGTGTTCTGATAAATGATGTAAATCTGTATTCAATGGAAGTTCCAAAAGGTTTCATATTAAATGTTTTCTGAAATAACTCTATTCTTACTTCACCTGTTAAGTATGTAATTGTTTCTAAAAAGTGCAGCAGTATCATACTTTGGATATTTAAAGTTTGTACTTAAGTATTTTTCTTAAAGTGTTTTCAAAAAGGTTCTTTTAGAGTAAAGCTGTATTTGAGATATTAAAAAAATGACTTACTACAATCAAAAACAGATTTTTCAACAGCTTCCTTCCCAAATGCCACGTAAAACTACCAGCTTGCAAGAATATGCCCGTGTGTTTTTATCATAATACACACTAATTGTGCAAGCCTCTTGGAATTCCCTGGAAGGAGAATATTTCCTTCACATCTCTAAGCCAAAGAGCCGCAGGAGTTGGAGTGTAGGCTTTTTCATTTGTTTGTGTTCCTTGGGGATCTGTGGGGGCTTCCCAGCTTTACTGCTCCTGTGAGTTGAGTTTACAGAACTGCTGCTGTTTCTCTCTGCTTAAGAAACAAGTTTTAAAAATAACCAGAGGCCAATGCTGCAGCGAGAATGTAGCCACGGGCCCAGGGATATTTTTTGAGAAGTATGTCTAGCAGCCAGGAACTGTTTTTTTTAATGGTGTGATTGGGGTCTGGAGTGCATGGTCTGAACGTTAAGTGTTGAGGGTTTTTTGGAGGGATGGGGATACAGAACGGGCTCCTCACTGAAGTTTTGCATTGCTAAAACCCATGTCGTGCAGCTTTGAAGGTGTCTCTTGTTTGCCAGGCCTGGCAGAGAAAAATGTTCAGAGTTTTTGGGGGGCTGTGTGATGACTGCTTACACCAAAGTTAAGTTCAGGTAAGCTTTTTTCTCATACTACCTTGCCTGTCCTTAGACTTCAAAAGTGTTTCAGCTGATTTTATCTGCCAGGGATTAGACCTAAGACAAAACCTGAAGCCCTAGACCACGCTGTAAAGAAGGCGGAACAGGTAGGTAAGAGAACCAGCAAGTACTGCTGTTGTGCTTCGTACACTGCTGGCATTCACACTGCAGCATCTTCAGCAATCTTTGTGAAATCAAAGATTTTAGTACAAATCTTGGTCAAGTTCATCTTTTTCATTTGTATTATCGTGCAATTTCAAGAGCATATATTGTAGGATACTGAATTTCAGAAGTGTTTTCTTTTTCTCATAAAACTCATCATCAAGATAAACTGTTAAGGAAAAAAGAGGAGATAAAGTTAGTATCAGCATGTTTGTGTTAAGCACAAGAAGCCAGAGGTTCCAAGCATAAGCAAAGATTGTAGCAGATGTAGTTTAATTTTAAAGAGGTAAATTGACAATTTCCTATACTTCCAACTATCAGTGTAATCTCATTATATTAATCTTCATAGAAAGGCCTTAGAAATTTCCTGTAAAGAGAGGTTCGGGTTACTAGAAATCACTAATGCTGCCAGTTAAACTCCCATCTAAAATTACATTAATGCGTAGCCGGGAAAATCCTGCACTTGAGCAGAATTTTTCTCCTGAGTCGCAGTAAGTTGACTTTTAACACGTTCACTGCTGTGCCCTGCGTTGGAGCTTCCCTTGCTTTAATGAACAAATGTCAATAGGAAAATGCTTAAATTCTGGATTAGAAACCTAGTGATTGTAGGGGTATCCATGTCCTGCATTAATAGTAGTAGGTGTTTAGAAAGGAAAAGTGTAAGGAAGAGCAGGAATGTGATCAGTATTGCTGATGCTTATGCTCCTAGCTAACAAATTCATTCAGATAACAGGAGAATTATAAAATCTCCTTATTTCTGTAGGTATCGCCTCCAAGCCAAAGGGCTAGTTAAAATAAGGAGAAACATGGGAAGGTGTTTTGGTCTGGCCCTTCACTCCCTTGGGTACTGTTTCACCTCAGAAGTACTTGGAAGCAAAGGGATTTGAGTGACTCCTCTCTGGTTTTTGCTAGCCTTGTTCCAATTTGAGAGCATTTGAGGCTCTCCTGAGAACAGTGGGCTGCTCTTTGCAGCAGTTGCTGAAAACACACGATGGGTCAAGAGGAAGAACGTGAATGTTGTCAGTATTTGTGTTCGAAGCTCTTTTTGGGGTAGCACTTGGAGCTGTGAGAGTTTGTGTTCACCTACCAGTGCTATTAACAGCTGGTAGCAGTTAGCAGGGAAGTGGAGAAGTTGAGTGGAAAAGTCTCCTGCTTATTTTTGTGCTGCTGTGTTCAGTGTTCAGAGCTGGATGTTCTGAGCCTCGAAAGCAGAATTCGGGCAGAGCGACAGTGCTGGCTGTGGAACCCGCGTGTTGGATTTCAAGGCATAGAAATACTGGAGATCTCAGTCATTGCACTAATACCTGTAGGTTATCACTTAGCAATATCCTCAAGTTACAGAATTTGGAACCTAAAAACCTCATACATCATCATGCATTTCACATCTGCTTCTAGTTCCTGAATATACAGTGCTTATTAGTGAATGAATTAGCTATTCAAATATCTCAGCATTTAAAATTATTCTGTTTAAAGCTACAGGGATGCCAAATCAGCAAGTAAAATGCTATTGGTGATGCAGTCGCGCTGTCCTCGGTCATTTGCCTACTTCAAGGCAAAGTATTATTTGGTTAGAGGCATTCTGCAAATGGTTCCTTGCAGGAAAAGAGCACCGTGCTGGTAGGTGGCCGCTTTGGAAAACTGCAGATGGGCTTTATTTTTTCTGTGCCTGTGGAGCCAACGTGAGCCTGAGCTGGGAGGGCAGCTGCAGTGTCCGTGGCGGCCACAGGATGTCTCTCCCGTGCAGAAGCTGCCTGCTGCCTCTGTCTCGGCTCCAGTATTGTTAGGAAAAAAAGGGGGAAGAAACGAAACCTTCACGAATCACTTGACCCTTGTTTTGCAGCAGTTTCACACGGGTCCTCATGAATTAGGTTGTCCTCAAGGTGCAGCGCTGCCAGTCAATTTTGAGTTACCACGGGAAAGTAACAGGGAAAAAAAAACAGCACAAAACATCTATAGAATTTGCTTTTTTTTTTTTTTTTTTTTTTTCTCTCTGGTTGAAAAATACCCTAATATTACATTTAATTTTCAGTTGTATTTCATTGTTTGAAGAGATGGTGTTTTCAAATGGTCTTCAAGATTGTTATGGGAAACCTGTAGGTCTGCAAAACCCTTTTCCACTTTTCTTATTTAAATACAGTTCAGTCTCCTTTCCTAGGAAACCACCCTGTCAAGCAGCATGTTTTTTCTGCTTAGAAGGGCAAAGGTTCTATTTAAGATTGAAATTAATTTCTGACTTTAATCATGCTATTTTGCTGTTCATCCCTCAGTAATCATTCTAATCAGGACCCTGGATTGCAGCTAGGCTTTTCTAAAATAATCTGGTATCACTTGCCACTTACATTTCACTGTATTAGGTAACAACTCTCCAGAGCTTTATCCCTGGCATTTTCCATCCCTGCAGTCTGCTTTAATCTTCAAACAGATCTGGTCATTTGTGCTTTGAGTAAGCAACAAATGAAACTTCCTTATTTGTTGAGGCTTTTTCCAGATTGGATATCTTGCTGCAGCTTTTACTTTTATTGTAATCAAAGTTTGAAACTGGGGGCATTAGTAGTGTCTAGTACTAATATTTATCGCTGTGGTGTCTGAATTCCAGTGAGTGGAAACCTAGAAGCTGTTTATTTTAGCTGATCTCAGGCTTCTTTATGTTCTGCCTGTAAAATAACCATGTTACTCTTCCCCTTCCTTTCTGCGGTTGTAGATAGCACCGGCTGCGGAGCCCTTGGGTCGCTCTTTGTTTCCCTAGCAAGGCAATTTCATGCACTTGCAGCGGGGGCCGCGGCACGCGGGCGGCGCTCGGCGCTCTGTGCCTTTCCCTGCGGACGTGCCACCGGGGCAGAAAGCAGAGTTCTGCTCTTGGAAAGCTCTGTTCTTCATCACGCTTCGGTAAGACACTTGGAAACAGCCACTTGCACCAGTTTGTTTGCTCAAACATATATATAATTTTAATAGTTTTACCTAACTCACCCTTTCACGAGCCTGTCATGGCGTCTGAAGCTTTTTGCTCTATCTAGATTCAAGTGACGGTCCCTTTTTGAGGTTTCCTGTGGTATAAAAGGCAAATACCTCAGCACAAGCCTATGCTATGGAGCAGTTGCCATCTCTTTCTTCTCGATCTAGTTTGAAGCTTCTTTCCAAGCTTCCCGCTGTGGAATAAAATGCCTCACCAGGATGCGTGTCCTGGGGCACTTGCTAATGCCCGCAGCACCAGCGCAGTGCTGAGCGACGCGCACAGCGCGCCCCGAGGTGCCCTGACTGGGCTGCACTTACTGAAGACACGGGGCCCAGACTGGCCCTGCTGCTCTTCGGGTGAACGAGGCCAGCTCCTTCCTGAAGAGTGACCAACATTAGCAGGAGAGGAGAAATGGTACTGGTTGTGCTGGTGCAAGGGCCAGTTCGTGTTTTTCTCCTCCGTGGGGATGTGGTTCTGCCTGGGTGCGAGCTTAGAAGCAGTATTTGCGAGAAGAGGGCTTTGGGGAGCCGCGCTGTCTTGTACTGTGCTTGCTGGCCCCACCAGCCCTTGGGCTGAAGCCAAACTTACGCGGGCCGTGTAAAGGCCCCCGCTCCTCCTCCGAGCTGCCCTTGCGGCACTTGCAGGGACTTCTTCATCTCCAAGCGCTCTTGCAACTCTGGTTGAAATCAGCCTGCAGGTGCAAAAGGAAGGGAGCACCAGTCCAAATGACACACAGCCACTGCCTGCTTGCATAAGGTTTTCTAGGAAGCCAGGCTAAAAAGCCTGGTCCCCTGTTCACAGCAGGGACCGGATCAAGAGCTCCTCGAGAGGCAGCTGTCCTGAAGAGTTCACTTCTCAGGTTAGCCCTGCACTTGGGGTGAATCTGCATAACAGCGACCTCAGTGATCATGGTGACTTAAAAACTTAAAGATAACTTAAATATTGAAAGCAAAGTATCTCAGTTAGTTAAATGCTGAAGGCTCTTATCCAGTTCTCTTCCTCTTGCTGGCACCAAGGGCGAGTGTTGTGTTGTGCAAGACGTTCTTTTCTGTCTGATTTTACATCGGGGAAATTCTGCTGCTGTGAACAAACCTGGAACTGGGGAATGGCCTTGAAAAGCAGCAGGAGCAAAGGGAGTGACAAAAGCATTACCAAGGTTCACAGGGAGATGCAGTGTTTAATAAACCGGCTAATCTATGTCCAGCATCTCTCACCAAATCACTAGTAAGGCTGCACTACTCTGCCCTCCAGTCCTATGACAACAGCTGAGAATAAAAAAAAGTGTTTCATCCTTGTCCTGTTTTGTCATTCAAGTAACAACTTTTCCCAGTTTGCTGTGTGTGATGTGGAAGTGACAACATTCAGTCTTCGGACTGCAAAAATAAGAATGTCTGGGGGCGTCGGGAGGGATATGACCACTGACCCTCTTGGCAGCCCCAGCCTGTCTGTGCCCGCAGCGCCCGAGCAGCCTCCTCTGGGCCAGCATCGCCCGGGGGAAGCCCCAGAGCCCGAGCGGTGGGAGGCTCTTGAGTGGATTCCCCCTGGAATATTGTAGATCTTCAGCTTTTAGTTAAGTACAAAGCACCCTTGACCCTCACTTATGATGCAGTGGAAAAGGTGGTCGCACTGGCTTCTTCCACAGCAAAGCAGCTCAGAGGAACCGAAGGGTTTGTGCTTGTGCAGAAACCCTCGGCGTACGCACAAAGAGGACAGGGTCATCAGCAAGCTGAGCTCCCCAACCAGTTCTTCAGATCCCGGCGTGGCGAGGTGTCTGCGCTTGCACCTTGTTGTACAATTTGCTGCTGAGTGTGAAAGGAGCTTGGCCTCTTTCCCCTGCGTTTCTGGGGCAGGTAGCAGGGGAAACTAGGTGTTAAAGCAAGTAGGAGCTGCATTGCAGCCCTGCTCAGCCTTGATGCCATCAGAGACAAAAAGGCCTGCCAGCAATCCTACTCAACAGCTGAGGTGTGGAAGATCCCCGAGTGGGCTGAGATGCAGGAAAAAGTACTAAACTCTGCTTTGTAGAGTGACAGGGTCTCTAACTAGGCCACTTCCAGAACCAGGAGACCGAGCAAAAACGAGCAAAGTCCAGAATAGAAAAGACTGAAGGGATCTGGTTTCACTGATCCAAGCCTCATGTGACACGTGAGAAGGCTGCTGAGGGAACTACCATTTTTTCTATTTTACTTTCTACTTTTCCTAGACCTAAGGTCCCCATATGTCTTCTAAGTGCGACCCACGTGTCTAAGTTGCTTTTGTGTCCCAGCTGCTGAGGAGCTGGAGGCTGCCCTGAGGGGAGTACTGCGAATTTCAGCACTAGGAATTTCAAGACAATTGTGGTGCAGGATCCCAGCTCAGTTTTCTTTGTGCCAGGACCCTACTCTGGCTCAGCAGGTGAGGATATACCTTGGGATCCCAGGGTTGCTTCCAGCACGGGAATCTGGATATAACCCATCCAAGGCAGTTCTTGCTTGATGAAAGGAAAAATGTGATGCAACCAAGTTGTTTCCTGCATAAAAT
>VZSV01000014.1:10939489-10958753 GCA_013398735.1 Nothocercus julius
GTGTTTATCAGTGCGTGAGGTTGTTGTGGTCTGTGGGTAGATGCCAGCACAGGGCTGGGTTGCAGACCTGCCTAACCTGAGGCCAGGCTTGCAATGTTCATATGAACACAGGGAGCCTGGCTAGTACATCTCCTGACAAGGGCATCTCTCTCAACACCCTAAGAGTCTTTTTCTGGCCTTTTCCCCGCTATAAAACTCCCCCTCAATCCCCTCTGCCATCAATTCCTTCACTGTAGCAGCAGGGTCATGGAGCAGAGCATGACCTGCAGCCATGCAAATCCAGAGCAGGGTAACATCAGGGCAACATCATTTCACACTACGTGTTGCCACAAGCAGCTCCCCACTTACGTGTTTATTTCCCAACATCTCCAGTTTCCCAATGCAGACAATTTTTCAGGCCAGTTACATGTTATTCCCTGTCTCTGTCTGTCTAGCGCTTTTAATAGAGGCCCTGCAACTGATGCAATGCATGGTCAGCACAGAGTTTGCTATTACCAGCTGCCTGCAGTGAGGATCCAACCTGGCAAGTTCAGGAGAGGAGAGTCCTGCCAGCCTGAGGCTGGTGGTAACTTTGGCTGGTTGCTGCTGCTTATGAGCTTGTTCACGCTCTAGGTAGACTGCAGGACCTCGTTAGGTTGGCTGTGGGCTTGCAGGGATGTATTTCTGGTCACGGAAGACGAAGCATTAGCAAAGGCCCGAGGAGATGACCGATAGGTGGATATGGTGGTAGCACTGAGGCTAGTAGGAGAATGTGCAGGGACAGTGTTTGCATTGCAAGGATGATAGCAGGATGTGGAAGTAAAGCCTCATCTGGTATACAGCCCACTCTAGTTACATCCTTCCACAAAATCACAACCTGTTCTCTTGTCGTCCTACTCTAGATCACAGCAGTCATGGCCGGTAGTGATGGGTGCTGCCTGCAGATGAAGGTGAGCAGGAGGGTGAAGGAGAAGCCTCTGTCTAACAAGAGCAAAGCCTCTTCCTGCCTCGGCTGGTTTCATTTCTTTGTCCTGGCCTGAATCCAGACTGGGGCCGGGTTAGCAAGCCTTGATTTACTGTCTGGTTGCTAGGCTAACTTCTCCTTTGGCTGGAGTTACGCTCTTCTGGTGGCCACTGCTCCTGCTCGCTCTGCAAGGGGCTTCCGCAGCGGCCGGCCCAGGGAACACGCAGAAGAGGAAGGGAGAGAGCTCTGCTGTGCAAATGGGGATCGTGCCGCTTGTGCAAGCTCCTGTCACAAGGCAGGAAGGGTAGGAAGTGATTTGCCTAAGTCTTAAGTTAGATGTTGTTCTGTGTCTTGGACTTCTCAGTGAGCGCAGATAGAGCAAACTGCAAGACACAAAACCTCTCTCCTGGGAGATGCAAGCAAAGGAGTCTGAGAGGGTCCCACATTTCCTTCCCAGCAAAGTGACAACTTTCTGCACCATTGTGAGAACTTGGAATTGTTTCTCTCTTGGGGAAGACAAGTGAAAACCAGCTCAGAGCACCAAAGGACCCTGGCAGGAAGATCTTCAGGCTTGTGTAAGAGTTGTAAAGCCTCAGCAAAGACCAAGAAGGAAACACAATTTTTTTATTCATCCATGAGAATGATTCATAACCGCTTGGTCATTTGTCCTGTGGAAAAGTCTCTGCGTTCTTTGGAGAGGTCATAAATATTCACAGTCGGCTCACACCCAAGGCTGCTCAGCCACGTCTCGGGGGAGCTCGGAGGTCTCTCAAACTCTCACTGGAAGGAGTTGAAAGAGATGCTGAAGTGAGACGTTCTCCCCGTTGACACTAAGGCCAAAGGCTGTAGCTGAAGCCTGGCCAGCTGTGTCAGCTGGACCAGAGAAGTCCTGCGAGCATCCTAGGGAGGAAAGAAAGGCACAGAGACTCAGGATGGTTGTGTGCAGGTGGGGCTATGCACTGCGGTCTCCTTGGACGGATGAGTAACGGAGGCCGTTTCTGCAGCACTGCTGAGGGGAACAGCAAGCGTCTCTGTGATCCTCTCAGTCCGTGGCAAAACAGAACACCTAAAACTTCCGCTCTCGCTTCAGCTTTCAAGTGCTCAGTTTCAAGCATGAGGGGCTTTTGTCCTCCCTCGACAGAGAGGGAGAGAATCCTCCCTCAGCCCTGGAGCGGGCGCAGAGCGTTGCCGCTTTGCGTCCTCCCCGCGCCGCCGCCTCGTTCCCGCGGCGCGGCCGGTGCCACGTTCCCAGCTCCCGGCGCCCTTGCCGAGGCGCTCCTGTCACCTGCCGGCAGCGGGTGAACCCTGTGGTCCTTGGCCGTGGTCCTTGGGCACGTCCCTGCCTCCGGCGCTGCCTCGTGGGCCGCGTCGCGGGGCGGTCCGAGGGAAGGAGCACTTGTTAGCGGGAAGGACAGCTCCCTCGGACACTGTTTGAAGCTCTGGAGCCATGGGAATGGGCAGGGCTGAAGTGGTGTGTTCCCGGAGCAGGAAAGCACCGGAAGCCTAGAGGAAAAGCAGCTACGGGAATAATAACAACAGTGACAATTGGCGTAGGTGGGACTGAGTCTGAAACAAAGATGAACCGCCAACCAAAGCAGACGTCTGTTTCCGTGGAAAGAGGCACCTGTTCCTGTGATGAGTCTGTAGCCCTCCCTTGTCTGTGAGCTGAGAGGAGGAGAAGAGAGCAGGGACAGAGGTGGCCGCAGCGCGTTGGTAGTTAGGCCAAGCCTGTGCCTGGGATTCAAGTCAAAGCTCAGGGCCATAGTTAGTCCACATAGAGGCAGAGAGCAAAGTCTGGAGCAATGAGGAGGAGCCTCCAGCTCCCATGGCAATGTTTTGCATGTAGCTTAGGCAGGATTGTGGTTATGCTGAGAAGAGGTGTCTGATGCCAGGGGACAAAGTGTAAAACAGGTCAGCCCAAGCTGCTGTAGCTTGTGGTGGCCCTGCATTTGTGACCTGCAGATGGACGATCTTGAAATACAGGTCCAAAGCAGAGCGAGGTCCCCCAGAACCTGTCACTGAGGAGTCACCCTGGCTTAGGGCAGTGATGTGCTCCGGGGTGACAAAATCCCGGTCTGGGAAGTTTGAGGCTTTGCCCTGGTCTGTTGTCATCATTCATCCCCTCGGCTGCGAGAGCAGCGGCCCACAGAGGGATGTCTCCTTGCACCCAGAGCCAGGTCCAACTGGATCCTGGGTTACCCAGCTCCAGGGACGAAATATCCTATGCAAAGTGCTCTGGGTGACTCTGCTTGTGTAGGGGGCTGCATTAGATGATCTCCAAAGGTCCCTCCCAACCGGAATGATTCAGTGACAGACACAGGACGCAGCGCCCTGTTGTTTCTTCGTGTCTGCAGGCGATGACTTGGAAAGCCGAGCAGCGGCGATGGGCAGAGCTGCCTGTGGCACCCTGGGCCCCGTCACGGGAGCTGCGGGCCCCGCAGCGAGCAGAACCGGCCCAGAGAGAGCCTGCAACGGCACCGGGCTGCTGCACTGCGGAGCTGGCCCGTCACTAGCACGTGAGCATCCCCAGAGCCGGGGTCCTAGCCCGCTGCCAAGGATTCCTGCCGCTCCGTCGCCTGTGCGAGCCCACAGATTAAACAATATCCTTTAATAGGAACAAGCGGGAGGCAGTTTCTGGCGCGGGGAGCAGAGAGTGTTCCCCATTCAGCGCTCGCACGTGGGCAGCGCGAGGGGTAGGACACGCCGAGATGCCCTGATTTGGAAGTCTCTTGCTTGGGCTCGCTACTCGAAACGCAGCCATTTCCTCTGCTCAAGCCAAGGGGCCTTTTCTTTTTTTCTTTTTTTTTTTTTTTAATTCAGATGGAAAGATTCCAGGCCCGCTACACACAGACGGAAAGTGGAACGACGCCAGCGCCGGGCCCCGCCGCCTCCCCGTGCGCATCAGCCATGGCTGCAGCCGGGCTGCGTGCCCAGCGCTACGGAGCCCCTCGGGACCCCCTGGGTGCTGCTGGCGGCAGGAGCCGGGCACGGCGGACAAGGGGCTGCCCAAGCGCCGTGCTGCCGGCGAGCGCTGCCGGCGTTGCTGGCGCTGCCGGCGTTGCAGGCGCTGCCGGCGTTGCACTTGCCTGCAAGCTGCGGAAGGGAGCAGCGGGCTGCAGGGCATCGCTCCGGTTTCCATGGGGATGCAGAGCGAAGCCGCCAGGAAGGCTTCTCCTGCTCCCTCTGTGCTCCCACGCTCGTCCCTGCCCTTATTAGGGCTCCTTCCCGCGGCGCCTGACGTGATCCCAGCCACTTCCCGACCCGTGCGGCGCTGGGCACAGCTGGCCCTGCTCCCAAAACGGCCGCGGGGAGAAAGCACTGGAGGTCCCAGTGCAGCATCCCGGTTGCCACTGAGCACCCCCGAGCGGACCCAGCCTCTGCCTTGGATCCGTCCCGGCTGCCCTCTGCATCCCCTCACGCTTTCTGCAGTCCCATCCCTCTCCAAGAGGAATCCTTACTGGAATTTCTAATTATTTCAGAAAGGACAGGAGGAGAAGAAAGGTTGAGCTCTCTTGAGAACTTCTGCTTTATTTTGAACTTCTGTTTTCTGTTTAAATCTTGAGGAAGGAACGAACTAAAAGGACCATAATAAAAATGCCAAGTAGTTGGGATGAAAATATGCCATAGAAACCCTTGACCAGGGCTTCAAGTGAGCTTTTGCCTCACACATTCAGCTAAAGGAAATATTCTGCACTTCAAGCCAGGGTTTGGATTTTTTCCTGTTTTGCCTGTGTGCAAGAAGAAGTGTGACCGGATTATTCGCACCTCCACGAGCTGGCAGGCAGAGGGCTGCCCCGGGAGCCGGCTGCTGCCATGGCCCTCGCCGCACGCGGCCCCTGTATTGCTCGTTTACCAGCCCGTGAAGTGGGGATAGCAACACGTCACGAGGGCTGCTTAAAGCCCCACTACTCGTTGCAAAAACATGATATTACACAAATGCAAAGGACTGCTCATACTAAGCCCAGCATGCGTTTAAGGAACGATCCCTGTCTTTTTCAGAAAAACAGAGTTTGGGGCTTTAGGAGCAGTTGGTGCCCCCCCAAACCACAGCCGTGGAGTCGCCCTTCCCCTGGGACAGCGCCGCGTCCCAGTGCAAATGGGGGGCTCTTTCAGTCTGTCCAAACACTGGTTCTGTCCAGTGGGAAATCGGAGGAAAAAACTAAATGTGGCACATGCTGGACCAGCTGCTCCTGCCTGTGGGGGGTCCTGTCATGGGAAGGAAAGAAAACACTGCCAGGCACGTTTTAGCCAAACGCTTTATGCCGAATGCAAGTGCGGTGCTTCAAAATAAATATACACATGGATGCAGTCCTCTTGTCTTATAGTGCAGAGACCCCACTGCCTTGCTCTGGTTTCCCTTCCCTCCGGAGGCCGGAAATACCGGCAGCAATGGCTCGTTTTCGCCTCGTGGCCCCCTCCGCACGGGCCCTGTGGCTCCCTACGCAGGCGCTGGCCTTGCTGGCCACCGCCATTAGCTCTGCTCCGGCACACCGGGGGCTTTCTCCGCGAGGCGGAAAGACAGGAAAGGGCATGTCGAGCGGTAGCAACCTGGGAATTATCCACCAACTTCAAAGATTAGAAAGAAACTTATTAGGCTTCCCTGCCGCGCTTGGTATTAACTAATGCTAAATGACCCTCACCACAACCAGAAGGGAGGATTAATCAAGGTTTAGCGGTGGGTGTTTGTGTTTGAAAGCGTCATGGGACTAAGTGCTAGGAAATGGCAGCACATTTTTTTTTTTCCCCCCTCTGTAGGACCTGGTGGAGGATATTTCTTGCTGTCTTACCAACAGAAAAAAAAAAAAAAAAAAAGACGCATGAAAAATGTCACACATATCAACAAGAACTGAAATGGGAAGGATGGCAGGTGAGAGGAATGTGTAAAAGTATACCAGGAAAGTCACGCCTGAAGGAGCACTTAGGTTCAACACAAAACCCCGGTCGTCTTTGTTGTTCTTCACACTGATTATATAAAAGTATTTGGGCACGATACGCTGGCCATCTGCTGCCGTGGGCCTCCTCGGCGGCTCCAGCTGCCCGGCCGCTTGCGGCATTGCTCAGCATCACCGCTCACGGGCTCATTCTTATTCTGCGTAAGAAATGCAAAATAAATCCTTTGTCTGCTGTTCAGCATGGGTTTTACCGAACGCACAAGGCCCCTTTCACGGACTTGTCGGCCGCAGCGCTGCAGGCTGTCATGTCCAAGCGCTCGGACCACCTGAGGCTCCTCGGAGGCCAAGCCCCGGGATGTGGCGATTCCCAGCGAGGCCCCAGGGCAGGAGACGCACGGGGATGAAGAGCAGCGGGCGTCTGGGCAGAGACGGCTTGAGGATGCTGCTCCTCTGGACATGGTTCTGCTTGGCTCAACTGTCATGTCCGAACACCCGCATCTGCCTCAGGGAGGCCCCATCTCCTCCACGGGGAGGCCAAGAGAGGCCGCGATGGCTTCCTGACCCCGTCACGCTGTGCGGGGAGGACGGCCCTCCCGGGGCTCGGCGTCGCTCCCTGGGGAGCCACGTGCGCACGGGCACGCCGGGCAGAGCGCGGCGCGCTCGGCCGCCATGGGGGTCCCACGTCCCCAGCCCCGCGGTGGCGCCTGCGGACAGCCGTGGGGCGTCACTCCGGCCAGGCAGGGCCTCCTCCGGCTGCTGCGGGGTCTTTGGCCCCAAAAACGCCCGTAAAGAGACGCTGGGCCTGGCTCTCCCATGGTGAGAATGCGGCTCCCGGGGCCGGAGCCGTCGCACTCGCTGCAGCCCTCTCCCAGGCGCCTTCCCAGCAGCACCTCCCGGGCCACCTCCCCGCGGACAAGTCCCAGCTCGGAGGCTGTTGCCTGGCGGCAGTTTGCTACGATCGGGCGCCCGGGCCCTTTGCGGCAAACAGCCCCCGGCCGGCGGAGCGGGGCGGGCAGCGCGCGGAGCCCGGCGGCCACGGCGGCACCGCTCCTCCCTGCCGGCGGCCGAGGAGCGGGAGGACGCGCCTGGGACCCAGCGCTCGGTGCCGCCCCGCCGCTTTCCCCCGCTCCCTCTCGTCCCAAAGCGCGTGGCAGGGCCGCCTGGAAATCCCGCGCGCCAGGGCTGCCGTGGCGAGGATGACTGGGGCGGTTTCACGGCGGCTGTGCAGGGCGGCGGGCGCGTCCCTGGGGGTGGCCCGCAAGGACACGGCCGGGCCCACACCAACTGCAACACCTCGCGAAGCTCGAACCGCGGCGCGCCCCAAAACGTTCGTGTTTGCATCCCACTCATGTGGTCGCCCGCAGTGCGGTGTCTGCAGAGCCTGGAGGGCACGGGGAGGCCGCGCGCTGCCGGGGCCTGGGGGAAGGGGCCGCGTTTAACCCCTTGCCGGCTTTGCCGCCTGGTTTCACTGCACTTTGACACACTGCAGGGTTTGAACCACAAACAGGGGCTGTTTACATCTAAACAGAACTGCCCTCTCTCTCGCCCCACTCTTATTTTCATGACAACACTTCTCGTGACTGCTAGGGCACATAAGAAAGCTTTTTCTTCTCTTGCAAAACCTTTCAGACCCGGGCTGTCTAACAGCCCCTTCCCAGCAAAGCCGCTCAGTATCTTGCCCCATTTTGAAGAAAATGCTGTTTTCCTGCAAACTGAAGCTGCTTAGAACAAGAGTAAAAATGCTCAATATCTGTCCTAACCCCTGCTGCTGCTGCACCTGATTAACAAACGTGCTTTGGGGGCTGAGCTATATTCACTTACTTCCAAGAGCCTCTCTCATTCCTGGGCAATCCAGGGAAGTTTTGTTGCGCTCCAGCACCACTCTCAGATGCCCATGCCGATAAGGCATTGCAAAAACCTAAGATGACATTTCCTAGCTTTCCTCGGCGCAGAGCGGTCTCGGTTCTGCTTTCTGGTCATAAATACCAGATGTGGAGGGAGCAGTGGGGTGACAGCAAACACCCAAGCGCACAACGACCTGCGCTGGGCTAATACGGAGAGGCCCGGGCCTTCACAGAGATGCACACGTGTCTGTCAAAGCCATCTCTTTCGTGGTTTCAGTCTGCAGTTATACCACAGATGGCTTGGGGTTGCCTATTATGTATTTTTAGCTGAAGTTTTTGAGATACAAAAAAGACCTCAGCGTTTGCTTTTTCCTGACACAGCCCTTCTATCCATTTTCACTGGTTGAGCAAGAGCTGTTTTGCCCTTTGAAATTATTCCTACTCTTCTCCCTCTCGTATTCACATTCACTGGCTGAAGGAGAGGGAAAACAACAACTCTGGTAGGATTGGATGCCTCTCTGTTTATTTTTATCCTGCCTGCTAAATGCAGTTTTCCTCCATTAATTGTTAATTCTAGTCTGAGCAAATGCTGCCAATTTGACTATTAGAATCGCACTGTGAGATAAAGATGCATCTTCTCACCTGATGCTCTCAGCCCGACAAATGCAGCATTCGTATCAAAAAATGTCCTTCAAAAACCAAGAAAACCCCTTTCTATTCACATGCAAAATACCTTTGAAAACCATTTGCAGAACTAAATCATTGTATTTTCCTGTGTGAAGTGTCCTGTCTTGCTGGGAATGAGGCAGATTTGTTTAACTTCTCATCACAACAGCTTAGGCTATGGGATGTCATCCATAGGAGAATGTGGTTGCCCCGTCATTAGGGAGAAACAAAACTGGATAAGGTCCTGGGGTTGGAGTGTCATGTCCCATTGCAGGGAGGGCTGGATCAAATGGTGACACAGGCTATTCCCAGCTTTAGTAACTGTGATTCGGTTTTGTTTTTTTGAGGACGGGGGAGGCAAAGTAGCCAGAGGAACGCAGAGAAGCCAAAAGAGCCAAAGAGCCTGCTGGACTGTTGTTTGCCCAGGGGAAAAAGAGAAAGCAAACAGGAGATGAAAAGGCTGCGATGCCGTCTGCATTCCCAGGAGAGTGCCCTGCCCATCGCACTACCACATTTTTTGGTGTTTGTGTGGGTGGAGCAAAATCTCTCAAACCTTCCTGTTCAAGCTCTTCCCTGTTGCGTAACGTATGGTAATACTGATGTGAGGACAGGCTGGAGCCTCAGCCTCCTCCGTCTCAGACAGGTGCCTGAGACGTTAGGCAATAGCACCCTCCTTTTTCATCTTGGCCTAGTGACTGCTTAATCATGCTAGCCATAGGGAAAGGGAAGCTGGAGGAAAGCGCTGCCTGCATTTCCCACGTAGGGACGGGGTGAGGAGAGCCCCGGACCCCGGGCGTAGGGGACACGCTCGAGCAGCGGCACCTCCAGTGCCAGGGGGAGGCTCTTGCTGGGGGCCAGCAGATAAAACCACTTTGCTCCACACTTTGTTTTCAAGAGAGAAGCGTCATCTGCTTTGGCTGCCTCGTTCCAGGAAGCAAGATCCTCCTTGGAGCTCCGGGCCTCCTTGGAAGTGATGGTCCCCGTGCGCCCTTTGCTTTTGCATGTCCCAGGGCATGAGGAAGGGCACAGGGAGCTCAGCCACTTCGCTTGCCGCGACGTGCGGCGCGCCAGGGTCGAGGCTGCTCTTCTGAACTTAGGCTCTTCTGCAGCGTCATCCACGTGACTTAGGCCGCAAGTGGGTAAAAGATCATGAGTGATTTTCCAGTCGATATCAAGAAAACTGAATGAGGAGCATTTATGGGCAATCCACTGCCAGTAAACGTAATGGGAGAGGTAGATGGCTTCTCAAATAGCTTATTTCTCAAATAAGGATCCTGGGATTCTGGCAGGCAAAACATTGACTGTCATCTGCGGTGTCTCCTGTACTTGTGGAGAGGGAAAGTGGCCTGGGCTGACTCACAGTCACTAGCAGAGACCTGTAATTACTCTGCCCTGCATAGGCGTTCCCACTGAATGGGAACCTTACCCAGGGCCAGGCAGCCAGTCCCCAGAAGAGGCAGAAATGTTCAGAGGAAAATGAGGATGACAAAAAAAGGAAGTTCATTATAAATATTATAATAATGGTGCACATTTAGACTAGAAAGCCAAGAGACAGCATGGAAACCAAGGTGAGACCAAGGACTGTGAAGACGGTAAAACAGGGCAACGCAGCGAGGTCCACATCAAAGGCAGCAGACCTCAGCTATTCCCCCTTGCAGTGGAGCGCCAGCAACCACCTCTTCCTTCCCCTATAAGTGAGGAAAGCTCAGGGAGACGCAAAACCTGCCGACAAGTTTGGCAGCGCACCCTTCCCTTTGCCCCAGCAGGTGCCCACGAGCCATCGGCACTTCCTCGGGCACCATCTCTGTACCTGTCAGTTGGGGATCCCTAGGATCTGGTTAGGAATGACACCACCAGCGCTGGGTGTGATGCTGAGCATGAGCTCATCGAGCCGGATGGCCCCGCCAGCTGCTTCGTGCCGTCCCTCTCGGCCTCCTGCCTGTGCGAACGGCTCCTTCGGCGGTGCTAACTGCAGCCCCACGTATCAAAAACACCCGTGGCTTATGGCCTTCCTGCACTTCTCTTCACACGAGGCTGAAGCACCCGCAACACACGGCAGCTCGTTTTGTCCCGCACGATTTGGGGTGCCCGAGCCACCCACTCCATCTGTCCGGCTTCACATGGCTGCAATACTCGAGCGACCCACGGTAGAAACCGAAGGCGTGATGGTGAGTAATGCTAAAAATCAAATTGTTTGGTAAAGCTTTTAAGGCAACATGGTGGAAGGTCTAATTTCCCTCTTGATCACAGGCTTTTAGCAAGTACCAGCTATGCCTGGTCATTTGTCCAGCTTTCTGCTACGACAGATTTGTTCTCCAGTATATTTGCAATTGCTTTGTACAAGCTCAAACAAAAGCTCAGTCTTATTATTCCTCATGGCAGCAACAGAAGGGAACACAGCTAAGGTAGTGGGTGGGGAAGAAAATTAAAAAGAAACGTTTTCTAGTTGAATGCAAGCAGTAAAGACTAGCTTGTCACTTCGACCATGTGTTTTTTTAGCTAGCTACTTGTTCTGCCTCAGACAGCAGGGACCCAGGTGCTAAAAGCAAAGAGATGTAACAGGTGTGAGGGGTTAAGGATATAGGAAAAGTAAGAGGCTTTGGGAGAAATAGATATTTCTACTAGTCCAGCTGACATAGCTAGAAGAAAAATGGACAAGTTTCCAGACACCTCTTTCCATTAGATAATTGCTGAGTGCAGTAAGGATGCTACGCATGTTGAGGCACCATTAAATTAAAACTCTCTGATTACAAAATGCAGCACAGCTGTTTGCCAAGTGCCTGTGGAACAGTGACACGAAGCACAGCAAGGAGGATCTAAAGAACACACTGAACTAATCAGTAGTTTCCTGCACCACTTCCTCTTCCCTGATCTTGCAAGCTTCGTAAAGAAAAAGCTCTCCTTTAGACTCCTGATTAACTCAAGCACACGAGGATCACCCAGTGCAGATCAAACTGCTTAAATGTGATCTCTTCTCCTCCCCCCATGCAATTGAATTTTAATCATGCAGAAAGCTGTATTAAAAGCAAATCACATCTGAGATGTTCACTCAGCCCCTCCTTCACCAAAACTTAATTAGTTTACCCCAACTGGAGTCATGACTTCAGCTAGCTGACAGCATGCAATCACAGCCTCAGAAATATCACAGTCTCTACAAAAGAAAGCCTCAGTTATCTATACACACTTATGTAGAGCTGCATGCTGTGAAGCTGTGCATCAATCTTTCATCACATTCCCTCTAGAAAACCAGGTTTTAGAAGTGGACAGAGCTTGTGAGCAGGTGCTATCTGCTACCCATGTCCTGTAACCTGCAAAAAGCTATCATTAGTAAGGGCACTACACACCCAGCTCCCAGCATTTCTGCAGAAATTTTCTTTTGGGGGTGATAAGGTAAGGTTCCCATGCAATGAATGCATGTGTACACTGATCAGTCATTCTGGCAAACCAACCCACTTGACAGAGCACTGTAAACTTATCAGATCTGACCACATAGAGAAAAGGTATTCAGTTAAATTTGCTCTGCTACTCAGTTTTAGGTTCACAGGGTAGTTAAGGGCATTTATAAGACAAGATAAGGGCCACCCCAAGGCAGCTCAGGAAAGCCACAAAGCTATGACATGCTTGCTGTAGAGTTCACTGCTCTTCATGATAGCCTGGTCAGCTCAGCCAGAGAGAGTGTTTCAGTCTGAAGTTCACCTCACTCTTTACCCTAAAAGGCAGCTTGGTTCCTTACCCCAACCCCTCTTACATTCTCCAGAGATTAAAGGGCAGGATCCTTTCCCCTCTTATTAAGGGCTGAAGTTTGACCTCAGAGCTTTACCTTACAGCCCCAGGAAGAACAGGAGCCCTTTGTACACAGAGCTGCCTCCCCTGATCTCCGAGGAGTCACTCTGGCTTGCCAGCAGCAGCTAATGACAGTTTACAGTTGCCATAAGCAGATGCACAAGTCAAAGCCTTAGATGTAGGGCAGGTTTACAGTGACTCATGTTTAGTACCAGTTCCCAGGGATGAGTTTACAACAACTACAATCAACTCAGAGTGGTTAGTGCAGTGTCAAGTGAACCTCAACTCAAAGCCTGCAACAGTACAGCAAGGAAAACATACTAGTGCAGAGCCAGCTGAGTACAATCAAGGAAATCAACATAGCCCACTGCTCTAAGCAGCCAACAAACTCAAAGACACTCAATAAACACATCTAAGACATGTCAGGCCAAAACAATAGTTTATTTCATTTTCAGCAACATCTCAGCCATCAAAAAATAAACTCTAACACAGATGGATGGAAGACTTCTCTAAAGTGTAACTAAGTGGGCTCTGACCCCCAAGATTTAAATTGGAGTGACATTTTATTATTCATCCAATAAGTTAGGAAGCATGAGGATAAAGTGCTTTATTTCTGAGCTGGTATGAGGTCATCAATGGACTGGCCTTTTTCAAGACGTTTTTCCATTTCAATGAGCAGCTTCACACCATCCACCACCATCTGCACCAGCTCCACCTCAGAGAAGCCAAGTCGATCAGCATTGGAGACATCAAACACCCCTCCAACAGCAGCTGTGTCAACACCACCTGGTACAAGAGACAAAGTTTAGCTCTCACACTGACCACTGCTGGAGTAGGTCTACCTTTCTTCCCTCACACGCTTGCGAGGTGGGAACACAAGGCAGTCCTCTACAAGTCACCTCCTCCTAGAATGAAGTCAAGCTGCATGTAACCCCATATAACCCACTTCCAGCCTGCCTTTGCACCAGCTTTTCATTCCTTTAACCCACAGGCAATCTAGTCTGTGGTAAGAAATATCTGCTGTAGCTATTTTCTAGCCAGAAGTTAAACCAAAATTCCCATCTCTGCTTACAGAAGGAACAGCTGCCACCAGCACCCCAAAGCTGGGGCACAGAATATTGTATCAGAGTAGGATGCACTTAGGAGTGGTCAGGAGCTGGGTACAATGAGGCACAAGCACAGCACCAGCCCAAACTGCCTCAAGCTATGATTTTAAAGCTTAATTCTCCCACATGCTTTACAAGAATCCCTTCCAAATATTCTGACAGGAAGCATCAGTTTAACACAGGACACAGCTTTGGTTGTAGCCCTGCTCTTTTGGGGCAGCCCAACTAGAACATCACTGCATAACCATCTCACCTGTGCCACGCTTCTGCAGCCGGAGCCTCTTGAGGATATCTCCAAACTTCTCGTGTTTCCCAAGGTTGGGCAGTTTGATGTGCACACCAGCACGAAGGCCTGTTCCAAGGTTGGATGGGCAGGTCAGGATGTAGCCCAAGTGTGGATTCCACATGAATTCATAGTTTTTGGACTTGAAGAGCGTTTCTATCTATAAATAGAGAGAATAGATGTTTAGAGATTGTTTTCCACCTGAAGGATGTAGGTCATCCATTAATGCTCATTTACAGCTTCAGTTACATAGCAACAGCCACAACAATTTGAACAACTATTCAAGTCAGTCACGTAAGCCCCCTCCATTTGGAAAAAGCGATCACCAGCAAGGGGCCTTTAAGGCCTTTATCTTGCTCCCAGTCCAAGCATAGAATACAGTAAAAACCTGAAGTCACTATCTCCTAGGAGGCTTAATTTAGTGCATGTCAAAATAAACAGCACATCTGTTAAAATTAGTGGAGGAGCTGGTAAGGCTCAAGTTCATATCAAGAGCAAAAGCTGAGAAAAAAATATTTCAACCTAGAAACTTCAATACAGCTCTGCCCATTAACATACAAGCAATTTCTCCTCCCACCCAAAGTCCAGATGCTGTAATTTATGGAACCACATTGAGAGCCTTCAAGTACAGTTTAGGCACTTGAGAAGGCTGTCACATTATACAATTTATTTTAAATTTCATAGCCATAATGCTTTGCCATTATGGGCGTTTCAGAGCCTTCACAGCTCTGGAGTTCATCGAGATATTCCCAGAGATTAAAGAAGCACTATGTGGAACTCAGAAGTGGCACCAGCAATACAGTTTGTTTGCCAGGCTCCCAGTTTGGAAGAGTTTATCTTGGCCAGAGAACCATGCACTATTTAAATCTCAGGCAATACCAAACAGCATTTACCTGTGTTAGCCCAGTACAGAAGCGAGTAAATACTTCCTTCATGTTGCCACCTTTCTGCATGGAAATAACTCTAAGGTGATCCTCCTCATTAATCCAAACAAGGAAGGTCTTGTTATCATTGTGCCTAGGAGACAAGCCAAACAACTTTTTGACCCATTTGACATTTGGGGGATTTATACTAGCACCGAATTACTCATCACTGGAGCCTTTATGTTTAAGAAGCTCTCTTGGTTGCTTCTTAAATTCATGTTACTTCCATTGTCCATGAAAACCTTGACAGTTGAACTAGCCACCCTTCCCCTGTTCTCTTCAAGAGAAAGGTGAAAGTGGCAGATATCTAAGCAGCTCGGAGAGTAATATTTACTACTTTGGCCAATCTTAAGTATCTTAAGTACCTAAAATTCAGCCCTTCCTCTAGCTCATTTGTGGTACAAATTTACACATTTAAGAAATTTGATCTTTCAAGAGTATTTGCAGAAGGGTTTTCAATACTGATTTTAAATCAAGAGCTGATAAGAGACACCACAAGGATTTCTGAACACCAGTGGCCACCCCAGTCCCACCATGTAGCCAACAATAGGTACTGAAGTCAGTATTTATCATGTTGATAATTTCTCAGTTTGATTGTGATCAAGAATTAACTAGTACCCAAGAAAAAAAATGTATGTATTTATGCAGACTACAACTGGGACCTTGTAGATTAGTCATGCTCAGATGACAGCACTATCTAGGGTTGGCAATCTGCAGGTAGATGATGCAATCTTAAAGGTGACCTAGAGAAACAAAGCTTGCTTCCTCTGGGTTGTCCTGAAGCAGCTACAGTAATAGGCCTGGAGTATTCTAGTTGACAAAAACCCTAGCCCTTAGCTTAGGGGGAAGCAAGTTAATTGTGTTGCAAAAACTCCTGAGATGCAGAGTTTTATGTAGGTGACCTACATCCAACAAGTAGAATCCTTCCTTTCCACACCTGTGTATCACCCAACTTACACCACTGAGTCTCTAGAGTGGAAAATTCTGATCACTTGTACAGATAAAGCCATACAGGGCCAGCATCAGAAGCTAAAGGCTGAGTTTTTGCAGGTAGAGGCAATAAGACTGTAAGAAAGAAATCATATCTCCAGTATCAAGCCTGCAGCTAAGTCAATGCTCTTGTTTGCTACCATAAGATATTCAAACTCGTGGAACAGCAGCTCAGGGTAGTGGCACACTTCTTTTACAAGACAGGATTTACCTTCATAAGCTGTTTTAGTTAATATGCAGGATGGATAAGCACTGGGTATAGCCAGGCCAGCTAATTATTATTATGCACCACACTGAGCTGGTAGCACTTATCCAAATTCTGGTTCAGATACAAGTTCCTCAAAAAAATACCACACAGAAGCTTCCCATTAGATTTAGCAATAAGTTCAGAAACTGCCATTTTGCTTTGGTACAGCTCACTGCACCCAAGGTTACAACCAATATTTCAAGATTCTTTTTCCTCAAGTTTTTAATATAACTTCTCCCTTCCAGAAATACTCACCAGATACCCCTGGCATCAGGCCAGTCTCGTGCCATCCCAGATGCCAATAGAAGAGGAGAAACTGGCTTGTCAAATAAGAAGTGATCATCAATCAGCTGCTGCTGCTCTGCATCAGTCATGTTCCTCAGAGCATAGTACTTCCCCTTGAGGTCACCTTCCAGACTACCCAGAGCTGAAAGAGAGCGTCACTTTTAGGACGGGACCAGAGATGCTAGACATTCTCAGCATTATAGACATACAAAATATGGCAATGTCTGATCTGCTGTTTTGAGTTCCTCCCTTTTCATCTGTAATGACAAGGCCCCTGTAGCATTACAGAACTTAAAGCAGTATCAGATGATTTGTCTGTACCTTCCAGGCTTCTACAAGTAGCCTTTGTTCCCTTACAGTTTAGGATCATTACTGCTGCTTAGCTGTAGAACTGAAGTGCTTCCAAGGAGAATCAAGGTCACGAACATAAATTACATTATTCTGGTCAAGGGCTGGTACCCTGCCCTTGAGAGGTTTTGGAATGACCCGCACTACCAGTCTGCCAGACTGGATCTTGGGTGTATCCCTTCCTCTCTCACTTAAAGGAGACAAAGTGAAAAAAAATGCAGCTGAGGATTTCCATGGAGAACTAGAACTTAGAGCCACTCAATTGCACATTCAGCAGAGGAGGCTACACCTCTGAGCAAACTGAATGTTAATGAAAGTCAATTAAAAGCAGCTACAAAACACTGCAGCCATGACTCAAGCCCTGACATTGCTACATACCTGTTACATTTCAGGTTTGAGCCATGATGAACCAACTCCTTTCCCCATACACACATGAAAGAAAAATTTTCAAGATCAGTGAAGGTCAACTAACATAGCGAGATGTCCCTCTGACACATATTCTTTTCCCTAAGCTACAAACTGCAATGTAGTTATAATTCAAGCTGCCTTTTCAGGAAAGGCTCCATGTTCAGATGTTCAGACTAGGAGTCTTGAAGACTTTTTTTTTTTTTTTTAAAAAAAAACTGTCTCCACTCTCAAATTGCCAAGAACATGTCCACTGGGCAAGGCACATTGCATTCCCAATACACCCAGTTCGCACTTTACCTTCAACAGAGAGCTTCTCAATGGCTCGCCTCTCTCCTCGACTACAGTGAGGGGGAAGACAAAATCCACGGATGCTCCTACCAGTTCTGACACGGGAACTTAGCACATAATTAGGATCCAGATCATCACCACCCTACAAAGTTAGGAAAGCAGTGAGTGCAACCTTGTTACCAAAATACCTAGCCTAAGTACAAGTAGTTCCCACACATTTCAGCATGCATCCTTAAGTTACAGATATTGGCTACCTGGCCTGTAAGACAATGTCTTAGTTCAACACTAAGAAACATGTGCTAGCAGTCAGGATTACCAGCACAAAACCAATTGTAGGTCTGTTTCAGACCAGGTTTGGGATTGTGTTCCCTTTGGATCTGGAATCCAGAGGTGTGACATAGGGCAAGCACTTGTTCTTTGAGTAGGTGTTAATGAAAACATGCCTTCAACATGTTTGGCATGGCTACATTAGAGGAGCACATGAAGGCTCTCCTGTCACCTGGCTCTACCCAGCTACACAGGCAGGCTCTTCATTAGCAGATTACAACAGACAAGTTTGTTTGTGTGGGGTGAAACTGAAGGACAAAACCTAAGCAATTAGTTTACGCAACTGTCAGGATCTGGACCAAGGCCTCCAACTACTAGGCATCAAAAATTGATTACAAACTTATACCTGCAGGTTATCAGCATTCAAGTCAGTCTTGTGCTCATCGGTTGGTTTGTAGCCACCATGCCTGTCTTCAATAACTGGATCAAAGAGTTCCTTAAACACTTCATAGCTTTCTTCATCACCAGCTACACATCCTACTGTCATTATGAAGGGATGGCCTGGAGTGGTAATAAAGTCAGAAGAGCTAAGTTTGGGTGATGTTTGGCTGTGCTCCAGAACAACACTAACCACACAAGTTTTTAGTAGTAGGTCCAGCCACTCAGAAATGCATTTTTACACTAAAGAACCAGTTAGAAAGACCCTACATTTTACATTTCATCCAGTTAGTCAAAGCAGTGCTATGGAAACCCATAGCTTTTGCCATTAAACCACGCTCATTTGTCAAGTTTAATTTAGAACCATTTTGCCCAGCACTTCCAATTTTACTAATTTGGAGCACTAGGTAGAACCTTATGCCCAGCCAATTATGTTTTGCTGAAAGCAAGCATGTAAGAGTTTTGCTTTGCCATAGACCGAGCTGCATTGCTGTAGTCTGCTCATGAACGCCACCTCCGCAAACTTAGTTTAAGTTGCCATATTCAAAAGCACCAGTTATGTCAGCTGGTTCACACAGAATATTCTCAGTGCATTTTACCAGGATTATCAACCCCAGTTTGAATGACATCATCCAGGGTGAAGCCACTGGGTGTGACTCTGTCTCTCAGTTTCTTGTATAAATCCAGGGTTAGAACTTTGGCCATGTGGTTGTTGTGGCTGCTCAGGTCCGGGTACTCCTCATCAGGAGGCAGTCTCTGATTATTTAGTTGGGCCATTTTGATTTTGCTAGAGTAAAAATAAATACTGTAATGTTAACATGTCAACACATCTGCTCCCCCTTTTTTCAAAGAAGTGCCACAGTGCATCACGTAACCAGTCTGGAACAGAAAGAGCTCTGAACAGCTAGGTAAGCCCACATAATATTAGGGCTTTTTATTTTTTTCCCCTGCTCTAGTTGCATTTTAATTAGAGCATACTTGGTTTGATTTTTTTTTTTTTTGCGCTCCCCCCAGATTGGAAGTATTTAGCAGAGCAGTTACATAACAGGAGTGTCTGAGCTGGTATGTCAGATCATAGCAAGGAACGTGGCTTGATAGAACAAGGCTGCTTTTAGCACAGCCCCGCATCGAGAGCTGTCTCTCGATGCTTTATGAGATTTGCCTCTCAGCAGCTCAAGAGCCTTGGGTGGTGTTGTCAAGAAGCACTTCCAGTAAGGAGGGAGAACAGATTGTTAGGCAGATCTAACGGTCCCCGGCCGTTACCTGGGTTGTCAACCCCAGTCTGGATGACATCATCCAGTGTAAATCCACTGGGCGTCTGTTTGCCCCTCAACTTCTTGTAGAGGTCCGGGGTGAGCACCTTGGCCATGTGGTTGTTGTGCACGCTCAGGTCTGGGTACTCATCCTCATCCGAGTTCTTCATCTTCAGGAGATTGTGGCTGTTTGAGAAGGGCATGCCTGACCCTACCAGGGAGAGAGGGGAGCCTGTGACCCGGGCTGTGTCACAGCCCTCACGGCAGGAGGGCCACCCACGGAGGCAAGGTCACCTTGGC
>VZSV01000014.1:10963519-11049590 GCA_013398735.1 Nothocercus julius
CCTCCCTCCCGCTTCATCTGTGCTTATAACTCCCCCCATGGCGCGGGCAGCACTAAATCGGTAGCTCTGGAGGCGGCCGGTGGTTCCGGGGTTGCCTGATGGGTTCCCGGGGGAGGAAGGGGGCTGGGACGCTGCCCTGCTGCAGAATCAGAACCGGAGCTGGTACCGGGAGCTGCCTGGTAGACACACAGTGGGTCTCCATGAGCCTCCGTGTCACAGGGCCCCATCAGGGACCCTGAGCTCATGCAGGTGAAGAAAGAGGTGGTTGTGCCTCGCCTGCTCCCAGGAAGGGTGCCCGGGTGGCACCGTAAAACCGAACCCAGTGGGAAGAAAACACCCTGCAAGTTTGGTGTGGAAGTCGTAGTCTTCCTGGGAACCAGTATCTGTGTTTTATTTATTTATTCATTCATTCATTTATTAAAGTAACGTAGAGTTATTTTAGTGGTTTGATTTTTAAGGCTGCAAAGGATCACCAGGGTCACTGGGCCTAGGCCACTGCAGTCACAGGACACCTAAGAGTCACACAGGAAGTTCCCAGCCCCTTGCCACAAGCCACAGTGTTACCTCCCATTTTGCTACCCCTTGGCAAAGGTAGGACTGTGCCAAGACGTTTTTGTGATGCAGGAGAGCCAAGAAGATGAAGAAAGCAGCAGTGTATTAGGCCCTGTGGTAGCGGGGAATTTGCTGAATGAAAATATTTAGGGATTGTAAGGGATTGATTACTCCTTGCCATAGGGGAAGCAAAGAAACCACACAAATAGTAATGGTTCCTGCAAGAGGGACTCCTCACAGAGCCCAAATTTACCAAGTTTAAGAATATAACATGTCAGGTGAGTACCCAAGAGCTATGGGTCTCATGCTTTTAGCTATAATAAAAGTGATGGCTCAAAAAAAGACAAAGAGAGTAGGTGCCAGTTTATGTGATCAAAGGGAGAATAATTGTTTCTTTGTCCCTGCAGATGTGGGAAATGTGCCTTTTGCCTGTTGGCATAACAGCAGTCTGAATATGGTAACAGAAGGGGATGGCAGTCGAGCTGATTATTAGTATTGTAAATAAGAACCAAGAACTGCATGTTTCATTGATAGTATCTACAGTGTGAGCCAGAGGTGTGATTTATGAAAGATCAAGAACATGAGTATAATCAGATGGTGCAAGCTCTGGCATGGAGTTAACCATAGCTGGACTATTTTGCATACAAAGTTCAGTGTGTTTACACCTCTAAATTAATGGTATGTCCTTACAGTTTCACCCTAAAGCCAGACAGGCCTATCTGCTTTTGCCATGTGATTACCTGTGATAGCATATTATAAGCTTTAGAAGTTTTGTCTGTGAATGTGTTTGTTTCTTGGTGTCAATGATTTCAGCAGGAAAAAATAGAAATAAATCTTGCTGCTTAGAGACAAATTGAACTGCAATGAGTTTCAGTCAAGAAAAACTAGAAATCTAGAACTAAAACTTTTTAGTGAAAAAAAGTACAACAGGACAGTTACACATGCAGTATAACCACATTGGAATCAAACCATTATTTTGAAACAAAAAACAGTGCTGCTTTTAGTTTTCTTACAGTAGTAGTGCCTAGAATTCAAGCTTCCAAGGCTTTCTGTCCAAGACTACAAACTTTGGGGTCACAGTTACCTTGTTAGACAATTCCTTCTGTAAATCAATGAAGCTACAGCTCAGCTCAGTAGCTGCAATATCTGAAAAGCAGTGCCAGACCTTATTATAAGCTGCTTTCTAATTTCCAGGTTTTCTTCTCAAAGATAGCAACGTTTAATTGTGATTCTCTAAGCAGCTCCAGCAGCACAGGTTTAAACAATATAACTGTGTTTGCATTAACTTGCAAACAGCTGTCTCTATGCAGTTGCAGCACAGACCACTTCCCAGACCATTACTTTGTACCCTCAGTGGCAAATTGAAGGCTTGCGTACTATTTGTTTCTTGCAGTTAGTCAAATTTATAGATAAATTAATGCAGATGCTGCCTGTTCCATCTCTGGACCTCATTTGAAAAACTTTTAAGTCAACTTTTGCTAGTGGTCCTAATAACTGCTGATTAATATTCAGGTAAATAGCAGTTGTCTGGCATTGTAAATCACCAAGGGATAAGGTAGAAGGAAATAAAAGGCACTGCGTAACAACATACTCCAAGAGCTTGTCAGCTGGAATTTAACAGACTGCTGAAATAGATATGTCCTTGCAAGCTTCCCAGTTGCATTGTGGAACAGGCTGAATGAATTATAGTGTATTTGCAAAATTTGCTTCAAAATATATCATACAACAGGACAAATATTTGCTCTATTCAAGTCAGTGGGATTTTTCCACTGATTTTAACTTTTTAACTGAATCAAGAGTTCAGTACAATGTGGGGAAAGGGGAGTTCCCTTGCCGCCACCTTATTTATGTGTTTTTTCTCTTTTTTTTAATCTGGAGAAAGCAAAATACCTTAGTTTTCTCTATAGTTTCAGCTTTGTCACAGCCTTACACAACTCTCTGGTATGTTTATTCTCTTGCAGGTGAAAACCAGCAACCACAATGAGTTTCATTGAATATGGAGATACAATAAAGGATGGTGACACAGCTATTGTGTTCTTGGGCCATGAATCCATGTTTCCCGTGAAAGTCCAGCATGGCTCCATCACTCAGACTAAGTATGGGGTCATCAGGCACTCCACAGATCTCATAGGCAAGAAGTATGGCTCCAAAGTGACCTGCAGTAAAGGAGGATGGGTGTTTATTCTTCATCCAACACCAGAGCTGTGGACCGTGAACCTTCCCCACAGGACACAAATTCTGTATTCCACTGACATCTCTATAATCACCATGATGTTAGAACTGAAGCCAGGCTCCATAGTATGTGAATCAGGTAATAATTAATATGTTGAAATCTCTTATTAAGAAGTGATGCGAATACGTTAATGAAAACCTCTCTCAACTTTCAATCAACTTTCAATTTTGCAAAAAAAAATTTTTTTTTTCTATTTTCCCATGATTTTCTCAGCCTACATATTGAGTGTCTGTTTCATTTGCACGTGCTAGCAATTGCTGTGTCTTCACCAAGTAATGTTAGTTCAGTGTGCTCGCTTCATGTAGGGCTTATACCTTTGGTATGTGTTTGATTAATTTTCCTTCGTAATGTAAATATATAAATATTTTTCCTTACGTTTTCTAAGGCTGTGGTAAAATACTTAGAAATATATTTGAAAATATGTTTTTGATTTGAAATTTAGGCCTAAAATTTTCAATGTGAGAGAAAGCATTTGAAATAAATTAGTGAGAAAAAAAGAAAAGAAACTAATGACAGGGGGTTAAGGTAGTAATAAGTAGAAAGAAAGGCGGCATTTGTTCAACATAATACCATGTAAATACATTTCATGTTTATCTTCCAAAACGTTATCCTCTTGTAGCACTGCAGTGGCATTCAAAGCTCACTGTAGAGGGATAACACAATGGGTGATGTGTTCCTCACAGTGTTGTGTCTTGTTTCTAAAATTGCTTTAATTTATTGCAGCATCCATGATTGTGCTTAAGTTGCAAGGAAAGAGGAGGTAAATTCCGTTTTAAATCTATATTCTCCTAGTTAGACATGGTTTATAAATTCCTTCCTTTTTAGACATAATGATCCCTTTCCAGCACAACCCCAATGCCATTCCTTCCTTTGCATCCAGTTATTAAGAAATAGTTATTAAGAAATTAAGAAATATTGAGAAACACTTATTAAGAAATAGATGTTAAAAGGAGCTTAAAGTCCTCACTGCTGTATACTGGTGTTTGAGACAGGCAAAGTCATATGCAGAAGGATCTGGTACTACTGTTGGACTTAGGAGTTTATAGTCTATCCTATAGGACCACCAGTCATCTCTAGTATTGTCATGGGATGTACTTGTATTGTTCGTTGGACAGCTCTTTACCTGAGTTGTTTAGATAGGATGGGAAAAACAAAAACATGAAATTGTTCAGGGTGAGCTGAATTGCTGCATGTCCTGCTTCACTCAGGACAGGCGAGTGTTCGAGTATCGAGCCGTGTGTAAGTTGTTCCCAGTCATATCTAGGGTACCCAGAGAGGATGAAAATGTTTAAAATCGAATTTATCTGAACATCTAAGAACTCTCAATGATGTAACTTGTCTTGATTTCCAGAAATGTTAAGTCAAAGGTCATAACCACAAACAACCCTTTCTGTTAATAGAAAACTCTTCCGAGCTTTATTTTAATGATTATTTTCTTTGATTCAAAGTACTTAAACTTTCAAAAAAAAAAAAGAACAACTTTATTACTGTAGCGATTATTGTATTGCCAAGGCGATTTACTGTCAGTAAAAAAAGAAAAAAAATACGACCTCAAATTTATCTAGTCAATTTTGAAGGGAGAGATCTTACTGCAAACTGACTTGCAACTGACTGGAAATGGCAGTTTCAATTTAAAATATGCAGATATTGACAGTGGGGGCCTCTAGTGCAATGATGTAACCTTCTTCAGTGACATCCTAGATTAGACTGTATTCAGCAGTCTGGAATCATTAGTTCTAGATTAACCCTACACAGCCTAGAAGGAACCAGCCCAAATGTGATTAACGGAGGGGGAAAAAAAAAAAAGGACACCTGGCCTAGTAATGACATTTGAACGCATTTCCAGGTGGTGCTGCTTTTAAGTGCATCTTTAGCATTAAATAGCATGGAGGTCTATCTCTTTTTTTATTTGAAAATGAGCTGATCTGAACAAACTGCTGTGTGGCCTGGCAAAGCAGGAGCTATAAACACTTTCCCTCTGGTCTTGCTAACCAGCCCATGGCAAGAATGTCCTGCATTTACCCAGTGTAAGCAGAAATGGGCATTAATCTGCAGCGCTGAATGAAGGACGGATAGATAAAGTGGTAGGAAACACCCTCTGGGATGTTACGTTGCTGTGACTGTAAGAGTAGATGATCTTTTGTGTGTAGTTGGAAAAACAGTTATGAAAGGTTTAATTTTACATCACTGAATTAATTAGACATGATTTATCATAAATAACACAAGCATGATATACAGTTTTTACTGTTTTAATTGTCTTTAATAAATAGATAAAGCACAAGCTTGTCAGTAGTGTGTGCATAATTAAAATGATACTCTGAGGCTATAAGGAAACTCAGCATCTGCCTGATGTTTCCTGTTGGAGCTACAGGAATACCATCTTTTTCTCTTTTTGTCTCCTGCTAATTTCTAGTTTATAAATTAATATTGAGAATTATTAACTATTGGTACTGCTGTTAGAGCTAGGATCTCTTGAAAGATGACTCCTTGATCTGAGGAATTTCTCAGTTCTTACCAGAAGTCTGACAGGGTCCTAACAGCTTGATCTTTCCAGAACTGTAGGATACTGCAAAAGATAGTTGCAAAATTCCCGCTGTAGGTGGTCTGGTAGTGTGAAACTTTCTTCCTCATCAGGTAACTCCATCATTCAGTTTATACCTTTGGTATTCACTGCATGTGCAGTCACTGTGTAGATAAAGAAAGAAGCTGAATTTTTCATATCACTGCTCTAAAATTAATTTTGGTATTAACTTACTAGATGACTATTTTCAGGCTAGTGATTAGAGCTGTTCAGAGGATAACAAGTCCAAAAAACAAATTTTATGGTTTTGAAATTATACTGCATGGAAGAATTATAAAGTCCTTCCGATATTTTTGCTAAACAAAAGAATGTGGTAACATTTTTTTCTCCCTACTCTCCACATATCTCTCTTTTTTTTTAACTGTTCTCTCTCCCTGATGAGACTTAAACCAGTGTCCATTCTGCTCTAGCCCTTGGAATTACTCAGTGAATGCAGTACAACACTACAAAACCTCATTTAATGTGATACATTTCAGAAATATTTTTGCTTTGACAGACCATTTTATTAAGACAAAATACAATGTAGTCAAAAGTATTCTAACCACTTTCCTGGTGATCTTCAGCTCTCGAAGATATCCAGACTCCCTTGAGTAAATGCTAATTGGAATTTTTGTTTGTCTTCAGCTAAATCCCAAATGAAAAATGGCTAAACCCTGCTCATTGCCATACAGCGATAGGAACTAGGTTTCTGAGGCTGAGATCCGGTATTACACATCCTCGTGGCTTACCTGCGAAGGGATAATGAGCTGTTGGCCAGTCCTACACTAGAGCTTCTCAGAAACAGTTATGAAAGTTTCAAACTCAGGCTAGGTATAGATTTTACTGACAATACACTCATAGAAAATTAATGAGCACTTAATGATTAATGGATACTTAATAAATGATTAACAGTTTATTGTGGAGTCCCAACAAGTCATCTGTGTGCTTACGACTCTCCTGAGGTGCTTAGAGACTTCTTCATAAATACTGCTCATGTCTGTACGATCACTGTGGGATAAGTTTTTGTAAACTGATTGCAGCTGTATCTGTAGTATAAAGTGTGGTCCAAAGCTTTTAAGTATTTGATTTTTGAACATAAGTATGTGATTTTTATCCATAAGTACGTGTTTTACAACATCTCCCTTACATATCTTTTAGCTGCTCTATAGCTTAGTGTGAGAGAACTTGAAAACCTGATCCCTATATAGTACCTTTGGAAGGTTGAGAAAGGCCTCTTATATAGAAATGCCAGCCACAGAGAATTCTCTTGACATACCACAAAACTGAACCAAAACTGTGGCCACCTAAGGTATCATGGTAGTGTATTCAAACTTACAGTTGAGCTGCTACTGATGAGGATTGCAGTTCATACCCAAGAGCATTTGTTTCCAGACTTTCTGGATTCACTTTCAACTTATCATTTCACTTGACCACCAAGTTCATTTGTCATGCAAATCTGATCTTAAAATATTAGGTCCAGTTTGCAGAAAATCCCTTGATAGAGAACTCAGACTTTTGCATCTCTAATTATTTTCAGTCTTCACATTCCCATTCCTCTTGCAGGCAGTGCTAGTGTTGAAAACCCCCTTCTACTCTTTCCCCATCTCCTGAATCTAGTCAATGAGCAGTGATCCTCTCTGGCCTCCAGCCTGTTTCCTAGCTTGCTTGCTTCTACAGTTGGTCCATAACAGATGGGGAGAAGAAAGAGCTAATCTTCTGTGCGGGGAACTTTTTGATGTGCAGGTTCCTCTTTCAGTAGCCAGGTCATCTTCTAACTTTCCCTCCCTCCTTCCCTCTGTGTCTGCTCATGCTCCCTTTCACCTCTGCCCCCATGATTTGTGCCTGCACCTGCCTTCACAGTGAAATTGTTGGGTTACTTTCCATCAGATGCTGACGATCTCTTCATATATTCACTAACAGTGATTAATGATTCTACTGTTATGTAACTTGTCATATATGGTAAGCAGCCTTCCTCTGCACTGTTTCTTGACAGACATTAGCCGCAGAGTTCTTAACCCTGCATAAGCCTAATTTTGTTCTTGTTTTGAGGCTCCATCCCTTCTTATGGCTGACTAATGACCTGTCTTATTATTTGCTAGGTTTAAATTTTGTAGGTGGGAAACAAATAAGCAGCACTCTCATTGTTTTGTTGTACTTACTGATTTCAGAATATCTTAAGTAGTGAAATTTTGCAGTAGATACTTTGGTTATAATGAAATGTTATTAGACATTATATTAACCCACTATTTAATGATATTCTGCATATTTTTCACTTTTCCTGCTTCCCAACAATATGAATATGTATATGGATTTAAGATCTTTGTCAGCTTTATTCCAGATTGCAAACCTGCCATATTGTGCTACCTGGCAAATGCTTTTGCACATGCACAATTGTAAACGTCTGTACGTCTTGAGTCACAGCTTGACTTCCCTTTTTAAAAAGAAGCAGCCGTGACTATAAATTTTGGAGCAGCAAACTGAGCAATGAGCTGCACTGAAGAGAAAAAAAAAGAGTAGTTGAATGAAAAATCAGGTCTCCTGTGTTTATAGCACAGGTGGGAGTCCAGAAGGCAACCCATATATCCTTTGCAATAAGAAAACCAGACAAAACAGAAAATATAGTATAAAAATACTCTCATTCAGTTGTGTGTCAGTCAAGTGCCATGTTTGATGCTGTGGTAATGCTTGTGTTTCTCTTGACAGTGTTCTGGTACGTATCTATATAGTGTTGTAATATCCTGTGTTATTTTGGGAAGGTCGGATGTTGCCTACTGCAGTTTGAAAGGGTGAGGAACAACCTTAAAATGCGGACATTGTCCCCGAGGTGGCCGAGGTGCTTTGAGGCTTCCCTGTGCAACATCTGTCACTTGAGTAAGGAGGGAGTGAGAAGAGCAAGTGTGTTGGAGGTCAGAGGAGTGATCTGAGCATTTTTCAGATCTGACTTTCTGGTCCACAAATCCAGAGGAGATGTCAGTAGGTGAGTGTTTTTGCATTGAGATGGACCACTATTCATGGCCTACTGATCCCCTGCACGATGCCTCTGCATCTGCTCATAAGCTTTGAGCATAGTGTAGTGGGGATGCTGTGGTCAGGACTGATTGCCTGCAGTGCAGTCATCTGCTTTTTGACCAAGATCATTAAAATCACAGAATAGCCAGCAGATTTTCAGAAGTTTTCACAGATGTGGCCTGTGATTGTCAGAGTGGGATTCACAGATAGTCTTTCTTTATCTAAGTGAGCTCCAAAGCAGTGGCCATGGTGGTGAGATTGCCTTTACTACAGCCTGAAGTAACCTAGTTTCAGCGCTGTCTCTTAGGTTCCATTCATGATTCATACGCTCTAGTTAAATGGGCATTGTGCTCTGGTAGAGAGCAAACAGTCTCTAAGGCTGCGTTTAATGCAAGCTGCAAGAACTGCAAACATCCTGGTGTAAAAAAATTATAAACTAATTATTTTAGAAGTTGTCTTTCATTCTGCTTTCTGGACCGAATTAGAAACACGGGCATTTCAGTGCAGTGTATGGGAATGTAAATCCTTTGAAGTTGGTTAAGTTCTAAACTGGCCTCTTTTGATACAGAATATTTGGGGCATTCAAGTTTTATATTTTCCTACATGTAATTCAACTACACTATTTCAGTTTTGCTAATGTTCTGGTCTGTATCTTCAGTAGTGCTGCTTGGATTTTGCTGCTTCCTTAACTAGTTTTATGTCATGCTAAAGATACCTATCGTTTCCCAAGGGAATTTGAACCTGAACAGAATTTATTTCAAACTGTTCCTTAAGACTCTAAGACTATTGCTTTTTTTTTTTTTTTCAGTCATGATTTGGAAATAAAGGCAGAGAGAAATCCAAGAATTGAGGAGGTAATGGGAGAATTCAAATGTCAAATTTTCCAGATTTGCATGGGAGGAGGGGAAAATGATGTTTGTTAATAGACATTCATTTGCCTTTCTGATGGAGAAGCCATGGCAGTTGAAAGCCTGACTTGTACAGATAGTGTTGATTGGGTTTTAGTGGTTGTGACTGAACTGCCAGACCCTCAGAGAGGATATTCTTGATGAGAACCTCAACAGTGCTAAACTTTGAGGCACATAAGAGATAGATGAGCGTCCTCATCACCTCGCAGGACTGGATTCAGAATCTGATCTCTTCAGGAAGAGAAGAATTCTGTAAAACGGTGGCTGATTCATAACAATCTTTTTCTTTTCTCTGTGCCTTTTTGAGGGTGTTGTCAGGGAGAAGGCAGACAGCATCTCCAGAAATGCTCTCATTAGTGATGTTAGTGTGATAGAACTCGATATACTAAGACAGGATACATACATATTCTCGTGTTCACAGGAGCCAGTCAATAAGAAATATCTCCTGGTAGCCTCATTTAACGTAAGCTCTGTGTGTAATATGTGCCTGCAAGTGATGACTTCCAACATCCTGTTTTTGCTTCTGAGTTTGGCTAGGACTGTTTGTGAAGAAAATAGGGAAGCAGAAAATAAGCCAAAAACTCATAATGGGGCTTCTTAGGAAGGAGACAAACAATATCTTCTGTCGTATTTTTAAGAGCAGATTTTAAAAGAAAGTGATTTAAAATGTAGAAGAATATGAACAAGGAAACTAGATACACGCACAAGCTGCCTCTCTTTTCTGCTTATACCCCAGCTGTGCCAACAGCCTTTCTGTTCAGAACTGCAGATTAACAGGGAAAGATGAGGAAAATGTGCAGCATTGCCCATTGGGAAGGAAAATAATGAAATTCAGTATGTTTGCAAAAGTTCTCAGCTCTGCAACCCAGCTGTCTGTCGTGAGACATAAAGACAGCATTTTCGTCATTTTAGCTTTTTGTGAGCAATAGTACCCTGCTTTTGTCATTAAAACAATGATGAAATGCTGTTTCTTTCCTGTGCTTGTATATCATTGAGTTCTTAACAATCACATGGCTACTGTGGTGCTTGCATGTATATTGAGCAAGGAAAAAATTATATGGACATTCAAAACTTACAGGTGCCATGACCAGGTAGCTTTTGCATATGTGTGCATATGCAACCGCCTAGTGGCTTTTGTTTGCTCTGTCTCAATCATGACAAGGATGCATGGATAATTTACCTTAAGTAAACGTTTGTGCTAGAGTTTCTCCCTTCACTAGGACCTTGTTGTGGCAACTGTTGTAATCTGTGAGCCCTCCCTCTCCGTCTAATCTGCACCTTCAAAGTTGGGTGAAGGTGTAGGGACCGTTGGCGTTTTCAGTGAAGCTCTGTCTGCCCGTTGGGTCCGAGCCCTCTCGGACCCAAGCACAGATGCTGATCCTCCACACTGATCCCACAGTGAACCTAGGCAATTTACAGCCTGAGCATCTTCCCTTCCAGAGTTGTCTGATTAAATGCAGTTCCACAAAGTGTTTCTCCCCTTATGTGACTAAAGGGCAGGAACCTTGGATTTGTCAGTAAACTCTGTATACTTGTACGGTTAATGGAAGGTATTACTGCAGGTATGCAGTTACCCCAGCCTCTATCTCCCCTAATTTTTAGTTTGTGAGCTCTCTCTACCACTGCTGTAGTTCAGGTTGTCCTTTATAAGTTTTATAAGATTTATACTTCAGTTGAAAGAACTTGCTTCAGGCTGAAATTTAGCCTGAGTCATTGGAGATACAGATATAGCTATATGACTAGCTATATAGATACATCTATATCTAGATATATAGCCAGATATAGACTTTCTTTCTACAGAAGGAACGTGTTCTGACTGCAAAATTACAAATCAATAAACACAGATAATTTGAGGTTGCTGTGGCATTTTGAGTTTGGGGATTTATTCTGTTAAATACCATTTCAGTGAGGAATTTGCAGTGTGAACTTACATATGGGTGTTTCCCTTCAGTGAAAATGTTGGTTGTTAGTCCTTCATCTATTTAATACTGCAATGGATCATTAAAAAAAAGTTTCAAAATTATCAAACTAAGACAAAAACATCGTATGTCTTAATAGTTAGGCTTTGATTGTACGTGATAACTTTACTTATTTGCAACTTCAGATATGTGATGGTTCTCATGAGACTCTCTTAAGATTGTGTAGGAATATATTTAAGTCACCTGCTGAATCAGGCCATGTGGGTCAGTATGAGTGCAAGGAGTCCAAAGGCCTCAGGGTTGAGTGATCTCTGTGGAAACTGCAGATTTTAAGAGGCCTGGACAGAAGAGATTCCATGCCGGGGAAACCATTTGTTTGAATGGAGGCCAGTAGACTTTTCAAACAGGACACCTGCCAATCTCTCTTCCTTCTTTTAATGAAGTACAAGTTACAAGTTTTCAAAATATGCTGTAATTTGCTGGCATCTCTCTTCACCTTAGAAGAGTCTGGTACACTGGGAAGAAATCTCAGGCTATTTTTCATTATTTTTTTTTCTTGTTGTGCTCAATTTCTCATACTCTTGTTTCAAAGAGAGCCCTTTTCAAAGCTATGGCTTACATTTGTCACTACCTTCTACTCCAAGGCAGTATGAGAGGTCCAAAGTTTGCAAGAGTTTTAGGTAGGGCTTTGAGATCCAGAAGACAATTTACTAGGTAATTTAGTCCATCTGCCCTTGGGAGGGATGGCAGACCTTTCCCCCTCAGTTTAACCAATGGTTTCAGTCCATGCTGGTTTTGCCCATGTGTTCCAAGCAGGAGGAGCAGACCAGCATGCTCATGAAGCTGCTTCACCAGCTGTGTTTCCTCTCCAGGTACGGGCAGCGGGTCCCTGTCCCATGCCCTCATCAGGACGGTGGCTCCCACAGGGCACCTCTACACGGTGGAGTTCCACCAACAGAGGGCTGAGAAGGCCCGGGAGGAGTTCCGCGAGCACGGTGTGGAGCATCTCGTCACCGTCACCAACCAGGACGTCTGCAAAAATGGCTTTGGAGTCTGCAGCATTGCTGACGCCGTGTTCTTAGATATCCCATCTCCATGGGAAGCCATAGGACACGCAAAGGCAGCGTTAAAAGTTGAAGGTAACTGCCCTTATCTCTGTTTCCGGTTAGGAAATGCTGTGTGCGTTCACACATCTTTGAGCCATGTGCTGCATCTGCTCCCTTTCCATTCTGTGATCATTGCTGTCAAATATCTGTCTAGTGTTTTCCAAGAACAAAAACCCTTCAAAAGAGGTCATCAATTTGCAGTGCAGCATCTGAAAGGAGAACAGTTTTTTCCTACAGGCCTGTCCTAGCTGTTACATGTAGCGTGGGAGCTACATGAGAACCTTTGAACCTCTGTCAAGTGCGTTTTGCTAGATCTAAGAGTGTATATGAAGCAGCAGCAACAATAACTGTTGAAAACAATTTTTTTTTGGCACTCCAGTGGAAAGGCGTTTGTAAAGAAGGTGTTCAGGCACACTTCCCATTAATTACTGCATATTTGGAGCTATGTACCAGAGCACCCCATCAGTAATGTCAAATAAAATGTAATTATACTGAAATATTCTTGCCAATTCCTATCTTAAATCTCTGCTGTTGGAGCTGATGAGAAGTTTGCCATTGATTTCAGTGGGAATGGAACCTATTGGCTGTTCTAGCTTACGCCAGTTATTCCTGGGTGGTGACAGCAAGTGGGAACTCCTGCTGAGGTATTGGATGCGTTTTTTTCAGTTAATTACAAGTCTTTTCCCTAAGAAAAATAAGCTTCAATGAATAAATCATTCTTTTATCTTGGCAGAAGCTTTCCAATATTCTACCAATGTAACAATATAGGTGTGAATCAAAACTAACTTGTGCAAGATCAGTTTCATCTGCAAAAATGACTTTTCTATTATAAAGTACAACGCAGTCTCTGTGCTAGATAGGTTACTAGTTAGGTAAAATATTTGAATGTGAGTATGTGTTGAGGCCCAGCTCTTCTTTTTGGTTAAGATACATAAACATAGGCCTGGCTTGGAGGGAATTGCTCAGTCTTATTGAAATTAGAGGATTTAAATTTGTTCTTAAAAGTCACTGAATGTTAAATACCTTTCCAGATTAGAACCCGAGTGTTGGGCTCCCTTAGCACTGTTGAAAATTTTCTAGGTCCAGCAGTAATGTAACACTTGTTTCCTTTATAAAGTAAGCAAATAGGAAGAGACTTGTGAACACTGTACCTGCAGGGGTTACAGCTGAGTTTGTAACAGCTTTCCAGTGTGCCCTGGGGAAAAAATAATTTTCAGTGCACTGCACGATGCCCTTCCCATGCTCAAATTATCTAATCTAGTGAGCACAACACTCAGCTGACTTCCCAGCTTAGGAGGAGGCACTGCATTGCGCAGCCCAATTTGAATTATTTAAGTGGTGCATGTTTAGAATACCAAGCAGAGCTTCTTGAGCAGTTCCAAGTTTCAAGTCCTTGTTTCAGTCCAGCTTTTGAAACCCTAGAAAAGAGAGTCCCAAACTGGCTGTGCTTTGTGTATGCTACAAGGCTGCATCTGCCTAGCTATTATTACTATGCATAAAGTAATAATAATTTTAAAAAAACGAGTTATTTATGAAGTTGCATCATGTGCTTTATGTTCCAGTCAAAGGTGAAGTTGCTGATCCTCGCGCTAGTTTTAGCTGCAAACAGCCAGTCTTGTCTGAGATCTGGTGTTAGTCTAAGACTCATCTTTCGGGTTTCGTAGTATCTGATTGAGCCAAGGGTCATTTTTTTGTTTTGTAAATAAACAAAAACTGGTGGGGTTTTTTTTGTATAATTGATTGCAGTAATAATAGGTATAAAAATATACACATTTCTGTTTTACTCCAAAGCATGTGGATACCTTGTGGGATATTTTTGTTACTGCTATAAATTCTAAAACATGATAGAAAGGTATCTGTAACTCCTTCACTTTCCCTACCTCCAGCAGATTATTTTATAGTGCTTTGTTGTTTGTTTTGCTTTGTTTTCAAATAGTTAAAGTTCTTCTGTAGTGAAAACAATCTGTGCACATAACTGCTGTTTTCACCACCATTCCCAGGGTTAGTACCATGATAAAGCATCACTGGAGAAAATAAGTCGTTTCAGTCTTTTCTTCCCTCCACTCCCTTCCTCCCACATCAGAACAGGTCATATTTGAACTCTTGACATTGTAGGGTTTATTATTATCACACATAATGCAAACATTGCAACTCTGCTGCCAGAGAACGGCCATTCATTTCTTGAAGTCTTGAGGTACTTAAATTGAAGTCAGGGCTAGGCAAATTCAATACAAGAACATCATTTAACCTCCTCTTTACAACCACAATATTCATTACTGAGTCTTCAGCTGAGACAGTAAAGAGAGAATTCCTAACCTAACAAATCCTTATCAAATCAGTGTTTTCTCTCCTACTCAGCCTCAAGACTCTGGCTAGTTGCAACTCTCTGTTTAAGTAGGCCATGTCAGCGATCCTCTTTACAGGGTACATTTGTCACTCGTGTTATGCCTTGCACTGTGCTGTGAACATGTAGCTTTCAGTAGCTTGGCCTCCCACTCAGAGCACTGCCATATGTGAAGAGCAAAGAGGATAAAGTGGCCTAGTGACTTTGTGGCTACAAGGTTCATGTTTAGTGGTGATGTGCTCTCAGCTGCATCTTTCTGAGCTGATTTCACCAGTCACCTTTAGCAGAAATGCTGCTCATAATATCTCCTCGGGACTGCTGCACTGCAGAACTTGCTTTCATTTCCAGACCCAGGCTGTTTTCCTATTGCAGCAGCTGCTGATTAATGCTCTTCTGCGGTGATGACTGCTGTTCTCAATATCTGACCTTGCTGTTTCTGCAAAGTGCTTATTAACCCCTTGAGGCTAAAAGAGAAAAAAATGAAGCTGTCACTGACATTCTGTGAAGGAACAAAAAAATCCGCAACATCCTACAGTTCTTAAATGCCCTGAAACTTTGACTCACATCCATCGCACAGCTGAATACTGTAGTGCTTTTATTATAATTCTGCACCCACCTACTCTCCTCTCATAAATACTGCCTGTTTTTTTCAAAGCCATGAAATATGAGGCAGAAACCCATTTATAAAATATTTTTCATACCGATTTTAAATTTTCATGTAGGGAGATAGAAAAATACATCTGTATGTTGGGTTGGATTGGTCTCTTACAGTATAAATCAATCCTTGGTATATTTAAATCAACAGTCTGAGCAACAAGTTTATTGTTGCCAGACCTCTTTTGTTTTCCTTTATTTCTCTTAAAGATATTACTGTTATATTTGAACTCACCACTCCATCCTGAATGTCATAAAGCCCTACATTTTGAGTCAGACATATCGTGATCTGTAATACCTGAATAAAATAACATGGCGCTGCCACGTCTCCCCCAGAGCTCTGTAAGGAAAGGTGCCTCTGAATGTCTCCTTTGGAGAACCTCTGTATTTCTTGCTGTCACAAAAGACCTTCAGCAGTACTGTGCTCTCAGTCATAGTAGTGAGTTTTAGTTTCCAAAGGGAGTAAATGGATGAAGCAAGAGGTGCTTTTAAAATATCAGCACCTGCCTTTAGAAGTGCAGTGGTTGCTTTGACTCCAAGAAGAATGAGCTCCAGGAGAGGGTAAATATTGACAAACTCACTTTAAGTTGAAGCATCGAGGGACTGTCTGGTCTAGTGTGAAGATATTTCACAGGATTTGGGAGTGGGTGCTGAATCCCAAGGCCGTTTCGTCTGGTTTCCCAGGGTTGGCTCTTTGCCAACCCAGCGCAGCAGGTGTGTATTGTTGCAGGGTGTTAAGGTAGGAAAGGTCTCTCAGAGGTTGCTAGGGCTGCTGCGCCTGGCCTGAAGTAAAACTGGGTCTCACACATAGGGTCAAGCAGCAGGGCTTCTGCACCACACTGCAGGCTGTGGAGCCCTGGCCAAAGCTGCTGGCCTCTGCACAGCTTGCAGGAGGTAGGTTCAAATGGAAAGAACCTTAAAGAAAGTTGTTGGGCTTTTTTTTTGCCCTTAATCTGGAGCCCACTGATTTTATTAATGTCTGTTACGTGCCTTTTTCCATCAGTGGGAATGAAGTCTTCCTGAAGGACGTACCGGCAAGCACAGAAGCTAAGGCAGCCTCTGCAGGAAAACACACTAAACTGTTAATGAGCTGGCGAGTGACTTGGGGAATGTTTTTTTTTCTGAATCAAGAGACATCCTTTAATTCCCTCCAACAACCAAATCCTCTAATTTCACTTGTCAGGGAAGCTACATCAAGTCGCCCACAAGCACATTCGCTTAAAGGACATTCTGTCCCCTTTTTCAGAGGCAATATTTTTAGTGTCCTGCTAGCACAGAGTAAATGCCATGGTGATGCCTCACCCCTACACAACATTAGTGCCTGCTTGTTTGTTTTCCTTGGGATCTCTTAATTTTCCAGTTACGATGGTGCACTGAAACCCTAAAACACAGAGCTGTGTTCTTTTACTAGGACTAAGAATGCTGTTGTATACTTCACAGCACAGAACTGGGCCCCTGTCCGTGGAACTTAGCAGTGCTGCGTGTGTTCATTTTGCATCCTCTGAATAACACTGTGATAGTGAAACAACCCGTCAGAGCACTTGTGGCACATCCAGTGCTGTGCACATGTAAAGCTTTTCATTTATTTCCCCCTTCACTTCAAGCTCTCCTCTCTAATCATTCCAGTTTGAATTGTGCCTTAAATTTCCTATGATCTTGACCCTACTGCTGGTTACAGTGACTACCAGGACTACATGAACTCATTCCCAGCCTACAAATTCAGGAGATTTAACCTCTCCATTAGATGTTTCAAACAAACTCACTCCCTGTAAAATTGAAGGTGGGAAAAAAAAATAAGTCTTTCATAGAGACTCATTATTCTCTCCTTAACTGTAACACTTGTCAGATGCATTATACATGAATAAACACATTTTTAGACAGCTCTTCAGATCAAAAAGCTCACACAGCTTCCCAATGTGAACAGGATTAATCCCAGATAATTACTATATCAATTTATGATGACACACATCTCATTAAACAAATTTAGGAGCAGTAGCTTTTCTCAGAGGAGAGCTCTCAAGTACACAAGCTGGGTTTGTACTAAAAAGCTTGGTGGTTTTTGCTGCGGTCTGGTCTGGTCCCAGTCTCCTCTGTGACCCCCGTGCGCGTGGAGCCAGCGGGAGGGAGCACCAGCTCTTCTGCATTCGCTATGGCGTCCTTGGCCTGGGGGCACAAAGCGATGCGTGTGCAAGTCCTTTAAGCCCTAACTGCCTCTGGATGTCTAAAGAACAACGGGGCACTCAGAGAATCTGAGAACTGTGAATGCTGAAATCTAGATTTATATCTGGGTGGTGATTGTGGCGGAACGGGTGTTGCTGAGCTCGTCATCCAGCCTCTCTGCGCGCAGAGCACCGGAGCGTGTCCTTCTGAGTGCTGGATTTCTGTTTTCCAAAGTCCTTTTTTTCTTGCTGCTCCCAACATGGGAGCTTCCTGTATCTTTTTTTTTTAAGACAGCCTCTTACAGTCTGAAACTGCAGTTTCATTTTTGCTTTGTTTTCCCCACCCGCTTTATCTGCTCTCAGAATTTGTAGCCTTTCAGACACTGCTTAATCAAACAAGTCCAGCCCGCAAGTCAGATCCAGCCCTTCCTGTGTAGGAATAAGCAGAGGAGAACCCTCTCCCACTTGTTAGATCCATGAAGAGAGATGTTTGCTGGTTTTGCTTCCAGCCTTATTTGTAGACATAGGGGTAAGGGGAGAGAAGTAAATAATAACCAGCACAACAGGTATTGCATTTGGAAATGATAGAACTACTAAAACCCACTCAGGTTATATGGAATAGCAACTGTTAAACTGTTTTCCCTCTTAACACCTGAGAAGTTCCCAGCAGTCAGAGGGGTAAATCTTGTTCTGCCCTTCCCCTCTGGACATTGGCTGTTGAAACAAGACCTTTCTTCCCTACCAGGTGGCTCCAAAGGCCGTTTTCTGTAGCACAGCATCTTCAAGCAGCCCACTCTGCAGGGGCGCAGTCTGATAAATGATCCCCAAGCCTGTCATGGACACGCTGAGTCCGGCTCATCCGTCCTGGAGCAAAGCGGACGCTGCTGGGGCTGTGCCCAAAGGCTCCACAAGAACCGTAGGCGGGTCTTGTAGTGCCACAGCTGTGTGCAGCCCTCATGCTGTTGGGCTGTAAATCTAAAAATGCACGTGAGTTTGAAAGCTGAAAGATGTCTTGAAGTTGCTGCAGACAGAGTTAATCAGGAGAATCAACTTACTGCAAATGTAAATACATTTGCCTTTTTTATTTCTACACAAAACTCAGAAAAAGCCTGAATGAAGTAGTAGGAAATCTCTGATCTCTCTGCAAATTCTTGCTTTGTAGACAAAGAGTTATTGTGAGCTGACATTTAGCTAAGTTAGACGTTTGTTCAGTTCCTTACACAATAGGAATATAACATCTTTCTTTATTGCATGTGCATCATAGTAGCTGTCTAATTATGTAACAGCCTACGGAAACAGAACACAGCTTCCTGAGCTTTCTTCTCTTGCATGCACTATCACGAGAGACATGGGTACTGTTTTGGCCGAAGGGGCCTAGCTGTCTGATTGAGAACCATTTTGGTACCCCTGGCCATGCTGATGAACACAGAAATCTAATTTTATGCAGGCCAGCAGAAGGAGTTTGCTGTTCAATTGGCATCTGCTCAGTCATTTAATAGTGACACATACCAACATTATTTGCAGGTGATTATTAGATTTGTCTTTTAATTGTGACTCCAGGGAATTACTTGTCCAGGGTGCTTTGCTCTAAAGATACATGGTAAGAACCTCTGGCTGCAGAGACATTATTCCAGGACTAAAATTAAATCCTGCTTAGTGTATGGTGGATTAGTGGTCATGGAAGGCGTCCGTCTCCAATCAGTACCCTGCACATCCCTGGCGCACAGCAACGGCAGCGCTGCAGTGACGTGCTCAGACCTGGCGCTTGCTTTTTCTAGAGGGATGTCTTTAGAAACGAGAGAAGGGAAAAAAAAAAGGGGTAGTTTGAGATAAAGCAGACTTCATGTAGTCATGTAGAGGCCACAGCATGGCCTCTGTTTTTAGCAGGATGCCTTGCTCTCAGTTGCACAGGTTCTTTAACTACTTAGACAACTGGTATTGGAAGGCTGGGCTGGATAAGCCTGGGAGGGGGCTGGGAAGGAATGTAAATCAGGTCAGCAAATATTTTCCTCCAATTTTAATAATTAAAACAGTAGCTAAAGCTACGTGGTGCAGCTCTCCCTCTTCCAGTGTGAAAGCTTTTCAGGAAGGGCAGTGCTGTTCGGGACGGCGTGTCCTGGGTGAGAGCACATGCCCTGGCTTTATGGCAGTGTCCTTATAATGCTTTGATCTGATTTGGCTGTGGCTTTTCAGAGTAAATCTGAATCATTCTATTCTCAGCTGCTAAGGTGACATTGTAGCAAGTAGAAAGTTGCAAGGGATTTTATTAATACGCTGTGTTTAAGAGCAAAAATCTGAGCAGTGTGCGCATGTGGACACAAGTATTTGTTTATCTCTTCAAATTCCTGCACTAGAGTGCAGGGGTTTTGAAGCAGAGCTGCCCAGTGTGATAGTCTGCAAGCTTTAATGCAGGGGAGATACGCTAGTCAGCTCGACTAAAAGGGTAAAGTCTCAACAGCTCTCCATGTATGGCCTGGGGAGGCTGCGTATTCTGTGCACGCACATACCATCGTGCCCACATACACCCAGCCACTGTTGTCAGGGCGCGTGCGCACCGATTCTCAGAGCAGTGTGTGCAGAGTGACTTCTGCCTTTGTGTAGGTGCCCCGTGCAGCTCAGAGCCTCAGTCCAGAGTAGCAGATCAGTCCAAAGAGTCATCAGTCCAAAGCGATCCCACTCTAATAGTGTCATCATCAGAAAGTGTAGTGGGCAGCTTTGGATTTGGAAAATAATGAATTTGCCATTGTGATTTTTAAAGGATCTGAAGCATCTTGTAAATTAACCTGCATTTTGTTTTGTGCTGATACTTCCAACCTGCACAGGTGCCTCTTGGAGACTTTCTTTGGAAATTCTTCACTCTTTCTGTGTGCAGGAATAAAGATAAAAAGAAATTTCTTTTTTTTTTTTTTTCCCCGTTTGCTACTACCTGTCTTGTTTTGCAGGTGGCCGCATCTGCTCTTTCTCCCCTTGCATTGAACAAGTCCAAAGAACCTGCCTGGCGATGGAAGAACATGGTTTTACAGAGATTAACACTTTGGAAATTCTGCTGCGAGTGTACAATGTAAGGACAATTAGCTTGCAAATCCCTGACCTTGGAAAAGCATCTGGGGATAATTCGAACATTGGCTTTGACAGCAGCAACCCAACAAATCAAGGTAGCCCATGCACTAATCCGCAGCAAGGAACTGTGCAGTTCAAAAGTGGTGTTCCGCTCAGGGAGATGGTTGGTCACACTGGGTACCTGACCTTTGCCACCAAGAGCCTCTTTTAGTGCAGGAAGTTTGGAGTTTTCGTGTGTTTGTGTATGTTTTCTGTTTTCGTGGCTCTTTCCTGTAGGGCATCCAATTTTTTTTGTCAGGGAATTCCATATATAGTCAGATCTGGTTGGAATATGCTTTGTTTAAATAGCACACGAGCATTCAGCAGAGCAGCGTCAAGGGAATGTTGATGTTCTGGAATGGGGCTCCGCTTGCCACCAGAGAGAAGATAAATTGATAGCAAATGGCCATTTGCTGGAATGTGCAGAAGATCCCTCCTGATAAGAAGGCAAAACAAACAGCACACTAATTGCAAATAAGTTTTTTTCTCCTTTTTTAATTACTTCCCCAGTTTTGTGTTTCTGTTTTTCCCAGTACCTTACGACATTTTTTTTGTTGGTTTTTCACTTCTGCAGAGTCTGTCTTGCCCTTAGCAATGTGAAAGTGCCTACTCGCTTCATTTTAGATACGAAAACTTGTGAGGTTGTACGGTTGCCAGCATGACTGATCTCAGAATTAGTGTTTCCTTGGAATAATGTTTGGCTGCACAGGGGGTTATTGGCAGTGTTCAGGAACACAACCTCTTACTCCATTCCAGGCTGACATCTGCAAATCGTTTGGATTACACAGAGGTCAAACAAAAGTGCTAATTATTGGATTGGGTTTACAGTAGTATATTGTGATTGGCAGTCTATAGTAGAAATTTGGACCTGAATTCATACTCTAATCTTCAAATAGATCATCCACTTTCATTGTCAATGAATCCCCTGTGAAATTCACTGAATGTCTGATCAGTGTTATCTGGATGCCTCCTTGTAAGCGGCGTATGTGAGTTTCAGATTGGTGTTTTTTTAGGTATGTTACGATGAATAATCTTCCTGCAGCTGAATGGAAGCAAAAAGATTGCTTTCGGTAGGACTTCTCTCTCCAATTTGCAGCAATAATGCAATGTCAGTGAAATCATAGGCCAACTTTAATAATCAAGTTTTTAAAACATTTACTATTTGGTCTTCCATGTAAAGCTGGTGCGTGTGATGGATATCTGAATGCTGATTCAAATTAGTATTTACAAATTTAAAAAAATGCAAATTTGTCAAGTTCCTTCTTTCTCAATGAATATTTTTGCTCTAGCCACTAGTACTGTCTCTGGAAGAATTTAGCAGTGCCTTAGTATTTGGTGCTAAACCTGAATACAGCAATCACGCTTTGAGAATGACCATCCATCAAGCACCGCTGCATCGTTTGCACCTGATATTCCTCCCCCACTCTTGACAAAAATAAACAAAGCTAAGCTTTTAGCATGTTATAGCAGAATGCTAATCCATAATGGTTTAACGAAAGCCCAAGCCAGCATGACAGCAAAGATAAACTGTTGAGCAGATTAAAGGCAGAAAGCAATTCTGTTGACTGAATCAGTTATATAAGTGGGTCCACAGTTGTAGCTTTTCTCCAGAAATTATGTGGAAGTTCTGCTTCCTGCTACCGTTCGCAGCCTCCAGAAGGCCAGGTGTTAAACTGTTAATGCTGTTTATATCGTTTAGTAGCTCTGTTTTATTTAACAACTTGTTTGCACGTGTATGTGTATGCACATGTTTGTGTGTACTTAAACACCACCACCGAAGTAGTGCTAAGGCAGCAGTATAAACCAGAGAAAGGATGGGGAAAAGCAAAGTTAACGCTGCAAGGCTGTCCTTACCTCAGGGTAATTCTGATTCTGTGACAAGTGGGAAGACTTGTGATCCATACAGTCTGGAGGTCGTGGGATTCCCGAGCTTCTCTAAGGATCATTCCAGCCTTAGATTTGATTTGTTTTTTTCCCCCCGACAGACTGTATTTTGAAATAATGTAACATTTAAACAGAGCTAAAGAGGAAGAAAGTCACATTTCTGTCCTACAAATAGACTTGGAATGGAAAGAACTGATGTGTCCTCATGGAGTCAGAAACAAGGCTCACGCTTCTGTGCCTACAAAGCCCGATTGAGACCCCTTGAAATAAACCACGGACTTTGCACAGTGCCTGGCGAGGAGGGGCCGGCACTGCGTCCCGAGCGAAGGACTGAATCTCTCTCCGCGCAGTGTTAGGAGGCGGCGTATTTCTGAGGCCGGCAGCAGCCACGGCCGGCAGCAGGCTGCGTCCTGCTGCTCTGCCGTGGGGGCCGCGGGGAGGCCCCAGCGCCGCCGCCGCCGCCTCCCCCCGCTGAGGCACCCGGGCTCTGCCTTCAGCGGGGGCCGCTGCTGCCAAGAGCGGGAGTGACAGGGGGGGCATCTGCAGGACGCGGCCCTGCCCGGCAGCCCCCGCGTTCACCCTGTCCCTGCTCGTGCCCGCCAGGCCGGCGCAGAGAGCAGAGCGTCCCCGGGGCCTTGCCACCTGCAGGGCAGAGGGCAGCAGCAGCAGCAGAGCCTTGTGAAACGCTTAGAGGGCTGCTGCGCCTCGCTGTTTAGCTGGGCTTTAATTAAAGCCGTACGGATCTCTGTCCTTGTGGCTGTCTCTTGCTTGCCCCTTGGCACGACAGCGTTGTTTCCCTCTGAGGGCAGTGATCACGAATCCTGCTTTCACGCCTTAAAGGGGTAAAGCAGCAGAAATACTAAGCTCACTGTTGCGCTTAATTTCCTGACCCGGCTTTGGTGCCTGGGGATACGTGGTGGTGAGGAGATGGGCCTTCGTGGGGGCGCTCCAGCCACCGGGCAGAGAGCCCGGCGCGTCCGCGCTCCCTGAGCGCTGCTGGGCGGGATGGCTGCGGAGCTGCTGGTGACCCGCAGAGGGGGGCCTCGGAGAGGCTCGGGCCTGGAGCCACCTGCACGTGGCGCGGCGCCGGTGGGCAGAGCGCGTGGCGCCGGGGCAGGCGCCGGGCATGCCGCGTGCTCGTGCCTTGGAAGGGCCCTTCTGGACAAGCACTGGACAAAACTCTGCCCTCTTGGGCTGCAGTTGGGCAGAGCTTGGTGCCCCCGGCTCCCCTGTATGCCCGCGGGAGCTGTGTGGCTTCAGGGAATGAGGGTAGGGGAGGAGGTACTCTCAGAGGCCCCCCTGCAGGGCTTTGCCTCTGTCTTTGCTTGCACAGAGAGGTGCAGTAAGAGCGAAGTGGGATAGCGGGCATTGCAGAGCCATGGTGTTGCACCAAGGTACTGGCAGCAGTGACGAGTCAAGGAAAGGAAGGGGTTACGCAAGTACCAGAGGGTCCTGTGTCGCCACGAGGGAAAGCACTTAAGTGCTGCGCGCCTCCCGAGGGATGTGAGGAGCCCTGCTGCTCAGATGCCAGCAGAGGAGAGCCAGATTGTGTTGTTTCCTCTCTCCCTATGTGACAGCTTCTGACCTGGAGTGAGTCTGCATCAGTATCAATGCAGGGAACAAATAAACCTTGAATTAAATTGCTAAATAAAAAATAATCCTCCCCGTTGATATCCGGCCCTTGCCCTGCGTATCTCGCCCAGGAGCTCTGTGTCCTCCTGTTGGCTGCTCAGGACATGCTCTTCTCCTCCCAGGAGAGCCGGCCCTGAGCTCAGGGGCGGGCTGGCTGGTACGCTCACGGAAACGAATGCACAAACCAGCTGGCAACAGCGGCCTGTGGTGGCTTCAGCCTTCCTCCGTGTTTCTGCTTGGTGGCTCGGGCAGATGGACTGCGCCTCTGGTCCCTTCCAGTCCTCGCCCACCTCCTGCCTTCCAGCTCAGAGGAGCAGAGCTGTGGTGCCCGCGTGCGCCAGCTCCGAGGCTCTTCCCGGCTCTCCAAAATGATTCAGTTTGCACGGCCAAGATCTGGCAGCCGCGGGCATTCTGCTCTCCCGTACAGCTGGTGTGCAGCAAGGTGGGGAGGAGGGCCGTGGCCGGCCAGCACATTGGGCACTGGGACACAACCGCGGCGGCTCTGCAGGGGAGGCCGCTGGAGCGGCCGCCAGGGGCTCTGCTGAGGAGCTGCCCGGCGCGCTGCCGGCAGCCGCGTGCTGCCGTCGGGGCTGCACGGCGTCCTGCACGCCCGCGGAGACCCGGCCGGGAGTTACTTCGGCGGCGACTGAGCAGGTTGATGCTCAGTGCTGCATGTAAATATCTTGGTGGTTCGTGGGAGGGCGAGTGGCATGGATGGTTCCCCTGGAGCTGGGGGGGAGCCCTCACAAGGGGTCCGTGCAGCCGCAGGAAAGCGCCAGGACCTGCCGAGTGGTGAGTTACTGCTCCCAGGGCTGCTGGCTGAGTAGCCAAGTTGGGGAAAAGAGCTTTTCCATCCTGTTCCACATAGCATTGATACTACTTCAGCATAAAGCCCGGCTGCATGACTTGTGGTCATCCAGAAGAAACCATTATCCAAGTGACTTCCTTTGGATTAGGCACAATGCAGAGCAGGAAACCCACAGTGCCATTTTTGCCTGTCTCTCTGATGCTCTTCTGGGTGGCTGCTATGTTCCCCCCTTCCTTGAGGCAGAAGCAGGTTAGCAGTGGTTGCCCCAGAGCAGGGTGTTAGCGATGCACCCTGAGAGGTCCCTCAGCATGTGGAAGGAAAGTTTGTGGTGCCAAAAGGCTGAGCCTTTGGCATTCTCAGAAATGGAAATGACTGCACCGTTCCTGTGGCCCAGCAAGCTACGGCGTGGGTTCTCCTTTAAAAGCAGCCTGGTTGAAGCTGCACTTCCCAGTCTCCTCGTGCTCAGATGTTAACGAACCTCCTCGCCCAGGCTCTGGGCTCTCTTCGGCGCTGAAAACTCTCTTGCCACCTTCCTGCTAGCCTCTCTCCCCTCTGCAGGAGCACGTCTGGCCAAGGAGAGGCTGCAAGAGGAAGACACGGGCGCCGCAAGGCTCTGCCCAAGCTGGAGGGAGCAGGAAGGTGCGTGCGGGGCAGGACGGGGGAAGGCAGGAACAGCCTTGGGGCAGCAAGGGAAGAACGAGGAACTTCCTCTTCTCCCTGCATCCCCCTGCACTGCTGCTGTGCAGGTCTCATAAAGGAGGCCTGGGGCCCTTAGTAGCTGAAAATCACATGCTGAAAGCTGCACGCTGCCTGGTAGGGAGTACTTTTTACATTGATCCACCCCCCTGTGCCCTTAGAAACTATCCATAAAGTACTGCTTCCAAACAAAAACTCAGGAGCCACTTGTTAAGAGGATCAGCTGGATTTGCGAATCAAGTCTGCATGGAGAAAGCAAAGGGAGAAGCAGTAAAAAGGCAGAGAATGATTCCCAGGAGAAGGCTCCTCCGCTCCTGATTTTTTTTTCAACAAAGAGAATTCTCCAGCAGGTTCCAGCTGCTCCCCTTAAAAAACATAGATCAGAAATACTTGTTATTCTATGTAGTCTAGTTACGCTGTCCGTTAGTCCGCACATCTATATTCTTGCCTTTCAATGAGTTAGTTAATCAGACTGCTCTTAACAGGCAACAGCATCTCTGGGCTACGGCCGGATGGTGTGAAAAGGAGCGAAGAGCAAAAAGAAGTTTCCTTCAGCCCAAGCCAGCTCCTTCACAGGCTCCAGCTCCCTCTGGGGAGAAAGGGCACCGGCTCAGGGACGAGGTGCGTGCAACGTGCCTCCCTAGGAGAAGAAATGCGATTTTCCTGCGTGATAAATCTCCACACAGGACATTACTTCTGCTTCCTTGTTCCTCCTGGGGCTTGATTTTGATCCTGCGAATGTCTCCTCGGGGAGGAGGAAGGCGCCTGTGGACCGGCGGTGGCAGGAGACGGAGCGCGGCTGCCTCCCTGCTGCGCCGCTGCCGGCTGCCCCGCGCGGGGCGGGCAGAGGCAGCCCCAGCCTGGTGACCTGGCCGCTCAGTACCCCTGCAACCTGGGCGTTTCCTGAGGCATTGCAGAGTGTCTTTTAAAGATGAAAAAAGAAGAATTTCTCCAAGAAAAAGGGATTGACATCAACTGACTTCCCTAAGCAACCGTCCGTATGTCAATGGAGGGTTCTAGGGGGCTGCGCAAGTCACGGGCCAGGTGGAAAACCGGAGCAGAAGTCCTGGACCCAGCCCCTGCTCTGAGGTCTACGCTTCCTTCCTAAACGCCAGTGCTTTTCCCAGGCTGGGCAGCAATCCTCAGGTCAAACCTCCTCCCTCTCCCAGGCAGCTTCTTCCAGTATCTGAGCACAAACAGAGTGAGGTAACGTTCACCGTGTCCCAACTCGTTACGGCATCGGAGTGTGCAGCCCTGTCGATGCTTAAGATTTTCTGAAACTCTAATTCATTTCACTCTGTAGCCATTTTCACTAATTAGCTGAATTAATATTATACAGATTAAAAAACGCAAATCCACCTCTTTGAATTAGGGAAGTGGCTTTTCTTTTTTTAATCCATATTCTATCCCAAGCCTACAAATACCGATGCTTTATAAAAAGCAGCTGCTTATGGTTGATCTTATAGCAGAGAGGATGATTTAAAGAGGCTTATATGCTTCATTGTTTTTACCAGGGCTGGAAAAAAAATAGTTCCCTGTGAATTAGAAGGGTGTCTGCCAGGTGAGGTTGCAGGGTGTCAGATGGTTTCTGTATGCAGAGCATCCCTCATGGTAGCTAGTGGAGCTTTTAGGGAGTCCCTCTACTCAACGATCCTGCCGCGCTCTTCTGGCAAAGCTGCCAAGCTCCTGGGCCCTTCCGCAGAGCCAAGGGCTGCTTGGTGCGAGTCAGGCTCGAGCCCTGGGTTGCGCTTCCAGCCGCAGCCCGGAGGGTCTGCTTGCCACCCCCAGGTGCCCGTCACAGCACATTTGCCCACTCGCGAGATGGGAGGTGTCGGCTTGGACGTTGTTTCCTAAACATTTAAAAGCCTTTGAAAAGCCGAGGGCTTGCTCAGCTGTGCCCATTAACATCCAGACGAGGCTCAACTCGTTGTCCACCCAGTGTTTATCCTCCGCGTGCACTTGTTGCTATTTCACAAGCGCTGCAGCCCCGCGGGAGCGGAGCTGTGCGGGAGGAAACCACTGCCCGACCACATGGCCCACGAACGAGGCCTCTTGGTGCCCCTTCCCAATTTGTCATCAACCAAAAGGCCGGGATTCTGCACTCCTCATAGCTCCTTTTCCTCCCCAAATAGGAAACGGGAGACTAATCCTAAAATACTTTTTTCTTTTTAATTTATTTATAGACATTAGGATTTTACGCCAGCTCTCTGCCTCCAGAGCCATCAGTGTCACAGTATTTGATGACACTGCTCTTCCCTGAAAGGCCCCACAAAACTGCAAATCTGTTTTGCTGCTCTTGACTACAGCTGTCAGTGGCATTGCTGCTTTATTTCTAGTTACTAATAAATCCCAATCTTCCACTCTTAGTTCCATATATATATATATAAAAAAAAAAAAAAGCAAGAAACAGACATCACAATTTTGATGAGATTTTCAACAACCCAGGCTAAAATTGGTGTTTATGTGCTTGGAGTTTATTAAAAATAATTGCTACTTATGCACTTTGTTTGGAGGGGGGCTTTTTTACCAGTGTAATCAGCATAATATGATTGTGCTGTAAAACGTCTGCAAGACTCCAGAACTTCTCTGCCTTTCACGCAGATTAAGCTTGAACAAATTAGTAGATTTCTGAATCTCTAAGTCAATGGCATTGGGAAAAAAAATCTGGGAATGCCCATCAGTTTTCCCACAAGAAGAGAGAGACAAAACCCAAACACACAAGAAAAATGGCTATAGATGTAGACAGAGGTGAGAAGTCTTGGCTAAAGAAAAACAAAGAAATTGAGCTCTAAATTTACTTTTTCTTCTAAACACTTCAAGAATAGAGGCCCTATTCTAGCTTTATCTTGATCTGCAGGAATCAAACATCATTCTGTTAGAACTGGTTGTATAAACCACTATGGGGCAAAAAGAAAAATGTAATATAAGTTATGAGGATTAATACTGAGTTTCCCCACAAGTTAGTTCAAGTACATCCCAGAGCTATGACGTCAGTAAAAAGGAAATCTGTGCCTGTCATACTGGGAATGGAACCAAAAGTCACTCTGCCAGTATTGGAAGACTTCTTCATTCTTGAAAGCTTCTAAAAGCTTCCTCGAGGGACAACAATAATGCTCTAATAAATGTTCTAGCAGATGATGGAGAACAACAACAGCTGGTCTGAAGATCACTGCAAACAATGGAAAGTCCCAAGCGGGTTTATTCAGTCTTGAACCAAGTCCAGGCTTCACAGAGTTTCTGAGAAGAGGTAAAAGCAGGCGGATGCTTGCGATAGTGGTGCTAGTGCAGGAGGAAGCTTGGACGGCCCCAGAGCTCAGGTGCCTTCCAACAGCAGCCGAGTGCTCACAGACTGCACTAGACAAGTCTCTTCGGCTGTGGTGCTCCAGAGGCTGCTGCTTTCCCGCGTGAGACCTGAGGGTGAGGGAGCAGCACGGGCAGCCCTGGGGAGCTGCCCGCAGCCTCTGCTCTGCAGGCCTCTTCTCGCTTAAACATGATACTACCTGCGACATCTCGGCTGGGTTTAAAGGTGTCTTCATGTTCCCTTTTGCTTAGTCATAAGCGATCGGGGCAGCGCTCTGACCCCACTGCTACCGGCGTTATGTGGGGTCTCGGCTGAGTTCACCGGCGCTGAGCTTGTCAGGCTGCGCACGGGGGCCTTTTGGGCCAAGTCCTGCTCCGCTTTCTGATCAGATCTGATTAACGTCCACTCTCAGAGCGCACTTGGGGAGAGACCTGGATGCCAGATTGGTCTAATTATTTCCCCTTATAATCTTTGCACAAGGCCTTTCTTGTGCAAGAGCAGGAAGCTGTCACGTCCCTGCCCACCGACCTTGTTTTCATACCCAGCGCAATTAGTGTTAATGAGGAGATTTCACCCATGGCATCAGACGTGCACTTGGCTCATCATCTACAAAACACGGATTTCAAAGGAAAGGCAGCTTTAGAAATGTCTGACGAATATCCGGGGGCTGGAGGCTCCTTTTGGCTACACCGGGGGCTTCCACCGCTGTATCGGCAGGCAGAAGCTGCTGCTCCGAGTGGAAGGGGTTTGCACCAAGGGGCAACCGCAGGGGAAGGTGATCAGGAAATAAACAAATCTTAGTAATATCTGCTTTACTTTCATATCTGTGTCCCCTTTCTCCATAAAAAAGAAGTATTTGGGAAGACAGACAAGCTAACCAGTGTCATTTCCTGGAGACTCCTTCCCCAGTGTTGCATCTCAAAATCCATTTCAAAACAAAACAAAATCCAAATTTACACGTGAGCAGAGTTCTAACAGTAGAATTGTTTCTTTATTCAGAAAATCCAGCTGAGAGAACATAAAAATTCATCCTGTTCCTGAGCCTCTCACTAGGTACATGTTTATTTCATCACGTTGCAGAAAACTACGCAACCTTTTTTCTTGGATGGAGGGGGTGTGTGTGTATGTTGCATCAGACACTTTTGCCTAGTTACAAGAAATTCTCCTAAAAATAATCCTAATAACCCTTGTGCAAGCATGTATATTATAAGCACAGCCCTGTCCCAAATTCCTACGCCTGCGCCATGTGGCTGCATTAGCCGAAATAAGGCTTTTCCCGTTACGTGGCTAAACCCTGCTCACAGGGCGAGCGGAGCGGCTGACGCCTTCTCCGTGTTGGATGCCAAACCCCTCTGGAATTCACATTAATTTACGCAAAGAGCCACTTAGAGATACGGCGCCGGGCTAACAGCCCCTGCTCCCCTGTTATGTCCATGCACAGGCTCCAGCAGCTATAGGGTGTTTATTTAAACGTCACCCGCAACTTTGCGTTTTGGTTTCGTTTTGATGTGTCCTTTTAAACCTTTTGCCATTTCTGGGGCAGCCTCCCTGCCGTGCGGTGCTACCTGCGCCCCGGGGCTCCGCGTCATCCCCGGCTCCGCACATCTCCCTAAGCCCAGGGCAGGTCACTTGGTGCCCCAAAAGGCACGTTGGCACTTTGGAGTGCAGTCAGCAGCCTTTTCTTTATCTCCTTAATCACCTTTATAGTCCTACCTGGCTGCATCATGTGCTGCAAATTCGTTACACATTACTTAGGAATGAGGGGTGGGTCTTTTTTGCATTTAAAGGTTTTATTTGGGGAGAACAAAGTGATTGTAACTTAAGCACTTATAATCCATCTCCACCATGGGCAGCACTTGCAAGCAAAGGCTAGAGCAGTGCCACAAGGTCGTCACCCGGGCGGGAGCAAAGTCTGCGTTGTCCTCCCGAGCAGAAGGAGCTCAGCGCTCCACGCGGCATCTGCCACCCCACGGGAACTGATAAAAGATTGTGGCAGCAGGGGACAAAAGAGCGCCACGTCTGCTCCGGTAACGCTCGCCAGGCGAGCGTGGGTCCCTGTGCACACGGGGACGCGTGTGTGCCCCTGGCACCGCCTGGGACCCTGCAGGACACGGGCTCACGCAGCAGCAGCAAAGTGAAGGGGGCTTTATAAAACCAGCGCAGTGCTGGTGTATTTAATAAATTTGTGTGTTTTAGAATGCTTATTTAGGCTGAAATTAGGGTCTGGTGTACGTTATGTAGCTCAGGCCTATGAAGAACATTCAAACTTTCTGGAAGACAGGGCAGGATCTCATACTATTCAGCCTTATCTCTACAAGAAATATGCACTCGGTATTATTTATCCTTTTAGTAAATGGAAAGTAAACTACTGAGAGGCCTCTGCGCTGCAGCAGCCGGGCTCAGCCGTAACGCAGACTAGCTGGAAGCCAAAGCAGCTTGGGGGGGCCAGGCCGAAGAAGGAGCCGTGCGGCCTTCACCCGCCCAGCCGCTGCGTCGCCGCCGGTCCCCGGCCAGAGGAAGGGCTAAGGATGCTCTGCTATGGTCAGCGCTCACCTGCTAGATCAGTCAGTAGAGGGCCATAGAAAACCCTGTCATGGCTTTTACTTGGTTTTAACTCGTTTCTCTTCCCATAAATAGGTCCTGATTCTTCTCTCTTACCATTTGTAAGGACTGTATATAAACCCAATCGAAAAGAGTATTAAAGTTCCTCGGATTTCAGTGAGCAATGGATCAGGTCCAGGAAGTCCAGTGGCAGATTTGGGTCTTGATTCCATGGTCATCATCAAATCCTGGCATTTCAGGTCCCCAAATGGATATTTAAACGGTTGGCCAGGAGTTACTGCTCAGCTTGTTCCCAGGTGTTATGCAGGTGCCAGACCACAACCTGAGTATCTGTTACCATCTGACACTGCAAGTTAATGAACAAACTGTTCAGACATTTTCCTCCAGATCTTTACAAGATACAGCCTGTTCTCAATGCAAATAGCAAGAATCTCAAAATTTTTTTCTCACAGCATGCAGAACTACATGAAAACATCTCTTCCTTAGAACTGGAACTATGAGGAAATATCAGCAGGAAATGTTAACTTTAATTAGAGGAAAGGAAAAAGCCCAAAGAAGAAAGTTTCCATCTTTTCAAAAATGAAAACTTCTTGCTTCCATGGGACCCATGAGCATTAGACCCAGAGGACTCAACTCCATATAGGCAGCTTTGCTGGATTTTCTTTCTAGCTTCTTCTTTTAGGGTTCAGTCCAGCACCTGGTAGCATGGACAAATTGCTATAAATCTCTGAATTCTGCCAGCCTGCCAAAGGTTGAAGATTTATCATTCTCCATATATTTTTCTTAGCAAGAATTGTACTTTTCAGTGTAGGTTTTAATGAGCTATAATGTCACTCTTGTGTTTTCGGACACCCTGCTGCGTGCTCCAGCAGAACAAAAGCAGTATCTGAACCAGGATAAGATCTTTATAAACCCGTTCCCCTTGTTAAACAAAGAGGACTTTGATTCTACAGTGACATTGTGTTTGGTGAAAACTTTATTTGCATATGGGCCTTTCCCTTTAGCCTAATAGAAAACTCTACCATTGACCTTCAAAGGCTTTTGAATTCATGGATAGTGCAGAAATGGCAAGGAGAGCACCTGACTTGCAGTTTGTTTGCTAGACCTGCCACTCCTGGCCTGGCCTCAGTTCATAACCTTCATTTATTTCCTGCACACTCGTGGCTTGGAGTTTCACCACCAGCTCCCAACGCTTGGAAAAGCCTCCCAGCCCCAGTGCAAACGGTGGCAGAGGTGAGGGAGACAGATTGAAGGACGTTGTGGGATGTCATCGCAACTATATCTCCCTTGTTCTCTGCCAATATTTTATAGGGGCCTATTTCCTCATCTGTTTGCCTTATGCATATACTTGCTATCAGCAGATAAACCAGCCTGCACCGCCAGGCTGTGGGATTAAGGTGCTGGTGCTCAAGGTGGCACAGAGGTAGCATGTGGTGCCACGCAGAAAAACAGCTGGATTCCTTCTGCGTAAAAACATCATTTATACTACGTGTGAGGAATGACCCGCTCAACCCCAGTGGAAGATCCAGCACAATGCTTTGCACAGCACCGCAGACTGGACCCTCCAAGCTAGTCAAAATGAGCCCAGTTGAGGACTGGGAAGGAGGCAGGGTTGGAAATGTGGCTGTAAACCCTTAAGCCCCCAGGATGCCTAGTGGCCATGGCAGGTCAGGGAGGACAGTGAATTAGAGCAATCCCAGAGGCACCTAATACAAACCCGGGTGCTAATGTTGCATACAGGAGATGTTGGAGGTCACCAGCAATGTCTCCTCTCTTCTGAGGACAGTAATTAGGGACAAGTTTCAAAGACTGCCTCGTATTAATTGTTTCTTTCAGTGGAAATATGCCCAAGATATAGGGATTGGATCTAACCCACTGATGTCCTTGGAAATCTTCCTGATTTCTTCCTGCAGAAATGGGGATAGGCCGTGCTCTGCAGCAATCCTTTCAATGTGTCTTTGGGACTGTACCTCCCCCTGGCAACCTTTAGTCTGGGAGCTTAATCATTAGGCAGGAGCAAGACAAGCTGAAAGATCTTTCACCTTCTTGCAAGGAGTTAATTTTCTCCTCTGCTAGGGTAGACGTCACCCATGAATTGTCATCAGCTTCTTACCCTCCTCCCGGTCAGAGGGAGGCTTAATCACTGCTTGTCAACTCCTGCCTCTCCGTATTTCAACCTGCTAAATCAAAACACTGTTATTTGTGCCCTGGGCAGCCAGTAATAAAGCAGAGCAGCAGTCAATAAACCTCCTTAGCTGGAGCGCAGGCTGCGGGCGGGAGCGTTGCCCAAAGCGACGGCGGCAGCAGGATAAATCCTTGCTTCCCTGGCGCAGCCCAGCGCGTACGCGCCCGGCAGCGTCCTGCGAGCCCCGCCGAGCCCGGCTCCGCAGCCGGGGCCAGCAAACACTGCCCGGGCACGCGCGGGGCCCCCTCGTCCCTGGGCTTGCGCCCGCCTGCTTCATTTGGAAGGGAGCAAACGTCATCCTGCCCCCGCAAGCCAGCCAGGCCGCTCTTCTCGCAGGCACTTGACCTTCGGTCAGGGCTGCTTGACTGTAATAAAGCGAAAGGAGAAACCGGTCCGCAGCGTTGCCCGCTGCGGCTGAGCCCGAGGGCGTTGGCTGGACGGGGAAGCTGCCTCGTGTTGCAGCTTGCTGATCAAGCTGAGGTACCAAATGCTTCTGCAGGCAGCAGCCTAAAGAAAGGTCATTCTGCTGGTGACGCCACCAGTAACTGGTGTGGAAAAGGGGTGGCGGGTGGCAAAAACTACCACCTGAAAATGAATTTTTTAAAGAAAAAGGAAAAGGTCATCTGACCCTGACTTGTGCACAAGGCTCATCAATATTATATAAAGGCTATATATAGGCTATTGTCTTTACCTGCTCTGAGCGAATGAAGGGACCGTTGTGCTCAGGCCTGGGCTGAGGCCACACGCTGGACCAGGCACAGATGGAAGATCCATCCTGGTGCCCAACGGTGACAACCTTTGCTTGGAAAACAGGACGGCAGGCAGCAGCCACACGACTTCCAGCCCGGAGGCGTCCACGCAGCATCACTCCTCATCACGTGCACTGGCGGCTCAGGGCTCTGCTGCGGTGCGGCTGCGCCGAGCACCGCTGCCCGGGATGCACCGGCACATCCCGAGGTGGGACCCCCGCTGCGATGGCTGCCTCGGCCCTCCCCAGCTCCGGCCCTGCCGCCGGCCCTCTCCTGTGCCGCCTCCAGCAGTCGTCAGCCTGTCCAGGGATCATTCAGCTCACTGCAACAGCACAAAACTGCCCCGGGGTGTTTTTTTTCCCTTCTCCATGACATTTTGGGGACCTAAAGCAATTCACGACAGGGCTCTGAGGAGGCACAAGGAGAGCTGTGGGGACATGAGCCAGCAGAAGCAGCTGCCCCTTGGGGCACAGGGAGCTGCCCCCGCCAGCTCCCGGAGAGCAGGGGACGTGTGCGCAGGGACGTGCCGGGGAAAGCAGCGGCGCAGCCTTCAGCACAAGAGCAGCTCGTTCCCACAGCCTGCCGGGAGAAGGGGAGCCCCATGCGGTGCACGTCCCCACCGTCACCGCTCCGTTTTCTGCCCGCGTCGGTGGCCCTTGCCAGCCCGGGGATGGATGCCTGGGGACAGCAACCTTCGCTGCAATGCAGCAAGGGAAATTGAATTGACTTGAAGGCGTGCATTAAAAAAAAAGAAGTTTCTGAAATGGCCGGTTAGCTGTGTGATCCCCAAACTGCCTGGATGTTAAGCAGCGCTGGCACAGAAAGGTCCCGCTCTGCTTTAGGAACGGCGTTTCAGAAGAGCTGGTGCTGTGCCAATAGCAAGCATTTGGGGGCTTAGGCCTTGTATTTATCTGGTTCCCAAAGCTTAATGTTGGTGTCTCATTAGACACAATAAAAAGGCATCAGCCATGTGGAATGGGGTTGCGTGACAGCTGATTTACCCCAGAGGCATTTGGGTAATCTCTATATTAATTGCATCCTGGTTTGTGCATTTTTGCCCAGCGAAAACTAAAAACAGTATCTATCCTAAACACATGCACAGGCATTTTAACTCCACTTGAACACCCAGAGCCGTGAGAAGTGGTTTTCTTTCCTGTTCTCTCTCCCTGGGTTCCTGAGTGCGCCTACAAGTACTTCCATTTGTTCCCCTAATCCTCATACTCTTTTGATACTGTGTGGTTTGATACCAGTCTGGAGGAAGTGTGTTTTTCAGTCCTTGCCTTATCTTTCTCTGTAAGCCCTAAAAAATAAGTACTCAAAAAGTTAGTCCTTAAGTTGGTCTATACAGCAGAACGAGGCAAATTCAAGTTGTGGAATAATGCTCTGCTCGTAGACACAACTCTCAGGGAAGCTTCAGGTTTAAAATCATATGTTATTAAACATGCAACTGTCCTGTGGGTAAATAAGGCACTTAAAGCTAAAAGCTGAAAGAATTTAAAGTTGAAAAATACAGCTGAGATGCTCTCTTGACTGTGTCTCTCACTTCATTTCAGTAGCCTGAAATGGCTCGATGGACTTCGTATAGGAGTCTGTTTCGATCTGTGTTGAGCTCTGTCAATGCCGCTGCCCTTTAGTCATTATTATTTTATTTTGCTTTCATTATTTCCACTCTGATCATCCCTGTTGGCCCAAACCTAACATGACAATTGTCTTACAAACTGAAGAGCTGTGTCAGGGCAGAAGTCCTTTCCAAAACTCTCTTCAGCAGAAGAGGGATCTCTGGGGGGGCTTTGAAGCAGATCCTAAGCAGATATGTGATACAACAGCTGCAAGTATTGAAAGGAGAAAAGATTGTAGGGAAAGAGAAAAGGAAACAGAAGGTTACACAGATTGCCCAAAATATCCTCCCATTCCTGCCAGATTTTAAGTCAGTTTTGTCTCTAAGTGTAATACATGTACTAGCGCAATTCTAGGAAGCGCTTTTCCTTGGCCTCCTTTTCCCGCTGTGCTCTGGTCTCTCTTGCCTTGACACCGGAAGCTGGGAGCAGGTGTCGAGAGTTTGCGTTTGCAGCTGCCAAGGTGGATAGAATAAAATAAAGACAATCCTGGCAGATCTACTCATATTGCACAGTGATCAGCTGTTAGTGACACACGTGGCTGGCTGCAGGGGACCGTCCAATGCACACCCCGAAACCAGAGACCTGCACACACGCGTGGAGCCACCCCACGCTTTGAACCAAGCTCTGCTTCTGCCTCCATCTTCTCTTGCAAACAACCGCCAGGAATTTCCAGTTCGCACGACAGAAATATTCCGCTGTGACAGCTCTCAGATACAGCCCGAAGCCTGCGAGGTGCTACCATGGTGCTGACTGGAAGAAAATATGCCATGTCAACTCAGTTCTCAGGTGACAATAAGAGTCACATGAATCATCGAGATACCAGTCGGAGAGCTCTATTAGTGTCAAGGAGAATAACGCAGAAGAGGAGGAGTGTGGAAGAGCACGTGCAGCCCACTCTAATTACTCCTGTCAGAAATAAGTAAATGAATCGAAGCAAGAAAGCGAATATGTGCAAAAAAAGAATAAAGCTGAAAAAAGCACTCCTAGTCCCTGACAAAGAGGGAGGCAACCCATATTGGCAGACAGGAGTATGAGCAACAGCAAGGAAAGCTGAGTCTGAAATTGCGTTGGCCGCGCGCTGCCCTTGTGTCACTTGGGCTGCTGTCAGTCTCTCCTGTGGAAAGCAAGCACGGTGCTTCTTCCTTTCCTGGGGTTTCCTGGGCCAGGGGTGCTCTGCCAGGCAGTTGCCTCCTGCAGTATCTGCAGCTCCTTGTTCATCTCCTGCAGGGCTCGGCGTTTCCCCCATCCCCTTGAAAGCGGTGGGAACGCACCTCCAGCCACGCGTGGTCTCATCGGGGTACTGCTTGACTCTCATTACTATCCATGCAGCAACCAGATGGCCACTTCCAGAAACCCCATTTCCCAGGGGAGCATTACCTATGCAAATATTCCAATAAATCAGTGGATTTTTAAACAAATGTTCTGTGCCATGAACATTTTCTAGGCTGCTCCGTTAGCCCCTTCAACTCGCGACCTGGGAGAGCTTGTGGGAGAGCGTTAGAGCTGAACGAACAAACACGCACATATATCTCAGGGAATGAGAGACAACAGCTGTCGTGACAGTGTTCAGAGGACTGACTAATCAGGCCAGTTTTATTTTTACAAATGAAACTTTTCTGATTTTGTTCATAACAGCACACTTCTTGCCAATGGTTCAATCTTACACATTAGTAGTCGTCATCACTGTATCCAAAACCTTCAGTCTTTAACAGGTGTACCCTAAAATAGCTGTGAGCGCACAATGCCATGGAGCTGACGCATGGAGCTGATGACTTTGGTCACTGGTGATTGCTAGTCACAGAGACTGAGGTTTGAGAAGGGCGAGGTGAGAACCCGAGGTGGCCCTGTCTTCTGTCTGTTTGGATCTTCCACAGTATGCCTGGTGATTTTATGCTATTGCCTCACCTGATCCCTCAAAGCGGGATCTTCTCTGCTTCTGATCTTGCTTACTTGGCTATTGGATTTGCCAGTCACTCGTTGTGTGCATCTGGGAGAAGATCCATCACACATGTGGCTCCTGTTCCTGTGTTTGAACAGCCTATGAAAACATCATATCACACTATCATTCATGAATGCTCCTCTTTCTATCCCACCATATTCTCCTCACTTGAAAGGGTCTCTGACATCATTGCAAACCTTCTGGCTGAGAACTAGCATGGCTGAAGCCCATCCAGGAGAGTTTTAATCAAATCATGGGACCAGACTCTTCTCCTCCTTGTGCTGGTGGCAGAGATACCATCACGTTCTGCTAATACCCTCTGCTCTGGAGCAGCAGCAGCAACTCAGATTCTGATTCAGACTCTCCACATCCGGGAAGGAAGGAGTGTTTCACAATCTGATTCAGAGCCTCCTGATGCTCAGGAGAAGGGCTTGTTCCAGCCTTGATTCATGCTGTTGTGATCTGATTCAAACCCTCCTGGACCAGCAGGGATCTGGGACTGTGACTCGGCTGTCCAAGTTCAGAGTAGGGTAACTCAAGACCTCCAGGGATTACTGTTGGTCTGACCTCTCCAGAAACGCTTCTGCTCCTCTTGCTACCCATGGGGGCTCCTCTCGCTACCTACTGGGGTGACATGCTACTGCCTGGACACTTGGGATGAGGTGTTTTGAGATGAACTGTGTACCAGATCAATGCGAAGAAGCTGTAAGTTCAGATAATATTAGGGTATGAGGATATTCAGGTTAAAGTTGCTCCATGAGTTGGTGCTAACCCATCTTTGGTTCTTGCTGCACTTCCAGGATGTTGCCAGAACCTGCCTGACACGGTGTCGGGTTTGTTCTGTAGTCTCTGCTGGACTGATGACATTTGTGTCCTGCCTTGAAGGGTTCGATGAGATTTATGTGACCAGACAGTGGATCTTTAACTCATAATACTTTAGAGAAGCAGACTGAATGTTCCTTCCAATTCAGATCAGGCTGGGCCTCATGAATTCTTCTCACTCGAGTGTATCTAGAGAGGCAGCAGACACACAGACTCAGGCAAGATTTCAGTTGTTTACTACAGTGTTACCGGAGTCAAGGCCAATGAATTGTATGCTAAAGTGGAACAGAATTCATTGGCAAAACCCCTTTGGCTTCCCCAGGACTTCTGGTTTCTCTTGGTACATTTTCGTTTTCTCCTTCCAGATTTCCACGTATGTTGAAAACAGAGGTTTGAATAGACCACAGGATGCAAAGTGATACAGTCTCTGTCAGTGACCTTATTCTCAGTGCCCTTGGATGTTTACTATCCCTCCTTTTCAGGGCCTAATATTTGACTATGCACACACTGAGAAGGCTTGAAGCCTTAGGAAACTGGACATTCTTCACTGACTTCCGTTAACGAACTGCAAGAAAAACTGAGGAAGAATCCAGAGTGGGATCATTAAAGTTACTTAGTGAACACAAGAGCTGTCTTTATCAGTGCTGCTGGTAGACACCATCCTCAGATGGGAGCTGGACAGATGAGTTTTCAGGTGGGCTAGAGGCATCAGACATTTCCTATTGGGACATGCTCAAGGTGACCCTGATTCTGCAGAGGGATTGGACTAGATGATCTCCAAATGTCCTTTCCAATCTTAATCATGCCGTGTTTCTGTCCCACCCCATCGAGAAAACTTGAGATACACCTGGAAATATCTGGTGATGCCTGGTTCTCTCTCCAGTGCATCATTATGTGTTGAAACAGGTAGGTTGGACCATGCTGCCATGAGGACCTCAGATCTGCAAATCTCAAGGGACAGCACATTAACCTGCAGCAGACAAGAAACCCCCACTACTGGGTACTTAGTTCCCCAATTTCTTGTCAGAGAATTAAGACCTTGTCATTTTAGAATTTTATTTTTAAATGTTCCTAAAAAAATGAACTAATTTTTGTCATCATGAGCAGAAAAATGTTCAACCCATAGGTGCTCCACAAAAATAATCAGAGGGACTGTGAACTTTGGCAGGTGAGCTGGGACAACTGGAACTACTCTGATAGCAACAACAAGTACCAGGACTACAGCTTGGGCTTGAGGAAACTGTTAGGTGGAAGGTTTTCTAAAAGGACCAATACTGCCCAAAATCAAACACACGTAAAAAATGTCACTAAACATCAAGACATTTGAACTGTTCCCCTGGGGGACTTGGAGTCAAGAAGCAAAGAAGAAGGAAAAGGGGATGTCTGATGTCAGCTGTCTCTGGCTGTTTGCAGAAGGCAAGGGCGAGAGATTCAGCCCTCTTGCTCTTGAAGCTCTCACAAGACTGAGGGCTAAAACCTCCTGAGAGGAGAGATTTGCCTTCTGAAGCCCAGGTCATAGCAGACCCAAGAAGTGGTGAGACCAGTAAGCATTTTTAAGGTAGGATTTCTTATCAAGAAATGCACAGTTTCTCTCTGCTCTTTAATTTTGCTTATGTAGAGTAGTTTCTATTTCAGAAAGGGAAAAAATGCCTGGCACGCCTGGACGCACTGTTCTGGGCTCTGGCTGAACACTCATCATGGAAAGAGGCCGAGCTTCTCCTGGGCACTGGAGCCCTGCGATTGTTTGCCTTGCTAAAAAAAGGGATCATAACTTCTCTTAACCCTGAGATCTCTGGCATTTTCCACAGCAGGAATCAGACAAATCCGAGGAAGCCGAGGCCGCGGAGCTCTCCGGCGTGTTTATCCCTCGCTGAGCACGAACAATGCGCTCTGTGTCGCGCGACGGGCAGAGCAAGGCGCTGTCCCCGCTCACGGAACGCACAATTCCCCCTCTCTGGGAGCGCAGAACAGACGGGCCCATGTGTCGAGGCTGGGCTTGCTGGTGGAGCAGGTGTGGGTGGGAGCACCGAAACGCCAGGCACCAGCACGGCCTCCGACACCCCAGCTCGGCGAAGGCTCAAGAAACTCCTTACAGCTACCTGCCCTTTTCGTCTTGGCCCCGTTTCACTGAACGTGGCAGGGCCAGGGAAGAGGCAAAACTGCATGTTAAGGGGAGGTATGAAAACACACGTAAGGTGTCAGGAAAAGGACGTTTCTGCCTTGCTGAATAGCCTGTGGGATTTCGAAACATGCCGGAGCCTTTGAGACCTACTCCCAGTCTCCAAACAGTTAATGTGAAACAAACTGTGGCGTGGTTAAGCAATTCCTTTTTCACATGATGCAGCTGCAATTTGTTATTCATTGGCATTAGAACCAAACAACTTGGAAGTAAAATTTTTAGTCAAATCAGGACAGAGCTAAATGGCCAACTATCCTGCTACTATGTCTGCCTCAAATGCACTTTTTTCCAGATATTGACGCAGGCTTAGGTATTTGCATTTGCCCACTCTTTTCTAGGCGCCCAGCACAGTTTTGCTCCCCCAGCTTTCAACATAAGAGCTATATTAGCAAGATAGCTAATCTATGCAGTTATGTTATCATTTTCCTCACTGAAAGGACACGTGAGCTGCAACAAATCACTAATGCAGCTGGAGTACAGAAATCCATACCTCAGGGCTGCACCGACAGCAGGAGCAGCAGCGCAGCTTGGTAACAGTTGCAGCGCTCCCGGCTACATTGGGCAACCTTGGGCGACCTTGCTGACATTTTAAGCCACGCACTCAGTTCCTCTGAGCAAACTCAAGGTGAGCTGTATGTGGTGAACAGGCTTGCAGAGCTTTAGTGCGAGCCATGGTATTTTCTGGTAATTTTTTTCCTGAAACTTTTTTCAATGGCTTCATAACTGGAAGCTCAAGTAGAACTGAGCTACAGACAGTCGACATGAACAGTCAGGCAAGCGACTGATGGTGGGGTCTGGGCTGCGCCTCCATCGATTTATCCAGCTGTAGCACCACTGGTTTCCCTGCGCTCTCTGCCTGTTGGTGTTAATTTTCTTTCTGGCCCATGCACTCAAACCCGCTCTGTTTAAAGGGAACCACACAGCAGCTCTCCATCGTCCTGACCTGTCTGTAGTTACACCCGAGTCCTGAGCTCAGGTACTGAAATCAAGGGGCTCTGTGCCCTGCGGAGGTCTGCTGGCATAGAATTCACTCCCAGCATGTTTTTTAAACTATGAAAACTGAGATGGGAGGGTGTTAATCAAGGAGATGATGGTGTTAAAGAGGTGATGGTGCCTGGCATCAACTGTCCTTCTCTGGAGGTTTGAAGGTACAAGAAAAATCCTGCTTTTTTTTTGTTGTGAAATAAATAGCAATCTCACCATGGGCATTAGCTAAAGGGGGATTAGACTGCTCTTCTTGGATGAGAAAAGTTCAAGTTTAGTTAGTAAAGTCACTGTCGTCTTCTGCTTCTTTTGGTCTGTTAGATGCAGGTTTCCAGCCCTCTGCTCCAGCCTGACCTTCACCAAATGACCCGTGCTCAGAGCTCCCTACTCCCGATCGCGCTGTCAGACATCTCCTTCCTTCACCAGCTGCACAGGAGCTGATTTATTTGCCCTTTAAGAAAACCTTCTTCCCCTAGACATTTTTTCTTCCCATTATACAAACCTTTGTTTCCTTTACCCTGCCTGGTAAATGCTATTTATATCCACAGCTGCTGATGTATCTCCTTCCCAATAGCAGGTGAAGAAAATTCTTGTCACAGCACATGCTCTAAAAAATCCTAAGAGAGAATCTGTTTTCTGAAGCCATTTGATGCTACCTGTCTTTTGCCTTGTAGAAATTTTAGTGGCATGCAGGAAATGACCGGAATTTTCCTGGGAGGAGGGTAAAGCAATGAAAATTAAAGGAAAGCACCAAGCACACGGCTGAAAGCGGTGGTGCCACCTCTCCTCCCTCCTCCTCACACACTGAAGCAATGTGTCTTCTCCAGCCTTGGTCAAGCCAACTATGGTCCTTTTCCCTGCGAGATTAACTTTCTCATGGTTCATCTCCTTGAAGCACCGCACATCATGGGCAGAAGCGGGAAGGAAGAGAAGAAACCCCCCTTCCAGCAACAGCTATCCCGAGCAGGGCTTCGAGGTGCCCCTCTTAGCCCAGCACACGGAGACTGCCCATGTTTGGAGAGCCCTGGCCAAGGGTGGTTCCCTCGATGTAGCTCCAGCACCGCTCCAGATGCGAGGTGCCGTGGTCGCGCAGGTCTGGTTTCTGGCCTCAATTTAGCCACATGGAAATTTGCCAACCCAAGGGCAAGGGCTCTGTACGAGCTCCCTGCCTACCCGCTCCAGCTTCAGCCAGACGGCACCGCTGCTACGGACTCAGTCCCACCCCAGCAAGGCCAGACCAGGGCCCGGGTCAACCCAGAGCTCAGCCTTCCCCTGCACTGATCGCATGGGCGTACTGAAGAGCGACCTGCTGCACAGCAAGCTGGTCTCAGGCCTTAAAAGTTTTGCAATTGCTCACAGTGCGCAGGAAGGGAGGAATGAGCTGCAGTTCTGTCAGGGGAAGGGTCAATAAATTGTGCCTGAGCAATTGCCAATCTGATTACGTCCTCCGCTGGCTGCGGTGTTATCAGCTTCCTTCCAGGCACCAATGCGCTACAGCAATTAGTTTTAATTCAAGTGCCAGCACCTTGTGCTCAGGTTCAATGTGCTGGGATCTCGAGTGAGACTGACAAGATGTATCATAGCTCTGGGAGCTATCTTAAAAACACGCCACTGTCAAGTATTTTAAAGCGATGGTGCTGCTAAGGAGACGCTCCGAGGTGTTTGCTCTAGAGATAGCTTTTAGAAGACCCTGGACCTAATGTTCCACAACATACATGGGGGCAACCCTAAAAATAACAATGAGAGGAGCAAAGCATAAAAGGATATGGTGCAAAAGAACAAAAAGAAGACATTGCCCTGTTCCCTGAGAGACCAGCCATAAAGAAGAGCAATAGCTCCACATGAAACAGTAACAAGTTTATTCTAGGAGGACAAAGGGGAGAAGTCAAAGCAGAGCCACAGAAAAACAGAAGATTGTTCCTGTATGCTATTAAGAAAAGCTCTTGAGAGTGAGATAGCCCATCAAGAGCAGATGAATCTCTAGAGAGGGGCTGAAACCACTGCTAGAGTATTCAATAGGCCACATAAATGTGGGACTCCCAGGGTAGCAGTGCCAGTCCTGTGCAAACACCCCTGCCAGGGTATTTTCATAACACATTTTAGCCCACAGTGCCAAGCCGGCATGCCAGCCTGCAGGCATCACCGGCTGATATCCATTAGGCAGCAGCTGTAAAGCCCCCTGTGCCCGGGAACGCTACCCGCGGATAAGCACCCACGTGCACGGCTGTGCCTGTGACATATCTGCTCCTGGTACTGGCTGAGGCGATGGCCTCGGCTTCCAAAAGCTGCTTCGCTTTTGGGGCCCTTCTGCTTTGGAAAAGCAAGACTAACATATGAAAAGGTCCTGAGAAACACCTAGGAAAAAATAAAGTCTTTATTGTCATCTTGTGTTGGGGTCCTGACGCCAGAAGTGACCAGATTCACCACCAGCGCAGCCCGGGCAAGCAGGGCTGTGAAGGGGACACAAACGTCCCCGGGTGCCACGGGAGCAGGACGGGACGCGGGGTGCGCCGGGGGAGCCTGTGCCCTTTGCCTTCCCTCCGCGCAGCGCCGGGACAAGCGGCGCTTGGCCAGCGTGTTGGGTGCAGGCGCTTCCCACCGCCGCTGCCGGAGCTGCCCCAGAGCACAGGTCCGTTGTGCCCAGCGCCGGCCGCCACGAGGGGCTAGGGGCACTTTGCAGTTCCTTGCAGAAGGTCCACAGGCCCAGGGGGATGCAGAGCACAGCTCTGCCGGGCGGCCGGGACCGCCTCGGAGGCATCGCCTCTCCCAGCTCCTCGGGGCCGCCACGGGCTCCTCGCCTGCCTCCAGCCCTTTCCCAAAGGAGACGCCTGTGCCTTGCTCCTCCGAGCATCCCTCGCTGCACCTCGGCCCCAGCAGCGACCCTGAAGGTGACACGCGCGGAGGCCTCCGGCCGAGATGAGCAGCCTCTGCCAGGCAGCCCCGCGCAGGGCCTGCCCCAGCCCCCCAGCCAGGCAGAGACACCCCGGCTGCCCTGCTCCTTTCCCAGGCCTGATTTGCATTTTGGGTCAGGCAAGTGTTCCCAGCAGCCTCATTTCCCGGGAAGGATTTTATTCAGCCCCAAAGTCCTTCGCTGCTGCTTATTTGCTTCTTTCTCGTCCCCCCTCCCCGGCTTTCCTGCTTTTTGCCCACCCCCTTTGGCTTGTGTGGCTGCGAAGGAAAAAGTTTCCCTTGGCTGTACTTTCGCTAGGACATTTCAAAGTCAGGCTGAGATTGGTTGTAAACGAGGATAGATGCCAGCTTCCTTTTCACTAGATGCAAACCTACTAGAATAGCAGTGAAAGCTGTAAATTAGGTCACCTTTGCACAGGAGCTTCCCTAGCTTTTGCTCGGAGCAATGCTGTGCAAAACTCTGCTGACTATCACTTTAAACCTGTATCTGGTGCACTTTTACCCGGGGGGACGCGAGTGACGCGGTCGGAGCTCTCCCAGGGCTGCCCCGTCTCCTGTATAGGCACAGGATTTGGGCTCCGGATCCTCTGAGGTTGCAGAGTGCGTGGGAGGAGCGGCTGCGCTGCTGCACCCCAGCGCGGGGGCCTGCAAGCCAAAGGAAGGAGTGAGGGCGAACACAGGGCAGGGGCCCAGCCCACAGAGGAAAGAGGCTGCAGCCAGGGAAGACGGGCACGAGCAGAAGCATCTCTTGGATCAGTGAGGAACAGGCTGAGTGGCAATGCCGAGGGCTGAGGTGGCCCGATGGGTCTCCCCTTGGAGTACACGTGGCTTGCAGCATGGGCCTGCAGAGGCTCAGAAGAGCCTTTTAGGATATAACTGGTGGAGCAAGAGGGTTGCTGGTGCCAAGATGACGCATCTTGTGCCTCCAGGCAGGACGGACGGCTGGCTGCATGTGATCTCTTGCCAGTTAAACCACGGCTACCTTGGCATGCCATTTGCAAGATGAAGCCAGTTCCTTACTCCCTGAAATGGAAGATTAGCAACACGATTTTGGAAACCTGGAAGCCAGCAAGAGGGGATAAGAGCAGGCAATATTTCAATTCCAGAGTGAAAGATTCCCATGGAAGAGACTTAATGGTCTTGCATAAATTTTCTGACTTTGCAAAGCTCTTGCTAGTACAAGAAGGCTCTCCCCCTGGAGCCGCTTCTCGAAGGCTTTTCTTAAGACAGGCTACCTTCAGCCAGGTCTCCCTATCACCCCAGAGCCACCCCAGAGCCCTGGCTCCAGCAGCCATCAGGAGTGAATTCCCAGAAAAGAGCTAAGAACAGAGGAAAAATATACGATCCTTCCCCACCCAGCTTCCACAAGCATGTCCTGGTTCAGGGGTGATTTCTTTGTATTTAATAGCCCAGGGTATATTTGCCTTCAGTGAGTTGGTCTAATTGCTTCTTGAATCCATGTAACCTTGAGGCAATGTGTTCCACCCTTTAAATACGTGTCTGGTGAACGTCTGTCTCATGCCTGTCCTGAGCCTGCCTTCCCTTAGTTTCATCTGAGGCTCCTGCACTACGGGAGACTGCAACTAACTCAACATTCACCTTCTCCACGATTTTATACCCTTTGCATGGAGAAGGACACGCTGAGGTTTATGCAAGAAGCTGGGGACGAGGAAAAGGAGCCAGGCAACCTTGCAGGAGCACAGTTTGTGTCTTTTTGAAGTCACACCTTGTCGCTATCACCTCCTTTCCTTAGTCTCTCCTTCTGCGGCTGCCCTGTCGCCAGCCCTTGCTCCAACCCCTAGGACTCCGATCCCTCCATTTCCCCAGCCAGCACCTGCTGTCCCCGCCATGGCCTCTGCCACCCCGAAGGACAACGTGCGGTGTCGCATTGAAGAGATGGGGTTGTGAGGAAGGGACTGGGGCTGAGAGGGGCTCAGATCTGCAAGGCCAGCAGCTCCCACCAGCCCGGACTCTGCCCTGCTTCTCACCTTGCCTTTAGTGCTGTTTTTTTCCATGACCGAGATCTGTCTCCAGAGCTGGGGACAGGTACTCGGCAGGGAGACGGAGAAGGAGGAGAAGAGTCGAGCCCGTAGCCATGAACGCAGCTGCAGGAACATGAGAAAAGTAATTAGCGACTTGGCACAGTGCTTGGGAAAGCTGAAAGACTCTGGGAGAGGAGGGGAGAGGGGCCAGAGGATAAGTGGGGGAGCAGAGAGCAGAGCGGGCGAAAACAGAAAGCAAAACAGCCCCAAGTGCCCCTGGGCGCGAAGGAGAAAGATGTCGCAGGGCGGGCAGCCGCTCTGCAGCTCGCGGAGCCGCTCGCGGCACCTGCGAGGCCTCGCCCGCCCCAGGGCCCGGGGCTGTGCGCGCTCAGGGCTCCTTCGGGGATCGGAAATCCCTTGCAAACGTGGCTCGGCTCTGCGTGCCGCTTGTGCCGTCTCCACGGAGATGTCACGCTGGGAGCGGGAGCGAGGTCCACGCAGCTCCGAGCAGGGAGGGAGGGGGGCGGATCTCACCCTCGTGGTGCATCACGGCTCTAAGCAAGCACACGGACACAAATCACCCGTGGAAATGTCCCCAGCGTGCCGACCCGGCTCGCTTCACACGTGGGCTCCCCTTGCAGCTGCGGCAGCTTCGGGCGCTCTCGGGAGCTGTCAGCACCAAGGCCGCAGAGCCCCTTGCTGCTCCTCAGCTGAGCTCTCCAGGGACAAAACTGCCTCAAACTACACAAAAATACCCACTCTTTACCTTCAACAGCAACAGCAAAGCCTTAAATTTGCTTCAACTGAAGGGGAGAGCTGCAGCACAGATTATGGAGGCTGCAGGTCCCGGCTCCCTCTTGAGCAGAGTGACCGTGTCCTCCCGGCACGCTGGGAGCGTTGTGGTTTGCAGCTAGAGGATGCAAAGCTGGGCCCTTGCAGTTGTGTTTGTTTGCAGGATACTGCGCTATTTGGACAGAGCCTCGGGCAGGATGTGGTCTGTAGTAAACACAGGAAAACACAGGCTGGAAGTGGAGTTGAGTGGAAGGCTGGCTATGGTTTCAAGTTTTAATTAACGTGGCCCCTCTTGAGGTGGCCTGGGATCCTGTAAGTCCGGACTGAGGAAGGAAGGTAGGTTGCTGAGGGCTTCCTCTTCAACCTGTTGTACGGGTACCTTGGCAGTATGAGTGTCCTACGAAGAAAAATTCTACTGTCTTTCCTGCCAAAGAAGACTGCAAGTAGCTCCACGAAAACATCTGAATGCATTTAAAGGTTAAAAGAGAGCTTTGATAATTTTCTTGGACCTCAAAATCAAATGCGTATTTTAGCAGGAAACAACACTAAGCTTTGAAGTATCAGTTTTAAACAAGCCTTCATAAATCCAAGTGCTGCTTCTCAGCCAGGGAATAGCGGGGGTTACTAAAGAACACCCCAGGTCGTATGTTTGCTTCTTAATTTCCAAATTCCCGTGCTCAAAATGCCTGAAAACCTATAAATGTATTTACCATATAGCACTGCCCCCTGCTGTGAATTCATCATTCCCACACATTTCATTCATAGCAAATCCTCCTGATCGAAAAAAAATAAAAAACCTTTGTGAGATGCTGGGACATCATCTCACCCATGAGATGGTGAGACTTTTACAGCCTATTTGTCTGCTAGATGTTCTGCAGCACTGTCACGAAACAGAGGTTTCCTCAAGATGTTAAGAGGAAGAAAGGGCAAGAACAGAACAAAAAGGGTAGAACAAGGGACAAGGAATTAAGCAAATGTATCTTCTTACCCTAAGAAATCCCTGGCTGATACCTGAGAGCTGGAGGCATCTGAGCCGGTGGCAGCTGCAGATGAGGCCTCTGACCCTGAGGCTTATGCAGCCCCTGGGACACGTTGTGTGAGTAACGCAGCAGCCGGTGGCCAGCAGCACCGGCTGTGCACCCTTGCTGATGCAACCGGGCCAAGCTGACGGGCACGTGAAGCACTTGCCTGCCCTTAACGTTCAGCGGCAATGCTGAAAAAAATATATTTCTGATGCATCATTACACTAGAAAGTGCATTGGGTTGAATCTCGCAGCCACAGCATTCAGGGAGTTGTGTCCGTAGACAGCGGTGGAAGAGGCACCACCAGAAAATCTCCAGGCGCTCACTGGGAGCAGCACGGTGGGTACCATGCCCATGTGGTGGATGCCGTCAGCCCTCCAGCAGCGTTTTCCCCACTGGCTGGGACATGGAAATGCACACCAGTGCCATTCCAATTGCAAGAACCAAAGCCTCCTGTGCAGCCAGCAAGTTTACTTTTCACTGCAAGAAACTGCACCAGGGCCAAGCAAGTCTGAGCTGGCTGTAGCTCTTACAACGCGCTGCTCTTCTCACAGTAGCCAGGACAAGTGTTTACAGAGCCTTGCCTACAGTTTAGCCACACTCAGGGTAAGCCTGGTTACTCAGAGCCTCATTTTTGGTAGCTCAGTCTGTCACTGTGTGACTGATTTGTCTGCAGCTGTTTTGCTGGACCGGGTAATTTTTATGGTGGATAATGTATTTCAAAGGTGCCTTCATGTCATGGAGGTGATTCTGTTTTTCTCGTTTCTGCACAAGAGCACAGTCATGAAAGGCCCAGTCCTCCAGCTGCTGAAGTCCATCACAGCTTTGCCCTTGACTTCAGGAGAGGCTGGAGCAATTTTTAAAGAAAGAAGAGAAAAAGATCTGTTTGCAAGAATGAAGCAAATGCACATAAAGTAATTACTCAGCGTAGAGTCCCTGTTAACATCCATGCTGCAAGAGGAAAATTTGCAATGTTTTTGTAAACAAAGGCTACAAAGACGACAGGAAGTTTTGGAAAGTGCATATATACTAGATCAAAATGCAATTAGGGTTTGCTGGCTCTGAAGAAACTACCAGATGTCCTGGCAAAAATCTACCCCGTAGCAGATCGTGGAGTATTGTATGTTAACCTGTAAAATGACTAGTCAGATACTTATCCCTGATGGGATAAGAACAAGTGATATTCGCAAAACGAAGCCCCAGGGCACATTGCCTGCAGAATAGCAATTCCACCCACACCACAGAGACACGGCTGGAAGCTAAGGAAGGAGAGAGAAGGGCTTCTCACGCTGCTGCGACTGGCGCCTTGCGCAAGTGCAGACACAGACCGCTCTAAGAGGGGCTTTTTGGCTAGGGAGATCGGTGTGGCCAGAGCAGAGCACCACGAAGAGCAACAAGGCTCTCGGTGTCGCTGCTTCCCCCTCAGCTGCAGCACAACCACCCGCCTCGGATCTGCCGTCCTCCTTGGGAAGCAGGTTAATGTTGGCTCTGGAAAAGCACTACTGGAGCTGGTGAGTCAGCCAAGCCACCACAAGAGCCATCGTAGCATTCCCTGCTGGCTTGGGAGACTCTAAGTTTGATTCTGCAAGTTGGCCTCTTATTCCTTGTGTCAGCAGTGCCCAGAAAGAGGTAGAATATTTTACTTTATTGGGGACATCTATGGCTGAGTCTGGAACAGTGACAGGTGCTGAAGAACGGCTCTGATGGCCTGGAAAAGTCACCGAGGTGACACGGTGCAAGGGATGTATTTCTGTAGCCTCCAAACTTTGCCAAACCCCTCTTGATCAGACAATGGAAAAGAAAGGAGTATTTTCAGCTCTTCTGCCATTTATTTTTGTTGATATGAGTCACTGCTGCCATTAAATTAAGTGCATCCAGGTTATACGAGAGTGAATTTATTCAGGGTTTAAAATAGGTTAGCACAATGCCACTGAAAAATTACTTAGCTTGCATCAGAGCTCAGCGCTGACCTGCCCAAGTATTTCTGCCCAGGAATAAAAACAGGCCTGAAAGTCACAAATGAGAAGACAGCTGGCAGGATGAAATGAAGAAAGCGAGAATGTCAGCTGCGTCTCCAGGGACCTGGGAGGCTTTGAACTGAGCCCTGCCAGACAAAAGAGGAGTCTCGTTGCTGGGCTCTGGCAAAATACTAGCAACAGCAGCTCCTGTGCTCCTCCAGGGTGTAAGGGAGAAGTGGCAAGCAGGGGAAGAACGTGGGTGCCCCAGGGCAGCACTGAGGCTCATGTGCTGCCAATCTCTGCTGCCCAGCACCAGCCCGAAGAGCGGCCGGCCCCACGCGGTGCCAGCGCTCCGGGCGGCGGGCAGCACGAGCAGCCGGGGCCGCCTGGTCCTGGTGCCGCGGGCGCCCCCGCCGACCCGCCATGCTCTTAGCTGCTGGAGGCGGACTTTGCACGCGTATCCATGTGGATCCGCACCGCGTCTGCTGCATAGGGCGGATTAATTACATACCGATACTCATTTTTGGGCCAGTAAGAATAAATGCTTACCCCAGTACTTGGAAACCCACTTAACCACTGTGTGTAGTTATATTACCACCTCCTTTAGTGCATCAGCTATATGGGTATAACTGGTGTATCTGCTTCATGCCAGAATAACTCTTCTTTTTCTACAGACGATCATTTATCACAGTTGAGGTGTTTTTATATGAAGACAACTGTCCCCACTTTACCTGTAGGGATACAACTTTTTCATATGCACAACTCGGCACAAGGCATCTTCCACGCGACAGAGATATGGAAAGGCTCTTTCATTTCATGAGAAAGGTGCCTACTCACGCCCGTGTGCTTCGCTGCAGGAGAGAAATTCCTTCCTCCAGCAGTGCCGGGGAGCAACCGCAGAGCAGAGCCAGGAAAACGGGACCCCTGATGTGGCAAGAGATTCTTCAGAGAAATCAGGCTTTTGCCTCCGGTGGGGACAGTGGAGTTGTTTACTCCTTTTCTGCTCAAACAGGGGATAATTAAAGCAGCCCAGAAGCCCTGCCAGGTGCGCGTGAGTCCGTGAGGGGCTGAACAGCTCCCTTGCGCCTTGTCCCGCTGCGCCAAGCCGCCCGCTTTGGCTGGTGACACGAGGCTGGCGGATAACGGATAACGGGTGAGTGGCCCCGTTGCTACGGATACCTCCGGGCTGCCGAGGAGGTTTTGCTCGTTGCACTCGCGTCAGGGCCTGGGCACAGCTGGGGCTGCCCTGGCCAGAGACAGCGACCCCGGCCCCCCAGGACTCTGTGCTGGCACCACTGGAGCTCTGTGTCCTCGTGAGCCACCGCTCTGCTTCAGCCTTTCCCACTCTGGGTAAGAGTTTTACTCACGTGGGTTTTGCCTTCATGTTATTTTGGGGAGATTTAGGCGGTGCAGCGAGTCAGTGGCGTGTTCAGCTTCCCTCTGCTTGCAGAAAGCCTCCCTGCATCACCAGCCCTCTAAGTGCTCGCTATTAAATTATCCATCAGAGCTGCTGCTGCAGAAGGGAGCTGATTGTGCCATCTTTGCAAAGGATATAAATAGCCAATGTCACATGAAGCAGCAGCAGAGAAGGCTGAGGCGAGTCTAGCAAAGGCAGTGAAACTTTTCCCTCGGCTGCAACTGGTTTCTTCACCTTCAGATTGCAGGAATTAGTGGGAAAAGAAAAAGGCTCTCATTTCTGCGTGATCCAACTGCAAACAGTCAGACTGCAAAAAGTCTCAATTTATGCTGTTGACCTGCACCCATTAGCAGGGAGTGGGGCACTGGATACCACGCGTTTCTCCTCAGCAACCCAAAAGCTCTCAATCATAAAAACCCTGCCAATTTCCTCCAGTACTTCCAGAAAACAGCTCGTTTTTTCTTTACACAAGAAGCCATCCAGCTACACTGAGAGCTGACAACACGATTGCTGCTCATCCCCTAGGGATGGCTGAGGTTGCCTTCCAGGTCTTAGTACCGGCTGCTATACGTGCGGGCTTCATGACGGAGGGTTAGTTCACAGGGAAAATCAGCAGGAGCCCCGCTCGGGGCACACTGCTTAGCTGAGGTTTCCCTGCGGATATGCAAGTGCACATCCTGCCCGGCCCGGGCTTCAGCTTCTCGGGGCTGCAGCTCTGTGCGGACAGGGGAAGGCCCCCGTTCGCAGGAGGGTTTCGGTGGGCAGCAGCAGAGTGGGATGCACGAGTTTTACCCACGTGCAGGCTTTGGGTAGTTGGTTTTTGCCTTTCATGTAGGGAAGATGATATGCTACCAGAGCAGAGGAAAATCACGTCTCCTCCTTCTCACTGGTGGGAGGGACCCGTGGAACAAATTGCGGGGAATCTGAACCCACACCTTATGGTTCAACAGCATCTCAAAAAAGAAAAATAAGCGGTAAATCCTTTACACTTCCTTAGCATCCCCTAAAGACCCCGTGGGAAGTCAGGTTTGCCCAAAGCACACCTGCTCCACAGGGAAACGTCAAACCCAACAGCAGGGCGTTTCTTTAGGGCACCTTACTCACGCGCAGCGCGGAGCGTGTGAAACGGCGGCGCAGCCACAACGCGCAGCCCCTGCGCCCCTTCCCCGGGGCAGCGGGGAGCTCGGCCGCCCGCCTGCCCTTGTGCCGCGCTGCCCGGGGACTCCAGCGGCCCTGGGAGCGCGTCCCAAAAGCTCACGTCCAAAAAGCTGTGGAGGCCGCGGGAAAGCGGGCCGAGCTCCCAGGCGCTTGCTCGCACTTTGGCCCGCGCGGCGCACGAACCCGGAACGCGTCAGGCCGTGACTCACGAGGGAAGAGCCCGGCGGGGCCTGCGTGGGCGTCAGCCGCAGCACTGCACACACACGCACATCTGCGCTCGCAGCCCCAGCACGGAGCCCGGTGCTCCCGGCACACGGATATTTCCAGGAGAGATGCTAAGGGCGCCGGACCACACGCTGCGAGCCACGAGTGCCCACAGAGAGCCCGACTCCGCGTGCAGAAACTGTGGGAATCTGCCTGCTTGTTTTTATGACTAACCACGACTCATCCAACCCCAGGAAAGTTTCTTCACTGATGGAGATGTTAAGCCACGGAGGAGAAAATGCAAATAGTTCAGAAAGATCCTGGTTTGCTAGAAGTTCCAGCTGCAACTTGTAAAGCAAATTGCCATGGTAAATACGTATTAGTAAGGCTGAATCATCTCCCCATCCTCTGCACATTTTCACTTTGACATTTGTTGTCCTTTTTCTTCTGTTTAATGAGTGAAAAGAATACACTGGAAACTTGTGTCGGTGCATCTTAGCAGTTGAAAAACTATTATGAAGAAAAGCATACTTAAAACAGCTTATAGCTTATCTAGCTGAAGATAGCACATATAATGATGCCTTTAGTGAAATGCTGTCATGAATTCTGGTCTTCTTTGTAGGAAATCAAAAATAAATAAATCTGAAGAGCTAAAGTTATTAATGCCTGGTTTTCTTTCTGCCTTTCGTTGCCATCAGCTTACATCAGTACACATAAATTTTGACACTTCATCTTTACATATTTTGCATAATTCTTAGATGCTCTATTTGGGAGTTTAATGAAATCTGTAGGAAAGACAGTAGGCATTTGATGCAAGTACATTTTACAAAGTTGGCAATTGCGATGGCTGCTCTCTGTGTTATGAGCACTGCTGGCCCTTGCTCCAACCCATTACTAATACCAGGAAAAAATTGTCTTTCTGAATAACTTCAGTTTGGCTTCTTCTCAAATACTAAGAGCACCAGCCCCTGAGTGAGGCAAACAACCCACCCTCTGCCGCTAACTGGGTGTCTTTGCTCTGAGCGTGTTTGTGGCAGGCAGGTGATCTGGCTTCTTTTTCAAATGGGAACCAGCTGTTGTAGAGCCAGGGCCAAAGCTGCTGCTCGTAACTGAACCGGACGCTCTTCATGAGCCTGAAAGGCATTGCACAAAAATACAGTGCAACACCTCAAACCAGCCCGAGGTTGGATCCATTTAATAAAGCCTTAAAGAGAAAACCCAACAAACCCAACAATGATTTTAAGAACATCTTCGTCCAGATAACATGACATAAATCGCTGGGAAGACGTGATTTCCTGCGGAGTGCACGGTGGGGCAGGAGCCTCCTGCCCGGGTGTGATCTCTTCAGTGCTCCCAAACTCCACAAGATGATGACTAGTAACAGCACCGAGCACGGCACCGAGTTAGAGGTTAATGCCGCCTGCTGAATTACCCACCCGTCCTGCAATGCACCTGCAGGGCCTGAAATAATCCCGAGGCAGCCCCAGGGAACCTGCCCTGCAGGAGTTTGCAAGGTAATAACAAATCAGAGTCAGCAGGGATGCTAGTGGAAGAGCAAGGGATACGTCCCTTGTGGCAACTCATCTTCCAGCAAGTAAATGAGCTGAGAAATCGAATGCATCGACTAAAGGGAAACATGTTTAACACAGGCAGCAGGTGGAGGGATGGGGGAAGCATGGTCTGAATCAGCTTTCATTACTTTTAAAGTGCAATTTTAAATAGCCCACAGGTACAAATATTAATAAACAGTTTGCATGGCTGGTAACTGCTCAGATTTGTCCTGGCCCCTTTGTGCACAGCAGGCAGGATGTGGGCACAGTTGCCTGTGGCTTCGAGGAGCATTTGAGAGGGGACATTTCCCATGAGGGGGGGGAAAAAGGAGCACTTGCTTCCAAACCCAAGGAAATACTGTAGTCTGCTCCTCCTTCACTGAACAGCAGTGTTCACATAATTCATGGCTCAGAATTATCACTCTGCTTTTTGCAGAGATGCTCTGCACTTGCTGCTTCACTCATTGCTTGAGATGCCACGTTTTTCCAAAGACATCGGTGCTGGCGACATGTTCATCCCAGGCCTTGAAGCCATCTGAGTTGCTCTTCATAGCTCCCAGGTTTAAAAGGCACCCTCGGGACCTCCTGACATTTCAAGCCAACATGGAAAAGCGCATTGAGCCACCCGCCGGCTTAAAAAATGAAACCAGCCGCAAACCCCTTTGCAAGAGCCCCCAGAAAAGGGCCACAATTAACCAGCCGGCAGTGCCATTTGTCCCCAGCCTGGCCCGTTGCTCCGGGCTTTCACAGGGACCCCTCTCCATCCTGTCGCCCGAGCAGCGAAGGGGCATCCTTTGGAGCTGAGAAAAGGCGTGATTAATGCTTGGCCAAGGGCCCTCCGCGCTGGGGAAGGGGGCCCCGCGAGGCCGCGGCGCCCCGCGCGCCTCCCCCTCGGGAGCGCTCTCGGGCTCCCATCGCGCTCGCGGCGGACAAAGGGAGGGCTGTGCGCTTGGCTGGCTCCGGACGCGGCTCTTTGTGCGCCCTCCGTGCGCTGCGCGCATCGCTCACAGCCCTTGAATAAAGAGGACCTCTCGCAGGACAAAATCGGGGGGAAAAGGGCCTCTCTATTCAGCGGGCGCTTGGATTAGCATACGGACAACAAAGCCCTTCCCTGGAAGCCAGGGGAAGAGCTACATAAATAAATAAATAATCAAGCCACACATTTCCTGCAAATATGCCGTCATCATCGAGACTTGAACCTGGAAACTTGGAAAAACAAGTTTAGCAAGAAAGTGAAGGAGTCGCTTAATAACGTCCTCCCGCCCCAGTCCGAGCTCCCCATCGCCAAGCTGGACGAGCAGCTGGGAAAACGCAGGCCCAGAGCAAGGGGCCCCCGCTCGCCGCCCACCACCCGCAGCCTCCACCAAACGCGCGCGGGCCTAGCGGCCCTGGGCACTGCGACGTGGAGCCGGGCGTCCTGCGGAGCCGACCTGCACATCCCGTTGGCTTCCAGCTGAAGTCCCACCGCGCCGACGGGAAGAGACCTTGTGAACACGTGCGCGGGAGGGCTCAGCCACAGCAGAGTGAGCCTGCGCTTGAAGGCAGCCGAGGCAGCAGACAGGGCATGAGACGGGTTTACAAGTAAATTCCAAACTGTATTTAATACAGCGTTGCCACCTCCAGCAGTTTTATCAGTGCTCACGGTGCAGCTGCTGCCTTTCTGCAGGTCTCAGCTCCTGAAACCTTCTGCAGGTTATGCCAGTTCCTTCCTTGTCTCTTTTCTACTCCTGCTCATGCTGGCGGAAAAAAATGAAAACGTGGCCTGGGCTGTCATCTGAGGGCTCCAAATAGAAAAGACCAAAGGAAAAAAAAAAAAGGCAGGGTTTTATGTCTTGTGATTTTGGAATCAGTCTCATTATTTCTACATCTTTGAAGCTGGCAATGCAATTAGTAAGCTGGACTTTCCACAGTCTCTGCTGTGTTGCTTGAAAGTTTCATGAGTCCCTGTGGAAGCTGCAGCAGAAAAATTATTAAAAACACAAAACAAGGGTAATTGCTGAGCGGGCATCTACTTAATCAAGTGGTCTGGATTGCCTGGGGGCAGCGACTCTAACACTCACCAGCTCTAGCCACAGGTTTCAGAGAGATTTTTGAAGGTGGCTGTCATTACCCTCATTCCTGGAAGCAGGAAAACTGAGAGGCAAAATGTCTTGCTCCAATGATGTGGATTGTCATGGGAGACTGGCGAGTGGGACATCGCTGTTTTATGTAAGGTGTACATGGACATACATCCACATACAAGGCTGTGGCCTATTTAAGACGTCTGGCAGTGCGTGGCCTTTCATGCTCCATGGAATATCGCCCGAGCAAAGACATTTCCTGTTGTGCGGGAAATTTGTTGTTGTGGGGACTTCAGCTGACAGAAAATGACCCATTTCAAAGCTGTTTTCATAAAAACCACTTACATGTTCCTTCCACTTTTCCCTTCTTCTGGATCTCTTTCTTGCACGCCATGCTTATCCTATTTGTTTCTGTTCATCTCTAAAGTGAAGGGAAATGAGTTTAATGGTGAGGAGGGACACCAAACTCACGCTTACCTGATATCAGGTATACGTGATGTATGTAATATCTGCTGGTCTGGACCATCAATGGCCCTGTTTGAGTTGCAGCAGATCAATAAAAGAAGTGCATAAAGAGGTGAAATGTGATAAAAATCTATGAATGTGACTGCAAGGAAATGCAAGTGTCTAAATCAAAGAGCAATAAAACTGACTACAGGGACTTCTGAGCACAGAAGTCGCTGAGACAAGATTATCAAAAGCTGCTTGTTATTAAGGAATGTTATTAATGTAAGGGAACTCTTGTCATCCTTAGAGAGATTCTGCCTTTGCTTCGTTATGGAAATGCCTCCCTCAGGCCGCAGTTGTTTGGTTTTCTGCCATAGATGAAGGTGGCCCAAAGGGGATTGATTCATCACCCCGTGTCTCCTGCAGCAAACCAGAGCGGCCAGCACAGGCTGGCGAACGCTGCCCGAAGAGCAGGGCTCTGCCAGACGCGTCTCAGGAGTGACTCTGCCATCCAAAAGACTCTCGTGTGCCAGTTTCTGCTTCCTCCTCGAGCAGCCAGGCTTCCTGACAGCAGGCAGGAGGTTCGGGAAGGCAACATTACTCATGCAGAAATGTTTCTGGAAACGTGCTCCAACAGGAGAGAAAGCCAGCGCGTGTGTTTGTGTGACACCAGGTACTACCCGGGGTGCAGGCCGGAGATGAGAGCCACATGCAAAGGGCTTTGGAGCCTGGAAAACGAGACAGGCGAAATGCTGCGGGACTCAAAGAAGGGAGGATGTATATATCATATCACATCATCCATTGCTTCTCTTTGAGCATTCATATATTAACCACTGAGCACAGCTGGGAGTAGAAGGCAGGCTTCACTATTCCATGTCATGAATCATGATAAAAAAAAAAAAAAAAAAGGGAAAAAGATAGGAGTTAGGCTTTTCCAGCTAGAAGAAAGGAAACACATAGAGACAGACTTAGAGTAGGAAAAAAAAAAAAAACAGGTAAGGAAGAGAGGTGAGACACCAACCTATAAGTAAAGCCAGTGCCCATCTGACCCTGGATATATGGCACCTTATAAGTACTTAAGTGACTTAGACAAGATGATTTACTTCACAGCTTACATGTGGCATGACTCTGGGAGACAAGAAGCAGCAAGGAGCTGGATGTGAAGATCTGACCTGAGCGAGGGGGATTAGCACAGCACCAGGATTATCTGAGAAAGCCCAACCCAGATGCAGCTCAGTTGGGTCAAGCGAGCAGTTGAAGCTGGAGTCCCTTGCCAAAAGACTCAGTCACATAAATACAGTCCGCAGTGCTACACACCCATGTGACTCAGGCTCATGGCATTTTAAGCTATTCCACAATGAAAAAAAAAAGAAAACAACCACAAATGTGAAGCTTTTGCAACCAAGAGGCCTCTGCAGCCATTGCAGCCATTGCAGCAGTGTCCAGCATAGCATCTCATACTGCAGGTTATCCTGCCAGGCCAGGAGCTGAGTTCACTGTATCTTTACTCTAGTCCTCTGTTTTCCAGTTGGGATGACTGGATGCTCAGTGTTTCTAGGCAAAATTGCCCTCCCAAGCCCTGCCGCTCTGAGCTCAGCTCTGCTTCTAGCTGGAGAGTGCAGGGGCCAGGCGGAGGAGACCTGGCACGTACGTGCAAGCAGCCAGAAGTATTCCCAGCAGAGGATGAGCTCAGTGCCGCGTCAGGCAAAGAAAGTTGGGAGAGGTTTGGGAACGGCGACTGCTCCTGTTCTGCAGCTCGCTGTGAAAAACCACAGCCGGAGGAGGAGGTTTTCTGGGGAAGTGGCACAGAGCCACTGCTATTTCTCTTTGCTCCTTCGCTCCTTCTCCAAACAATCTGCAGCGGTTGTGCCACGAGGGACAGTCTTGCAGCACATGCCCTGAAGGGGATGGCGGAACAAGGGGTCTGGTGGGACGAGAGCAGAGAAAGGGGACTCTCCCTGAAGCAACGACGGTCGCCTCCACAAGGAAGAGCTGCTTCGAGCCCAGAAGGGGCTTAAAGGCTCCCAGAGACGGTTAGCGGACACGGACCTCCCCGGCGGCTCCCCAGCCCTGGCCTCCGCACACCTGAGCAGAGGGGCTCCAGCGCAGGGCTGGGCAGCGCCCTTCCCTCCCAACGTCATCCTCGTGATCGTAGAAAAGGCTGTGAGAAATCTGTCCTTTCACTCCCCAAAATATTCCCTGGACATCACTACCATGAAAAAAAAGCAACGGAAGTTTGCTGTAGCAAGCTAAATTTGCACAGTGTTTACAAACATTTGCGGCCATAGCGTGGCAAAACAAATGCTGCCAGTGCTCAAGAAAAACACAGAGTTTTCCTTTCCCCATGCACAAATATTTGTACTGTCCTGCCACTGAAAACTGCTGACTTGGGGCAGGCAAGCAGCCCTGTAGCTGCCCGGGGCAGCCCAGAACCTCCGGCTCTGCTGCGTGCAGAGCTGCAGGCTCTGTGCAGGCGCGGAGAGCGCCCGGGGCCAGCCAGGGCCAGCCCACAGTGCCACCCTGTCCCCTGCAAATGCACTCTGCAGCGGCTCTCGTCTTCCCGGAGGACAGCAAAGTTGTGTTCATTCCCGATAAACTCCCAAAGTTTGGAGGGGCGTTTTGCTAAGAAACAAAAATGGAGTTTCCACTTCATCCGCTGGCCCTGCTGGAAGGTGCTTGCGGCGGATATACAAGGGAAACACAGTGGGAAGCTGGTGAGGTCTGAGCACATGAGCCCCCAAAACAACCCGTTCTCCTTCCTCTGTGGCGCTAATGAGGATTTGCGCTGGTCTGCGCTGCTTTTCCGTGAGGAACGGCACCTCGCCATCGTCCTGCGTGCTGGCTCGCCGACAGCCCCCGGCACCCGGTGCGGGGCGTTCGGATACGGCCTCTTTGAGAGGCTCACGGTGACTCGGGGGGCTGCCCTGCACCTGCCCACTGCCGCACGCGGGGCTGGGAGCGGAAGGGAGGCCCTGCCTCCGCGGCGGCTCCGGTTCTGCTCCTGGGCCGCGCTCCCGGCCTCCGAGCTGCAAGATGCAGACGCTTAGCAAGGAAAAAAAAGCATTCCCCACCGCAAGCAGACTCGAGCATCATTTCCACAGTGTCACACGGCCCCAGACGGCACAGAAATTAGGGACCTGGCAGCGCTCGGAGGCCGCTATCCAGCTGCGCCTGAAAGGGGGCCGGGAGAGATGCCGCGCCGAAACCCCCTCCGCTCTCTTCCCGGGGATAAAGGAGAGGGAACAACCGGCCCTGATTAAAAGCATTTTTCTAAAGCGCTCTCTGCATGCAAAGATTTGGTTCAAGGAGCATTAAAATCACGGCTGTCAGCTCGGAAACAAGGGGCCGAGGGAAATGCGGGCCAGGGGCACGGGTTGCCATGGCGATGCCGCGGACCCTGCTGCCTAATGGGCTTTCTTCCCAGGAAACGGCGGCACAAAACCCGCCGGGAAGAGCATCTCCGGGGAAAATCCCGCCCGCTGCTTGCGGCCTGTGCGCGGAAGGGCAAGTAAGGCCCTTGACGATCACCTCTTCTCCCAAATCCAGTGACTCTGCACTACTTGCTTCCCGAAAGGAGCACAGCACAAAGCGCGGCTGTCACTCGGCTATTCCCCGTAACATTCACCATACTAAAAAAATAATGGTATTAACTAAAATATTCATGAGTGCTGGCTGATCTGCTTCTGCTCTGATCAGGGGAACCTTTAGGGAATACCGGCGATTCAGGGCTTACCTGGAAAAACCCGCAGCATTGTGGATTAGCGAAACGTATTTTATCTCAGCGAAAATCTAGGGATTGAAACGTGAGGCGGAGAGAGAGGGTGTCTCTCAGCTTTGGCAGAGCTTCATTCGGTGACATCTGGCAAGTCACATAAAACCCTCCGTGCTTCAGTTCCTCTGCACCACCTGTAAGCTGGTAATATTATTAGAAGTAATGATTTATTTTCACAGATGCCACAAGATTTAATTATTTTACGGTTTTGGGCTGCATTTTAGTGATATCATCTATAATTTATTACAAAGAACTGACAGGCAAATGTGTGCGTCTCCATCTTACTGCAGAGGGTAAAAACCTGGCATATGACAGGGAAGATTTTCCTTTAGTCCAGGCGCTAGGCGTTTTATGCTCTGGAGCAGAGAGATCAGAAGTATCTCTCTGCTAAACCTAGGAAATCCCAAATTATCACAGTGGGTAGCCCAGAGCAAGCCCAGAAGTCTTAAAGGGTCATGAGTTCAGGTTTGACCTGCTGCATTTATTGCCATGGCTGGATCCCGCAACTCTAATGCTGCTCCCTCTTGATGCAGCACTAATTAGTGCATTGGCTGAATATAACCTGCACTTGTTGTAAGAGAGCTGCGTTGCCAGGAGAAAAAAGGAGTAAAACAGTTACATTATATTAAGGATAAGAAACCGTGCAGAAATGACTTTAGATGAGGCAATAGAGGAAAACAGTAAGTGGGAGCTGAAAGCCCCACTACCCCGTCCAGCTCGCTGCCATCTGGGACAACTCTGCCCTTCCTGGGTTATGTAAGGAGATTACTGCCCTCACCATATTAAGAGGAGAGTCAGAGCTCCTGATTTTTAGTCTCAAAGCCAGCTTTCTGCAACAAAATTAGAGAAGTGTGAAGACCCCTGCATCGGTGACATTTGCAGGCTCATCTCAGTTATAGTGAAGATGTAAAGGTCAATTTCAAAGAAAGAAAATAAAATGACATGCATGTCTTCTGCTTCTCTCCACTAAATTGGACCAGTCAGATTTAGAAATCCCAGGAAATCTATAGCAATCCTTCCTTTGTCACTATGGAGCGAATCCTTAGTAATGTATGATTTAATGCAAGTAACATAGAATGTAACAACACATATATTTTTAATGGTTGGGAAGATGGACATAGAGAGGAACAAAACGAGCTTGCCAAGGTCATGCAGGAAGACGCAAGCAAACCTGCGATGATTTCTTAAACTTCAACACCAAGCTTCTTTCTTAGTTAGGCTGTATAACTCAGCTAACTAATATAATACTTAAAATTAGGAAGTCTGTTCCAAAATATATGAGCATGGAGGTAGAGCCACAGCTGCTTCACTGTCCCCAGATGTGTAGAGGGAAAACTCATACTGGCTCAACAACATTCTTACTGATGGTAAATGCTGCAGGACAGTGCCCTTACTTTATGTATATATGTTTTGATGGGAGGGGGGGTAGGCCATTTCTAGACATCATCTGTTATTTGATTTTCTGGAACCAGGAGCCACACATCTTTTTTTATTAAATACTTGTCCTTCGGAGCCACAGCTGGAGGAGAGACTCTATCCCCCAGCAGCTCTCCGAGCTGAGAGTTACAGGGAATCCAACTGAAAGATGCAACTTGCATGTGATTAGATCTTTTTTGCATAAAATTCAGTCTTTTTGCTGCTATTTCTGACAAACTTACACTTCTTTCCCTCACCTTCAGATTTACACAAACGCATTTATCATTTTCTCACCTTTGCTTCCCTCCAGTCCTGAATGTTAGAGGATCAAGGGATTATCTGCCTTTCAGGTGCCTGAGGACTACCCTGGGCCACTGCTTCCCTGATCCTCTCCGAAATCTTGTATTTTGAACCAAAATACAATGGTATTTTCTGAATGGCCAGGGCTTCCCTGCATTCAGAAAACCTATTCTTACAGCAGATCCGAGGACTTAATCCACTCAGTTTTACTCCCCAAAGATTCAGCCCGAGTTTACGCAGCGCGGGCTTGTCTGAATGCATTCATGGACTGCCACAAAGCCTCCTTTGGCAGCGGCGAGAGCAGGGGAATGTTACAATGGATGAGCTCATGCGTTCCCTGCAACAAGCCCGGCATTGTGCGGGCACCGGAGCCTTGTGAATGGCAGCGAATTCACTGAACATCAGGGGTCGATGACGTAGGAGTTAAGAGCCGGGTTGTGCAGTACATAACATTATTTTCAGTGGTCGGTTGGTTTAAAACAAGGTTAAAAAATAGATTTTGCAAATATGCTGGGCAAGGAGGAGAGACTGGGCCCTTTCGTGCAAAAATCTCTCAGCTCTGTTATTCTCTGTGCATGAGCCGTATTTGCTGGAGCACTGAAGAGCCTGCTCCCACTGAAGTCAGTTCTGAAACTCTGCCTTCAAGAAGCAAAACTGCTATTTTGTAGTCTGCAGAGCTGTTCTGCAGCACTAACCAATTCTTCAGTTTCATCCTTCAGTTGCCGGAGCTTCTGTTTTTTTCCATAGAAACAGTAATGCACAACCAACACACTAATAAACTACCACTTCACTGATAAACTACCGCTTGTATATAAAAGTAGAAGATAAGTTATTGCACAGGAAAGGCAGTTTAAATATTATGCTTGGTCTAGACATATAATCCTAAAAACAGGTCCATATTGAAGTACTTTCCAAGTGAAACCTCAGGTAGAACAATGCAGAGAACTGCAAATACAGTACTTAATGCTTCAATTAATAAATACTGCAAAATGGCTGAAGAGGTTAAGAAGGGATTTATGTGCAAACCGTGAAGACCATTAACTCAGGTTCCTATTTTGAGATTGGCTTGATGGTAGGAGATTAAAACAGAGACGGAAACAAATTCAGAACAAAAGCCAAAATGCGCTCATTTACAACAGAGAACAATTTGTGGAATGAGTCTGCTTAGGCAAAAATGTAGTAAATATTTAGATAAAGAAACATTATGAACGCATGGACCTGCCGTATGTCTCTTCATGGCTCTCCTGCATTTTGAAACAATGAAATAAATATAAACGGTTTAGGATGATTCACTCCTCAGAAATATATGAAGGGTGTCAACCTGAAATGATTGCAGCTCGTGAAGTTCTTGCGTTGCTGAATTTTAGGAATTTCCTGCAGCCCATGAGCAGTTGGAGTGACACCTCAGCCAAACAGCATGCTCAGAGTGCCACCTCCTGGCAGCCTGGCTTTCCTCCCTCCACTCAGAAAACACCCACCTTCCTGTGAGGGTGCCAGAGCCCTGGCACAGGCTGCCCAGAGAGGCTGTGCAGGCTCCTTCTCTGGAGATCTCCCAAACCCGCCTGGCTGCCGCCCTGTGCCCCGTGCTCTGGGTGTCCCTGCTGGAGCAGGGGGGTTGGACTAGGTGATCCCTAGAGGTCCCTTCCAACCTCAAGCATTCTGTGATTCTGTGATCAGAGCCCTCCATGATCTCATTAGGGATTTCTTACACCCTTGCTTAAATTACAAATGCACTTTTGCTTACAGAGGCATCTTTGGTGCTACAGTCCTATGAGCTGTTGCCAGGTTGGTAAAGCAGGCAGGACGATGCTGGGTCTTCAGCAGGTGTGTTTGGGGAGAGAAGGGGTCACTTGGAAGGGTTGGGGGCCAGGAAGTGCCCTGGGACACGGGTTGTTCACAGAGGACACGCCTGGGAGATCATCCACCGCTCTGGGTCATTGCTTACATGAGATGGACTGAGCTGGGTGCTTTAGGGAACTGGAGGCCTCCAGATTTCAAAAGATATCTATTTATTAGGTGCTCTAGGTAAATTTGTTTGAGCAGGAGAGATGGACCAGATGATCTACAGATCTTTCTTCCAACCTTAACGATTCTGTGATTATGTGCCTTAAATAAGGTAGCCTTAAATCCACTTTTGGCTCATGCCATGCACCCAGCAGCAGAGACAAAGGTTTGCTTTTCCCCGCCAAGGACTGCAGCTGTGAACTTGCGATTTGGGAAGGGAAGTTCAGGGACACCTGGGTCCCCATCAAGACAGAGGCACAATTCAGCTTTATTCTACAAGAAAGGGATTTCACTCTGTTTCTTCCAAAATATTCTGGCTCCATATCATCACCTGTATTGGCTAATAGCCAGTTACACATACTGCAGATTGGCTCTCTAACTAGAACCAGCTATCTTAATTCCAGCTATTCTCTGCCGCAGGCTGTATAAAACAGGAATGCTGCTAGCGTATCGAATAAGAAGGACTGGAACACTGGTTTGTCATCTTGCATATCTCTGGCTCCCAAGAGAGACTGCAGGCAATGCTTACGTACACGAAGTCATGGCTGTATCATTCTCAGAAAAGACTAAGAAAGAAACTCATGATGTATTTATTTATTTATTAAGGAAAAAAAAAATATGTATATATATTTAGTCTTTAAAAGGATGTACCTCATTGCTCTACTAGGGAATGAAGCTGGGAACAGTTCAGAATAAATATTCCTGGTGATATCATTTGTAGGAAACTAACATCTGGTACAATCTCACTGATTCAAGGATCTTTGAGGATAAAACTCAGATTCCTTTAGAATCTTATAGTCTCTAAAGGAAAATGGAACAACTAGCATTCTTACAGGCAAGGCATGTCAGAGAAAGATAAATATCCAAGCTGTCATACAAAAGAAAATGACAGCAGCGAAATTTTGGAGCAGAAGCCTGGAAAGGTGCAGACAAGGTTTTCCATCCTTTCATGGATGGGACAGCATCATTCCACCATTCCTCTCTCACCAGGAGACAAGAAGTTTAACATGGTGCTCTCCCCAGCAGAAGGCAGCACAAACCTGGAGCTAATGCAGTTGTGTCCAGCCAATTCAGGCAACCCTGGCCCTCGAGCAGCTCCTCTGCAAGCAGGAGCCAAGGCTAGCATGTGCATCATCCCACCTTGTTATAAACTCCAGAGACCATTGCCTCTAAGCAAACACAACTTGCCAAACAGAGCTGACAAAACAATATGGGGGATTGTATCACAGGCCCTTTCTATTGAAAATCTTCAGTAATTTTATGGACTACTTCTTTCCCGTCATGCTAACTTTCCTGCAAAATTGTCCATCTGCCTACTCATCACAGCTCAGCTCCTTTTCGTCCCCTAAAAACATAGCATTTTCATTAACAGCAGCTGCTGGTTCATCCAGATGGGCCAAGCACTAGCTCTTGTTGAGCCCGTATTGACCTTCCAGGAAAATTCTTTTCTTCACTCTCTTAGGAAAATGCTCCTAAGGTTCTCTTCAGGTCAATGTTCCATTTATTGTCAAAGTTGTTTCCAGTTTGTCATTATACCCTATGGACACATACCCTATGAATGCTATTATATTTGCATAATGGATCCCTGCTACACATTTCGATTGTTGTTCATTGGAAAATTCCTGACCTAGAGCCTTTTTCCGCTCAATTTTCACTTTAAATTCTCCTGCCATCACAGCTATTCAGAGTAAACTGCTCTGTGCTTCAGTGTCCTCTGTGGTCTTTTTCCATAGCCAAAATTCTCTGAAGCTGCCTGTGATGAAGTACTTGGGAATGGCCTAAAAGGACACTAACTGTCCTTACAGCAGCTGGTTACCCACACAGATCTCAATGTGATGGTGCAAGAGGCCGTGAGTAACCGACAGCCCAGCAGCAGGAGATGCTCTCACAGCCTGCACCAAGGTCCCTGAGCAGCAGAGCAGATGGGGACTAAAAGCATCCGCTGCCTGCCCTCCTGACCTTGTTGAAATTACTCTCGGTCTGCAATGCATTATTCATACACCAAGAAAACCTGCGGGACCCTCACAGTGCCCTGGTGTAACAAGCCACTGGCAGCTGTGGCGGGGGGAATTGTATTTCTCTCATTATGTGAGCATAAATCTACTGGGACTCGAGCTCGTGACATCCTGCGTCATGTAGAGGTTACTGGCACTGAAAAAGCTATGCTGTGTGTCACGCTCCGAGATTAATTAAAAGGCTACTCCATAGCCCAGTTTCCTTAGTTAGCAAAAAAAAATTCAGGGTGTAGTGGCGTTCATAGGTTTCCTCCAACGTGCCTTAATATCACGGGTCAACAAAATATTTGGCAAGGCTCCCATGTGCTCAAATACCCTATGAGAAGAGTACGACCAGCACAGCTACCAGCTGATGCCTTGTTCTTCTTTAAAAATCCTGAGGTTTTAATAAGGCCCCGGAGGCAAAAGGGAAGGAGGGGATGGGCCCATCCCAGTGCGTGCTGGAGACACACGTTGTCCTGCACTTGCTGAGTGTTTCTGTTTTCTAACGTCCTCTGAGAACAAAACTGCCAGCTGAAACGCCTTGTCTTCATGCAAGCCAAGGCAAGCCACAGTGATGCGAGGCCTGAATCTATAGCTGACATCATTTCTTTCCATTAGTGCATGCAAAGGGCCATAGGGCATCTCTGGAAATCACTGTGCTCACTTCAGTGGAGCTGAAAGAGAAACCGGCAGCCATCTGCTCAGGAGCCATTCACAAAATCATGCAGCACTTGCCTTAGAGGTCACCCCTGGCTCCAGGGGCAGCAGGGAATACTCTAATGTACCCACACAGCAGTAAGATATTCACAGTAGTATTTCACTAATCTTCCCACTGCACAACTTGCCTGCTGACTCTAGGCAATGAGGAGCCTGCAAGGAAATCCAGATGTATCAGTCCAGCTTGGGGGCATGAGGACAAACGCACAGTGAAGGTGCAAGAAAATGCTGCAAACAGCTTCCAGATTAGGTATCATGAACATTTAAGTAAGCCAGTCTGAAAGTTTTCATAGAGAGGGTCCGAGAAGCCATGCTGTGATTCCCTTTAGAAAGGGAGGATTTTTTTACGCACCTTTGCGTAAGCTGTAGCAACGTTTTTTTTGACCAAGGGGCTGGCTATTTCCCAGTTCCCTTTTCCGTATGCAGAAAGTCACTTCTGCTTAAATGCAGCCTCTCCCTCACATGAAGTCACCCTTTAGGAAAAGTCCATTCGCAGCAGGCACCCACCTGCCACAGGAATGGGAAGTCATCGGCCCCCTTGCAGGAACCAAGCCTATGTGTGAGCAGCTCGTCTTCTAGTGCAAGCTATATGGGTGAAAGCAAACGCCTTCTGTGTGCCCAACATTTAAACAGCACACTTTTTTCAATAGGTGCTCAGATGCTTGTGGCCATTGCACCAGCTGTTAGGAAGGTCTTTTGTCTCCGTGGAGAATTGTTCTTTCCTCAGAGGCTGCAGATCACTCTGTGCTGGTCATTTCATCTCTCGTACTCACTGTGGGTGGAAGAACTCCTGGCAACACCTAGCAGTGTTTTGTGCAGCTCCTGGATTTGCTTTCTGACTTGATATTTGCTGTGTCTTTTTTCTTATTGCCAAGCTGTTTCTGCTTTGAAGCCTGGATCCATGTGCTCTGTTAGCTGCAGTGTTTTTCCATTTTGGTGAAAGTAGGTTTTGTTTGGGAAGGAAGGGGGAGGGACCAGCTTCTATTTCTGTGCACTGCTCTAGATCCTTGTGCTTTCTGATCGCTGCCTTTAAGAGTATGAACGAAACACACATACGGGAAATTCCATTCTGGCTCCTTTCTTTTGCACTTGCTGATTTTGCTTGGGCTCCAAACTTATACTCTAAATCCCAAGAGAGTCTTGAAAGAAACTGGGCGCCACGTAATCTGCTGTTTTCTATATATAACTGGAGCGCATGACACATGTCCCAAAATAAGCTGCAGTACCTAGTGCCTGCTGTATTGTCATGGGGAGCCGAGAAGGAAACACAGCTCCTCCACTTTCATGAGTGCTCTTATAGCTGACCCTATTCTCTTACTGCAACAACAGGGTTTTAACTCCTGTATTGGCTTCACCCCTTCAAGAAAAAAAAAAAAAAAAAAAAGTAATAAAACAAATACATCAGATGCACATTAATGGCATGTCAGCAGTACCGCTTTAAGCATGAGAGTCGGAGGGGTTATTGCCTGTGAATCTAGAGAAAGCTCAGGATTCAACTCAATTTTTCAGTGAGAGCTCAGCCCTGACTTCCTTCTCATGTCACTTTGGCTGGATCTTCAAAGCTCTCAGAGGCACCATCTGGCAAACCCTGCAGTCCCTGCTCCCTTCAAGTGGCGTTCAGCATGCAGGGAAGAAGAGAGCCTGCCTGCTCACCTCACCAGGAAACCACCCGCAGATGTTTATAGGCTGCTGATAAGTCGTCCTGTGGTGCTAAGTGCCTGCAGAGGAGAGGCTGGGAGGTGGCTGATAAACGCCTTAGACAGGACCCTGCAGCTGCTCTCGTTTAGTTCCCAGTGCAGAAAAGATTGTGACTGTGCAAAGAGGAGAAAATAAAACGGAAACAGAGGCGTGTGTCTGCATTTTTTGGTCTGAGTAGATTTCTCAGATGCAATCAATCAATGTAAATACTGGCACCTGAGATAGCTTTCTAAAAACCCTAACAAGAGTACACAGTAGGAGAAGTAATAAGAGGTGCGGTGAACATGAGCAGGTTCAAGTTAATAAAGTTCCTTTCAACAAATATCCCGAGACTAAATCTCAGCCAAACATTTTTGGTCTTTCAGTAGCTTCTGGCCACAGGAATGAGAACTCTGCGGCTCCAGCTGACACACACATGGGTCTGTCTAAGGCTGTGCAGAGAGGACAGGAAGCCTCAGTGAAACCTCTGTTGGGGAGTTTTGTTTGATGTGCACTCGCAGAGGCCAGTTTCCTCCTTCCGCTGCAGCTGGTTCAGCATATGGAGAAGGGCAGCACTACCGGGAATTGTTTTTTATAGCATTTAAGTAAAGGGAGGTGATTTTACGCCTCCATCCAGGGCAACGTGCCGGCAGCCACGCCCTGGGCACCGTTCCAGCACCACTGCCTCACTATCACCAGCGAACAGCCCCAAAGCCGCTGGACGTGCGCACAGCCCGTGGCCCCAGCTCCTCGTGCTCCGGCTGTTGCACCACTTCGTCCAACCCCCTCCATCAGCTCCTCAAGCTCCCTCTTCAAATGAGCTGCTTTTGCTCCCGCTACCCTCTTCTCCTACCCCATGGCCAACAGCAGCTTTGCAGGTTCCTGCCTAAAATTGTTCAGGACCAGGTTATGGCGAGTTGTTCCCCTCCATCTCTGGGCATTCTGGTGCCAAGGCCGCATGGTCGGAGCATCCCCAGCCTGGCTGGGCCCGGAGTATCCTCGGGACCTTTCAGGTGGCCCTGATCAAAGCCACCCCCCAGCAGGGCCAAGCGGGTCCTGTGGTGGTGACCATCCTCAATCAACCACTTTCTCCCCACTTCTCCAAGGGTCCCTCCTTCTGACTGGCCCTGTTTTCTCATGAGGTGCTGGAGACGCTTCAGCTGGGAGGTTGTTGTGAAAAACAAACACCGCAGCCCTGCTTGTGCGGAGACCGCTCCGGGGTGGTGTGTTTGCAGTATTTGGGTCACCGAGGAGTGTGATAAAAATAGGGCTGTTCGTGGCTTAGCAGAGGATGCATCCCCGTCACACATGGGCATGTACAGCACCGTTCGATGCTCCTTTTCCCCTTACCAGTAATTCACTGTTGAATTTTTTACATCCCCACTATCTACCTTCCTCAGCGTGGCATTTAATGTATGAAGGTTGGGTTTTAATTCCGACCCTCTTTGCAGCGTCCAATGCAAGCTGGCATCTTGATAAAGTGAATTCATTTCAGGAGCTTTTCCCTGCAAAACAAATGACTTCTCATTTGATAAGAACGCGCTCAGCTGAATGGCCAAGCACTGCTTCTCTTCTAGCCATACCCCTGGAGCAAAAAGCGTGTTTTATCCTTGTGCTAGTTGGTCTCAAACAAAACAAAAATCTCTTGTGGCTCTCTCTACAAATTTTGCCATTCACATTTTGTTTTGAACTAAAACAAATTAAAAACAAGGTGGGGAGACCATGATTTTTTCTCCTCTCTTCCAACACTCATCGGCTTCTAGGCTCCTCACCCAGGTCTAGGTGGGATGAGGAACAGCCATGAATCATCTCTGATGGCAGCTCCCATTGGATTGGAAAAGGTCCTGTAGCAAGTTAGTGCCACTTCCAGTGCCATGTGAGCGATGGGGGCCTCCAAGCTGCCTCCTGCAACATCCAGCGTGGCCGTGACTTGGGAGACTAAAGAATGAAATCCAGATTCATGGGATTAGACTGCTGGTGCCGGGTGCTTGGACAGATCGGATGAGTGGATGCTGATGGCCTGGCAGACAACCGTTCGCTGTTTACACAAATGCCCTCTGCAATCTCACAGTCTTTCTGCTTTGGGTTTTCCTTCTCTGAGCAATGGGACTTCTTGTTATACAAGCAGAAGGGAAGGGATCTTTGGCTGTGGTTGAAACCGCATGCACGTTGGGACCTTTGAGTGCCGGGTAAGGGAGACCGGGTGAATGGCGAGAGCAGAGCGTTGTTCTGTCACTGGGGTGGAGGGGACAGAGGAGACACTGCAAACCTCAGGGAAGAGCTTCCCATCTTTGCTTTCTCCTGGCCCTGTAGGGCCCAGGCTGCGGTGTGGGTGGGAAGGACAGACAGAGTCTGCCTGGATTTTTCCCAGTGACTGAATCTGAAAGCATTTACATGCTGGATATCTCTATTTTGAGGACTAAACTAAAGGAGATTGATAGGCATGCTGGTCCTCTTCTTCACATGTATTTAACCCTCCTTTGCAGGCACAGCTCCTAGCAAACCAGAAGGACAAATCCAGCGGCCCTACTTCACCTGCCGAGGAAATGAGGGTGGCAGCAGGAACAGTGAGCCGCAGTGAGCTTTCGCTTGCACTTCGGCGTTCACACATCTCAAGGCAATTTATCAAAGACATCACTGCCATTGCCTCCGCTTCCCCATGAGGAAGCAGCGGGATGAGCACAGGAAGGCATTAGAGCAAGTGGAAGGGATATGTCGAGCGTGACCCTTCGGACATGGTGCAGCGAGGCTTGGCCTGCAGGTCCAGGGCACCAGGTCCTTGGGCTGTGTGGTCGGTGCGGGTGACCCAGCCATACCTCCCAGACAGGGATTGTGGTGTGGAGGTTTGTACAGGTGGCTGTGTACTGCATAGCAGGCACTTAATGAACTTAGAGAGAGAAAAATAAGCATCTCAATATTTACATTTAAAAAATCTTTACAGAATAGACCCAGCAACCTGAAGACTTCTTTTCTCTTGGGAAGGCTTCTCTGGTGTTTGTTTGGTGGCTTATCGTAGCAGTAGATACATCCAGAAGGTCAGAGCTGAGGGGCACCCACCCACCAAGGGTCAGAGCTGAAGGGGGCACTGAAATCCAAGCAGAGAGTCAAGCTCAGCCGTGGGTTCAGGATAAGAGATGATCAAGTCATGCAAGGCCAACTACTCTAATCTCCAGTGCTAACTCCTCACTATCAAACTCCTTACTGTGATGGGTACTGAGCCAATATGCAGACAAATACAATCCCTAACTCAATCAATTGCCAAGTCAAGGGACAGATTTTGTAAGATTTTCTCAGCCTTGTAGTAATGATCACCACCTACATCTGTGTTCTTACTTTGAAATATTACTGTCTTCCCAGCTAGAACACAAATCAGAAATATAGAGTACACAGAGAAGACTTCACCTTAAAATACAGCCTGACACTCAGTAATTTAGGAGATGAAATGCATGGAAGAAAACACATTCATTGCCAATGAGCTACACAAGCCTGTAAAACCCCAAAGAGTGCTTTAATAAATCAAAAGGTGAGTAGGCCATAAAATAGAAGGCACTCCTATTTTCAGCAGAGGGACATGTAAAAACCTAAGGAGTGGTGTGAGAACCAGGAGAAGAGTCAGCAACACAAAAAGAGCCAAGATCTTCATAGGTTTCTAGTGGGTGGGGAGATCTTTATACGTGCCTTCTTAGAGTTCTATTAGAAGGGCCTGGTTTTCAGGAAGCATTTAGGAAATATCTCTGAATACGAGGCCTCTCTTGGAAGTTTCCTATTGAGAAGCTGTGATTCCTTCAATGAAAGACCTTCCCTCCAGTTGCCAAGCTTTATACCTCTGCGAGAAAATGTTAGCACCTGAGCTTTTTTGGCCTGCTGAATCACAAAACTAGAAAGAGAGCTGAAAAGGCACTAGGGGGTTGCAGGCTTTTCAAGCATCCCCCTAAATTAATGGCACATGAAGTGGCTAGATAGGACATGTGGTGAGGTCCTTGTGGAGAGATCTACCTTACAGAGGGTTTTCTCTGTGTGTAGGTCTAGCCAGTTGGCCCAGCCTTGCTCAGTGAATCGTGGAGGGTGCCAGGGAGGCCTGCCCGGCTTGTGGGGCTGCGGTGCGGGAGCGAGGCTGCGTCCCTCGAGGCCAATACGTGCGCTCTCGCCCTCGCTGCAGGCAGACGCCAGCAACACGAGTCTCACCCGCACGTGTGCGATCCGGCAGGTCTGGGCCACGCGGAATCGTACACCGAAGATGAGTCAACAGTGTGGTGCTCTTGTAAAAAAAGGTATTCTTGGCTGCGTTTATAGGACCGTAATAGGTAAAACACGAAAAGCAACTACTGCGCACAACTAATTGCTAATGGCTCCCCAGCTGCAGCTCTCTGTCCTTTTTTGGGAACAGCAATTCAAGAAGCAGGCCAATGGTGACCATCTATAGGAGAGCCACAAAAGCAACAGAAATCTAAATAACATGACCTGCAAGGGAAGACTAGAAGTTTTTGGATGCTTAATAGATAAAAGCAGACACTAAAAGTGGATCTAGGGAAACAGTCATTTCCTAGAAATAGTAAGGGATTACTTGTTTATTGCCAATTAGCTCTTAATTGCTCCAGATGCCAGGGGACAGAGTAAGGAAAAAAAAAAAAAAAAAAGTATTATTTAGGTCTTTAGATGAGAAAAGACTCAAGCCATTAGGAAAAAACATGCTAACTATACAAATAGTAAAGACCTGGAAGAGGCTACCTCCAGAGGATGTTGATTCTCTGGAAAGTTTAAACAAATATTGGTCATTCATGATCTGTTAATGTTAATCCTGTCTTAATACAAAGATTTTAATGAGATTATCTCCTTAGGTCTCTTACAAACTGTAATTTTGAGTCTGTGACTTAGTGCCAGACATCTGGTTTCTTTTCATTTTATTAAAAAGTACCTTAATTCAGTTATTATATGCTCCTGAAATGTGTGCTTAGACATAGTCAGTGAAGACTTGTTAGAGGTGGCCATCTAAATTTTAAGATCCTCTGTACCGAGCACAGGGCAGCCTTGTACATGGGCTGGTCTCCAAAGGCAATTAGGAGCAAGGAACAGTAACACCAGATGCACTCTCAAGGGTGCTCTGAAATTAAACCCAGCAATGTCCATGAAAGGGCCATGATGCCATGAGGCCATGATGAAATTAGCAATTTTATATACAGCAGAGGATTTGTATTATTTGCAGGAAATTATATAAGTGTGGATCCCAATATTGCATGAGTTTAAAGAGAAATATTGAATAACTTTTCATTCATTGTTAAAAAAAAATAGTCTGCACCTGTCTGCATTAGGCAGCTGAATTAAACTACAGTTTCAAGTTTTGAGGGTACTTTGAGGTCTTTGCCTAAATTAATACATTAACACTGTAGCATGGCATCTTGTCTACAGTGGTTTGACAGGATACCACAGCTATTCTAAAGTGGATAATGCATTATTTTCCAAAGAAGAATAATGTATGTATATATATGTGACATGTATTTAAACGTCCACAGAAGGCTTATGAACAAAAGTACTCAAGCACTAAAAGGGACCTTTGGGATAGTCATAGAATCATAGAATCATTAAGGTTGGAAGGGACCTCTAGAGATCATCTAGTCCAACCCCCCTGCACACACAGGGTCACCTAGAGCGTGTGGCTCAGGACTGTGTCCAAGCGGGTTTGGAAGATCTCCAGAGAAGGAGATCCACAACCTCCCTGGGCAACCTGTGCCAGTGCTCTGTCACCCTCAAGGCAACATATAACCTCCTTCAGAAGCTGACCCTTCCCATTTCCAGCCTGGCTAATTTATATCCCTTTGTGTGTCCATGACATCCACTAGCTTAAGTAAGTATTTTTTTTCCTTTGATATTTATCCTGCTATTTAGAGAGCAATTGCATTATCTTTCATTTTGCTGGGCTACAAAACCCAACTTTTCCAATGGCTTCCACTAAAATATGTCCTTCATTTTTCTGGTCCTTTTTGCACCCATGCTGGTCATTAAGCAGTAGCTTGTAGTGATATCTCTTTACTATGCAGTGCAGCAGTGTGTAGGAATCGTGCAGCAAGCTCTCAGCATGTTAGTGACACAACTGAAAACAATGCTGCAATGACAGCAGAAATTTCCACAAAAAGTTCTGTGCAGCTTCTGTGACTCAAGGTGAGCTGAGTTAAATATGGCAAAGGTTATATTTAACCATTGTTAAATATAACTATTGCTCCTGCTAGTCTTCAGTCATGTAACATCACCTGTATAGCATCATCCTTGAGGTAACGTAGTCAGCTGTGGTGAATGCAACTACGTCATGAACAGGTGGACGTGCTGGGATGGGGCTGTTGCTGTATCGTATGACCAGAAACACTGCACTGGAAACTGGATAGTTACTGAAAGTCCAAACTTTTTCCATGCTTAAGACCTTGAGATCTTCAGTGTATCTGACTTTGCTGAATGGTTTGCTGCATTTATCTGAATTCAGCCTTATGAGATGAGATCAAGGACAAATTTTCCACTGTATATCCGTGTGCTGATTCAATCCCAGATTATTTCCTATTGCCAAATCTTTAATGATGCCCTAGCTGCTTAGCAAAATCTGACTAAAATATTGTCAACTTTGACCTTTGCCATCACTGAATTTTTGGAGGAGATGCAGGCTATCACAGCTAGGAACATCTAGGCTCTGCTGTTATTTATATCAAATATGCAAAGATATATGCAAATATGCATTTGAGAAGTTAAGATTTTCCATAAAGATATAAGTCTAGTGTCATTGTTCTCTTTACAACAACATGACAGAAATCTCTTTTTGTGTCTCTCTGGGTATTTCCTTTCTCCACCTTGTCCTCTACTTCCTTCCATCAGCTTACTGACTTTATCAGCAATAATAGAATTTTTTCGATATTTTATTGGTTATTTTTCTACCTTCTCATGTTCCTTATCTATTGTTAGAACCTCCTAATGTCCCTCTTCTTGTGTACCACATACGAAGGAATGAAACAAGAGTCACAAGAGTCCTTCCTGTTGTCTTGAATCTCAAAGCATTTCTTTACAATTTCTAGAGTTTTGGCCCCAGAGGTCCATGATGCAGGAACTCATGTGGACCCCGCATGTGGCCTTTTTTTGGGGGGTTCCATGTTTGACCAGGTGAGTGAGCTCGAGCTTTGCTGCTGCATAAAATCATCCCCGTACCTCAGCTCTAAGGAGTCCAGCAGGACAGACAGAAGATTTGGCCATTGATGAAGTGGGGAAAACACTGTCCATTAAGAGCACGTAAGAGCATAACGTGCCCCAAAGAGCATAATGTTACACGCTGGAGGACAAGATGGACAAGGACAAAAATGGAGACGTTTGCCACAGAAACAAATTAAAGTGACATAACAAAAGACAGAGACAATATGTCAGTAGCAAAATAGATCTCTAGCAATTAAAGAGACAATGAGTTAACTTCTACCCTGAAAATAGGAATGCTGAGAAATGCTTCAAAGCACTGAATCGGACTGAGGGAATTCTGAGGCTCTGGTGACAGAAGCTTCCCAAAGCAGCTGCCATGTTTATTGTAGTTGAGTGGGATTTTTAGAGATTATTTGCTCTGATTGCTGTAAACTTATTTAGGCCTTGCAGAGAGCCATTTTTCAGCTTGTATTCTGCAGACTTCCAGAATCACTGGCATGCTTTTAGCAGCTCCCAAAAGGCAAAAAATCTGCTGTCGGTAGATTTTAATTTGCCAGAGAATCATAGAATCGTTAAGGTTGGAAGGGACCTTCAGAGATCATCTAGTCCAAGCTCCCTGCACACGCAGGGTCATATGTATTGTTTTTGAGTTTAGGACTTGAAGAAGGTTGGAAATCACAGTATGTTGGCCATATGAATATTTGCATGTGTATATATGTCCAACAAGATGTTTTGTAGCTTAGTAGGCTTTTTTTCTTAAGCATTTATTACTCCTAATAATTAAAATCTGAAAGCACATCTATACATTGCATCAACATAAAAGGTCCTTCTAGAAAGGGGCAATCTTTCATAAGCAATATTCTGGTTTAAATGATGTCAAAATATTTGTCATGAGTTGGGATGGCCTCTCTATGGGGAAGCTTTAAATCAGGTTGGATACTACTGGACTTATCTGAATCAATCCATGCTTTCTATCAAGTGAAATGATCAATGTGATAGTTTCTCATCTAAAAATCGGTCTACTTACATGTGATTTCTTCAAATAACAATGCAGCTCTTGTAGTTGCAAAAAAAAAATACCGAGCAGAAGTTGAAAATATTTCCACTCTTATTCTGCAAGTCACTCAAAAGTATTGAATGTTAGAATATCGGGATGGCAAAGCCAGCGGGAGCATGAAAACAATGCCTTGAAGAAATTTAAGCACAACAGTACACAGTTCAGTGTTTTGCAATTACACTGATATGAACTTTTTTAGTTTTCCTTTGAAAGAATTCATTGAGTTTTGCAAATACCAACTCCTACTTGATGTTAGAAGCTTTACCCTTAGATACACTTACAACTGTCTTACTTCCTGCCCCTTCACCCTGAAAAATGGAAAAGACCATTAAGAATTTGCTTTGGATTCACAGAGCAGATTTTCTGAAGAGCTGAGCCTGTCTGGATATCTTTGCTTGTTAGCCAGGAAAACAGGAGCTAAGAGGGAATTCAACCATGGCCTATAAATATCTACAGACTACACACTAGGGGAGAAGAAAAGCCTCTTATGAATATGCTTATGCTGGAAATTAGAAGGTCTCTTAATCCTCACAGCAGTGATGCTTTGGAACAATATTTCACTAGAGTAATGAGGAAAACCATTTTAAGTTGAGGCTTGATTAGCTGCAAGGATCATCACGGGGTTGTCTGTGACAGCAAATGACAGGGTGTGTGGGTCTATTCATGGGTGCCTTTTCAAAACCCAGCCTTACTTGTCACGGAGGGAACTTGGGGATACTGCGTAGTCTGGAAAATCTGGCTTTCGCTTGTGTCTGCAAGTGAACAGAGGTCATTCATTAGTGCTAACAGGAGCCTGAGCAATTCAAATCTGCTTCTCAGGTGGTGTCACTATCCTGCATCTGAAAGGTAAAATATGGGCATTTGCTTGATAGCAGGCTATAGATTGTTTGAGTAAGAGAATTTTATGAAGAAATTTCTTTAAAAAGGAAATTCAGTATAAATGATTACACTAATAATATTTTACTTTTTCTACTGTTTATTTTGCTACCCCTTCCAATTATCAGATTACAGTATATAATCTTTACTTTTGTGTACCACCTTCTCCCAGGCACATGGATCCTTGTAAGCATCTGGTAAGTGACGGCAGTACCAGAAATTTCAGAGAAGTACAGCAACATTGGCATAGTGGCTTTGCACTGTTGCAGTGGGATGATGCCATCCACTCCAAGGATGCCTTAGGGCAAAATCCCTTTAGCTAGAAGCTCCCATTAGCTCCCATAGTCCTGGAGCACTTAGGATGTTGGTGGAAAATAATGTGGATCTCAGGGTGTAACCTAAGTATGGCTGCAACAAGGTGAAAGGGAGCAGAATGGAGCTTTGCTTGCTTTTCTCATGCCCCCAAACTAAAAATAGTTGGGCAAACAACAGCATGTCAACTTTACTAATATTTAGTTTTGCTTTCCTTCAGCCTTTCTTTTCTTTTTGCCTCTTTTTGTGGGGGGTTAGGGGCAGAGTCATGATCGCAGAGTTTTTTTCTGTATCTGTTCAAGAGTTAATACAATTTGGGAGCTAAGCAAGGCAGCACCTCGTTAAGGAGACTAGTGCACCATTGTCATGAGATGCTTTTGATTAGCTTCTAGAAAGACAGGTTTCCCGACAAGCTCCCCTGGGGCAGAAATTTGTCTGGCAAAAGTAATTGAGGAGAAATAGCCCAATTAGAGAAATGCATTGCAATTTTCTACTTGTAGTGGCAAACTCCACTAAGATCTATGTCCTGTAGGAAGAGTTTACAGGCTGAGAAAGGGTCCCAGTTATTTCTGAACCTGCCAGAAAAGCACCTCAAACTGATCTGTGTTTGACATCCATGGAACCGAATGCTCCAGGGAGAAAGGATAAGCCTTGTGCAAGGTCTTCTACAAAAAAAATATGTCCTCCTCCACCTCCTCAGGTAATGACCAGCCTTCAGCATAAGTGTGCATGTTTACTAATGTAGCTGCAAGTATTACATACAGTATTGTTTCATGTAGCAAGAGAGAATGACATCCAGACCAACCTACCACAAGTACATGCCCCATTTTGCTCAGCAAAACCTGTAAACGTAACTTCTCAGGTTAATCTAATATGAAAAAACACCCAGTAGGCCAGTACTCCATGGACTCTTCCACTGGGATTCCACTTTCTCAATGAACATTCACAAACAACAGAATAAGCACAGAGCTGACTCACAGACATCAGCTCTGCACATTTGGTTGTGTCTCTGCTGGCAGTTTCCTCCGGCAGGATTAGATTTTCCAGAATCCTGCCTTCCAAATGTCTCCTGCTGGCAGACAGCTTAAACCTCCAGGCCTTTTACTCATGAGTTCAGGAGAGTTTAAGTTCAGTACTAAAGCACAGCTCACTTTCAAGTTTCCATTGAGCAATCTTCCAAAGGAGAAGATATGCCTATATGGCTACTTGAAAATAAAATGTAGAGATGCTGGAATTGTTCCAGATAAACCATTTCAGGCACTAAAATCTGCCTGTCCCAAACACAAGAAAATTCTCAGCAGGTCAAGTTCTGTCCTTTTCCAAGCAAACAGCTGAGGATTCTCAATGGAGATGAACAGGGCGACTGCCAGCTAAGCATCACCTAGAGCCATTGCCCAAATGATTTTTGCACTTCAAAGAATGTATTTCCTTTAAATAAGCTATTTCTTCAAAAGGCAGAGGAAGAAAATATAGCTGGCTTGTTTCATAAAGGAACATTTGATCTTTATATTCCTTATTCTTATCAAAGGTCTTTTGCAGCCATGAGTTTTACAGTTTATGTATTGGTCCATAAAAATACCTGTGCTTTCTATTACATGGAGTTGTTATAGAGCACATTACCACACAACTCATAAAAAGCAACTGATTTATTTTCCCCATGTGATTCTTCTGTATAGCCTTCATGCTGCTCCCATGTCAAAGCAGAAAATTCCTGATTTGTAGGAGTTGATGGCATTTCCTTCTCTCCTCTTCATCTAGAGGCTGAGCTGTGCAGAAGTCTGATCTAAGGAGTTACAGGTACTGAAAAGCTCAAAGTTGTTCTCAACCTCCCAACCAACCCACTCGTTTCGCACAAGCTCTGTCCTGCAACAGACTTTGATTCGTTAAAACCACAGAAGATTTTATCCTCCCTTCCTTCGCCCCTTTTTTCCCCTGAGTGTGTTTTCGCAGTTTATTTTCTGTGATTTATTGAGTTGAATCGCTCACAAGAGCTGATCAAGCAGCAGACAGTGCAAAACAAGCAGCTCTGTGAGCAGAAATACAACTTCTGGTTCTCAGCAGCAGGCACCTTGGCTCACTGCATCTTCTGAAGCCAGAATGAGCCATTTCATGTCAATGTGCCTCATCCACAGCCTAAAATCAGATGAGCTCAACTCCTTCAGACGGGTCTCTGAACTAACCCAAGCTCACTTTGCACTAAAGCAAAGGAAGAGATTTCTTACCGTCACTTTCACCAGCCTGAGACAAAGTCTCCGTCAATGCAACTGGCAAAATATTAAACAGCCATATGTCTTTTTGCAGTGATCATTTGACTGAGGCTCAAGAGTACACAGCTACCCCTGAAGAATGAAAAATGCAAACAATGATGGCCATGATTATGTAAATGCCAGGTTGAATGCAGAGAAACCCAAAGACACCACATTTAGCAAGTAGAAGTAGGAGCGTTTTCCACAAATAACTTTATTTTCATGAATATAGCAGTAAAAAAAGCAAAGTTTGAAGGAATAAAAGAAAGTTTTACGCTTATTTTTTAGTAAAAACAATTTTACTAGGAGGAAAATGATTTACATTCTGAAACACACATTCAAAAATAAAGAGAGAAAGGCAGCAGGGCATAACATTCAATGAATATCTAGTACAACATAATAAGTTTTTTTATTAATAATCAGGAGAATAACACTGCAATATTTATTCTTAAATTTGTATATACAAATGCCTATCATACACAGCAATAAATCAAGACATAAACACCATAAAGACCACATACAATAATTTCCATACTTAACAAAAGTTTTCACCCGTAAGATTTCAGCTGTAACAGAAAGAACATTTTGAGTGGTAAATGATAAAAAATACTAACAAACTACTTCAAAAAGCAGAACAATTAACAAAAAATCATGAAGTACAACTATCTCTCAAAAATATCCACTCATTTCTTTTGCTCCAAGGTAGATCACACAGCCCACAAAAGTTAGTATATCTTTAATTCTTTTACTAAAAAGCAGGCTTTGCAATTTGGTCCATTTGCATTTTGCCAACTATTTTAGCCTACCATATCAGAAAGAAAAGAGTTGTGTCCCCCTCAAGTCTTTGGATAGAAAACAGGAAAATGACATTCAGTGCAAAAGCAAGATTTCTCAAAATATCCACATTCTTTTGGTTTAGCCTATTGCATTTACTATTTTCATCCATGCAAAAACTGCAAATTAATCCCATTCCAGATGAGGATTTTACCATAAATTTTAAATGCTCAATTGATTAGATTGCAGAATAATGGAGGAGAAAAAAAAAAAAAAAAAAGCAGCTTAATCCACATGATATACTGCTACTGAACTCTATTAAGTTAATCAAAATTACACTAACCTTACACATCGGCCTCTTTAGAAATGCAGGCTTAACGATAGGTTCAGAATAGCGAAAAGATAAATAAAATTAAAATAGAATAACTCTTCAAAATATACTTACTCATCTTTACATAGGAGTTTCAAACATTTTTAAAGTTTCACATGACCTCCAAAGAACACCGACACTAAAATAATTGTTTTAAAATCCACCACTTTAAACCACTGCAGACCTGACAGTAATATCGAATAAGAGTGAACAATATTATCACATTATCAAATTGTTAAACTTCCTAAAAGCTTATGTATAAATTAGAAGTTGCAGTTCAAACATGTAGGAAAGCTTGAAATGAGTAAAATATTTTAGGTGTGTAACGTCATTAATAATCTGTGTTGGCCACATAATATGTAAATATATATAAAAATTTTATCCATTTTTTTTTTTTTTTTTTAAGTAAGAAGAGATAACTTCAACAGGGGCAGATCTCTAAAGAAGCAAGAAAAATCCTCCAACAAATGTTCTGGCATTGCCAAATTGTGCCTTAGGTATTGTATTAAATAAATAAATAAAAAGATTGTTTTTGTCAGGTAAATTGCCAAGAAATTATCTGTACAATCACAAACAAAAATATTTCAATACTCTGAAGTTACACAGCCTTGTATCAACATCTGAAAGCATATTACAGAGTGAATATTCTCCTTTTCTTGTAGTAACAGGCAAAAAAAAGACCTGCGCAAAGTCTCCAATCTCCACATAAATCCATTTTTAAACAGAATCAGTATTTCCCAAATTGGTGACTGTCTGTTGAGTCTCCAGAGAACTGTCACCTGTTGTATTACATTAACTTGGCATATATTATAGTAGAATTATACATAGGACAAATCTAGTAGGTAAAGATTATAGCTCCATCAAGGTGCCAGTCAACAGCTTCTTTGTCTACAAATGGTGGTGCAAGTCAATGGTGTCATAAAGGCACTTGTCTCCCACAGAAAGTATTGTCTTCTCTAAGCAATTAAAAATATATCTAAAAATAGTTTTAACATCCAAAATTGTTTATTACAATTGTACTCCTTACAATAGTGCAAATCATCCTCTACACAACAATAAATTCAAAATGAAAGACCTAAATGCAAAACATCCATGACAATATATATTGATCCGTTATTTCATTTTAATGCCATGCTCCCAAAAACGCCAGAGAATGTGCTATTGCAGAAATGTTATTGATGCTAGCAGCCACAAGCAAAACAGGAGGCTTGCACAGCAGTATAAGCAAGCTGATTTACTAAGCTACTAAAACAATTAAGCGATGAGTTACAAAGAGAGACATTTGCCACAGGTCCTTTCCAAGTCACACTTGAAGCCACACCTGACCTGTAGGAAATACGTAACACACATTTAAGTCATTAGGGACATTTTTATAGCTACCTAATTTTACAAAAATAATTCCGAAATGCTCATTCATATCAGGGTGACTATTTTTTTCACCAAATGTGAAAAGGCTAGTCAAAAACAGCTCTAACAGCAGAGTTTAAAAAGACATCTAATTAGCCTCTAAAGAAAGTTCAGTGCAGTTTTTGATGGTTTAAGGAGGGCAGCATAAAGCCCTAAAAATCCTGTTCATCTAATCAGATTTTCGTCTCCAGGTCTTATTTACCTCAAAGCAAGAATTTGAGGGAGGATCCATCATGAGAAGGGGAAAAAAAAAAGCAGAGTTGCAAACAGAAGGGGGCAAAACAGACGTAATTACAAAATGAGGCATAATAGGCTTTACTTGTGCAAACGCTAATTTGAAGTAGGCATTGTAGTTCTGCTAAGTAAGAAATCTAAAAACCCATAAAGCTGTGCTGGATGGAATAAAGTACGATTCAAAAATCAGCTTTTTTTTTTTTTTTTTTCCCCATTTAATACTTTCCATCTTAACAACACATTAAGAGTATATCAAGACTACTCTGAACTTGTTGGGTGCAGCCTCATGCTTAAACACTAATTTTCACATCCAGTCTTCTTCAAGCAGTTTTGCCAGTCTTGTACCACAAGGAAGTTTCTGCGTCTTTGAAAAAGCTGCATTCTCTAAACATTGCACCAGATTATTACAACAAAAAACAGAAAGAAGCTATCTGAGTTAAGTTATTCCTTCAGAGAATCGCACTTCTTTGCCTGATGAGGTACTGACAGTTGCCATGGCAAGTGGGTAAGTGCGTGGGAGAGCAGACATACGGCCAAGTCAAATTCTTATGCAATCGCCATGATTTAGGCAAACACACCCCACCACCTTCAGCCACGTGCTGACAGTGGGACTATCAGTCTGCAGAAAGTGCCAAAGGAAGAGAAAGGTATCTACTGTTGGAGTATGGCTGCTTCAGTACTCCCATTCATCTGTTTTCATGTCCAGATAGTAGAGAATATTCTGTGCAAGTTTTACTGCTTGCTTTCTGGCGGCCTTAACGCGCTCATCACCTTGTGGATCAACAGCATCAAGTGCTAGGAGTTGCTTTGTGAGAAGCTCTTCCAGTCTCATGTAATTTTTATCCATTCTGTTTCCATCAAATGAAATCACCTCCTGCTGAATTTGAGACAAGTTTCCAAGAATGCTCCAAACTGCTTTATGAGACTGATGTTCAGCAGCTGTTTGCTCATGATATATTTGCCTTTTTTCAAGTGCTTCCTTTAAATCAATATATGTTATGAGAGTTTGCACTTCTATTACTGCTCTTCTCCTGGCTTCTCTAATACACGGGTTTTTCTCTGGACTGACTTCATCTAACTGGGCAATTAATCCTTGCAGTTCTGCTTTGGATCTCAAATATAAGTCAGAAGCATTCTCTGTTTTTAAAAGTAAAGAATTAACTTCCTTCATTTTCTTGCGGATTTCTTCTATTTTAAGAATGGACTGATTTTGGGCCAAATCATAAGCATGAGTAGACTTTGCTTCCTCTTCCAAGTCCAGGTACTTTTGTAGTTTATTGATCTCTTCAACTACTTCCTTTCTGTAATTTCTTATTTCCGTGCGACCACAGACATCTAAAGCATCCAAATCAGCGATCAAGCCTGTGAGCACACAGGATAAGTGCCTGCAGGTATCATTACTATTCACTCCCATTAGAAGAGCAATGAGAGTTCCTCTGGCTTTGTTCACATCACACATTACAGAGTTAATTTTGGAGACAGAAGGATGCGCATCATTAGAGAGTGGCAGCGACAGCTGCTGTTTTACACAGCTTTCTATAATCTCCTGAACAGCACATACTTTTGTCAGAGTGCGATACCTCGCTTTCCGTAAGGAAATTTTCCCTCCAGTTTTCACCTGAGTAAGCCTCAATACGATGTCCTGAATACCTTCTTCAAATTCCTCACTTATGCAGTTGCCTCCTTTGTAGAAGGGAGTAATCTCACGCTCCACGAGCATCTGTGCTTCCTTGAAAATAGCCTCTATTTCCAGCCTGCGGGGATGGTTTGCGTTTTGCTCCAGCTCCTTGAGCAGCCTCTCTGTTTCCTGAGCCGCACGCTTTCTGGCTTGCTGAATGTCCCCTTTCCCTTCTGTGTCCACAGAATCGATTTCAAAGAGCTGCTTAGTGAGACTCCTTTCCAAATTCTTATAATCTTTGTCGGAAGGCAAACCGCTGAAGACGGCGACCTGCTGCTCAATCTCCTTGACTTCCTTCTGTATTTCATGCAACCGTTTGATGGAGGGGTGTTGGTTACCCATATCCATGCTCTTCCTGCATCCACTTTTGGACGAACTGGGGAGCAAGAGCGGGGTTAGCAACGCGCTGGGCGGGCCCTCCACAGCGCCGCGCTTCGCACCCTGCGCCGCCCGCTCCTGCTCCTCTGCCCAGCACGGGCGAAGCACCGGCCTGCGCTTTGGCAGCCGCTCCGCGCTTCTTCCGCGCCTCTTCCACCCCCTCGGGCCGGAGCCGGGGGCTGACGCCGAGCTCTGCCGCCAGCTCGGAGCGTTCGCCCCGAGGCTCCAGCCTCCCCTGCCCCGGCCCCGCATGGACGGCGGGTCCCTACCCGGCCCCGCGCCCTCCTC
>VZSV01000014.1:11052183-11066083 GCA_013398735.1 Nothocercus julius
CTTTCACACTGCATCAACCCGATGGGTTAGCTGAGCTAAACATACCCTCATTGCCCCAAGTGCATATTATGGTTGGGTGGGTATGTTCATGCTCTTCAGCCTCAGGTCCATAGTATGTACAACACATAGGCCATTTTTTCCTTGAGGGGAAAATAAGACAGCTTCTGAGGAGACAGCAGCTGCTGCTCTCTGGCCTCCTTTGCCTTAGGATAGCTGGTGTAAAATAATCTCTCTAATTTGTTATGTGAAACTGAAAACAAGATGTCTTCATAATACAGTGAGATGGCCATTGTAGTATAAGCTTGAACATTTTGTTCATAGAATAAAGATCTGTTTAATAGAACATCTGTTCTGATGTTCAGTATATCACAGACCTTTATGTTTTGTTTTTATTTATATCCCAGTAACCAGGCTGTAAAAGTTGAGAAAGTATTTTAATTGAATTTTGTGTTTTTAAGAAAAAGGTTATTTTATGTTGGTGTTCTGTTCTTTTTTAAGAAGCAAAAGAAAAAATAATAAATTTGGACATTCTCTAAAAATAGTGTTTGGTGCATATGTTGGAGTAATTGTTTTTGTTCTAAATTGTTTTGTACTAAATGGGCCTAGTGATGGGTGATACTGGAACAAAATTAATGCTATCCACAGTCTACTGATTTGGGAGTTTTCACTGAAGTCACAAGACACATGTATGTGTGTATATCTCTGGCTAATAACCTATATGTGGGTACAGTTGGAACAATAGTTATTTCTTGTATATATGTGAAGACTTGGTCAGTTCTGCTGATAATGGAATAAAGAAGAAAAATTAATATAAAGCTGTTAAGCAGGCAGCCTTCAAATAGCCTTATGACTTTACCTTATAGAAAGTTAATCCATTTTAAAATTTTAGATTTGGAAGTATTCATGTAGTTGTGATCAATAACTTACATTTTGATGATAAATCTCAGGGGCTTTAAAGTGAATTTTGGAACTCCACCAAGTTGAATCTCTCATTTTTTGTCTCCCTTATCCTATCCCTGTCCCCTGAGACATTTAGATTTGATTCTAATTTTGGGAATATCAAAAGTGTATGATCATGTAGGAATTATCTGGCAGAGGTCAGGATATCATCTGGTTCTCTGGCTGCTGCTGCTGTGCTATAGCTGCAGATCTTCCATCATGATCTGTAGAGAGAATCCATTTTCTCTTATATTCTGCTTTATATATGAGCATATATGCTTTATACTCAGATTTTGTCTATTATATATATTTGTTATTCCTGCATATGTTTCCATATGCAGGACCTCTCTTGAACTCACTCTTCCACAGGAGAGTTGTCTGATTCATTAACAACAGGGAAGACAACTTGGAGCATATACCCTCTGATACCTGAAATTTAACAAAAGCAACAGGAAGAATTGTACTGCCCTGTATCGGACTTGGGAGTATCTTGTTAGTGTTCTTGGTGTTCCTTCTACATTTACTGACTCCCCTGGGAGGGAATTTAAGTTAGTGTGAGTACTCTCCTGGTGCTATTTATACTTCATTCCTCTGACAGAGAATTTTATTAAAAGTGTAGATACTCTTGATTACTTCTCTTTTCTTTGTTAGGGGGTCACTAGCTCCCCTAGATAACTGAAGACCTGATAAACACTGTCACCTTCAGAAGTAAAAAATGGCTTAAGGGTTGTCATGCCAGTTTCAATATGATCAAAATTTTTAATCTGCTGTGTTTCCTAGATTGTTTTTTGTTTTTTTTTTTTTTTTTTTTTTTTTTTTTTAAATCTAAGGGAGATATAAAGTTACTAACTTCTCCGGAGTTGCAGAAGAAGTCTGCAGGACGAAGGAACCAGACCTAGCTTTCCTGCCTCTGAGTGCAGTGTTTTTATCACAACAGTTATCTTGACAAAGTTATGCTAAAAATTATTTACAGGTCAAAAAACGACACTGAATGCAGAAGAAATGGCTGACTTCTACAAGGATTTCTTAAGTAAAAACTTTAGAAAGCATATGCATTATAACAGGTATGTAGATGGTTTTCTTGCTGACGTGAATGGCATAAGGCCAAACAGAAAAATGGAACTTTTTTTTTGCCCTAATTGTTAAAATAGCATCTAAAGCAATCATCATAGAATTTGCAGAAGGATTTGAAAAAAACAAAAACACAAAAAAACAAACAAACAAAAAAAACCTCGCTATTAGCCTTTAACAAACTTATGCACTATGATTTGGGTTCTTTTCCTATCTATGTTTGATTTTTGAGGAAAGGTAGAACTGATGTCATTCTTTCCAGAGACTTCAGTGAGACAGTCAGACACAGTTATTTCTTCTATGGCACAGGTTTTTTCATGTTGCTAATTGAAACTGATAAATACACAAGTAAAAGGATTGAGACTTCAGAAGGACCAAGGTTCTAGTTGTCTGTTTTAAAATGGATCAGATAAGGACTAGTAAATGTGGTTGTTCTCAATATAAAATTTTCATGAGAGTAATATTTAGTATTTTTGGTTATTTTGTTTTTATTATTTTCCAAGCTTATAGCAAAAATGAAAGTGATTAACTTCGAGGTTGGAGGCTGCTTGAGCCTCAGAACACTTCGGCATCATTTGGGTAATCTCACATCCACTCTGCCTCTTCACAGTGCTTATTACGTTATATCAGTGTAGCTGCTTGTGCAGCAACTTGAAAAACTGCCCCTGGGGATCTGAAATAACTGGGGGGGAAAAAAGCTTGCAAACACATTGCCCAGCAAAGGGCTGTGCACATTTGTGGGAAGGCTAGAAATGAGGAATGAAGGGGAAGCTAGCGAAGGATACTTCTTCATCCAGTTTAAGCAATGCTGCCCACTGAATGTGAAATAACCATCTCAGTTTCTTCTCTTTCAAACCAATACAGAGTAGTGGACTCAAAGCTATTAAGTATTTTTGGGTGCTCATATTTTAACATTAGCAGTAGTTATACCACCATTCTCACTCATCTACAACATATCGTGGTTTCAAGTTCTTTGTGCATGTTCTATGTTTACCGTAAGGATATTTATTATTTTAAAAAAGGGAAATATTTTAAACAAACACAACTTCTCTTGCTTGTAGCAAAGCCCAAAATCTAAGCAACAGCGTGAAAACACTGAAAACAAACCAAAAAAAGAATATGGTTGTTCAAACTGGTTACATTACATCAGCTAATGGTTAAGAAAGCAAATAGCTCCATCTCAAAACTGGCCATCAGAGGCCATCGTGGTGCAGGGTGGTTGGGCTAGGTGATCTCTGGAGGTCTCTTCCAACCTCAGTCATTTTGTGGTTCTGTGAACTCTGGCTGATGTCCCATCTCGATCTGATTCAGCCAGGAGAGTTCAGGCTCTATTGCTAATTCTTGATGTCTGTCTCTCCATTCATCCCCCCTGCCCAGCTGCTGCCTCCTTCATAAAATAGTGCCAGTTGCATCATTGCAGTTAAAAAGTGTAACAGCACAGCCTTGAAAACACAGGAGGCTGCCTGCAACTGTAGGCATTCTGACTTTTGAGGAGTCATGTATCAAAAAAAAAAAAAAAAAAAGTTTACATAATTATCCTGCATGTTCTTCCCCTGTGTTGTCAACTGGCCTGAAAACTGTGGCTGTGGAAGTGTCATTTCTAAAATTTAGTTAAACTGGGACATTGACTGCTCGTAGACTCCATGAGTGTATGTTCTAGAGAACTTAGACTGTCTGGTTAGAAAATCAGAATAAAAATTTAAGAATAAAAAAAAAAAAAAGAGAGATGAGAAGTGGGAAAGGACAGTTGCAATGTCAGCATGATATTTTGATTTAACCTGACATTTAGGTGGGTAGCTTCATGCTGCTTGTCAACATAATTCTTGATCCTGTCTTTACGGGAGGCTTATACCTTAGGTTTATATTAGCTCTACACATGAAAGGTTTCGTGTTGGCCTAAATCCGTGGCTAACATTCCCTGGTAGCTCCACAATAAGTACATTCTGTTGCTTCTTGTGCAGCATTTTACAAAATGGAGGGGGAGTGGTTATTGGAACTAGAAGGACATGATTGAAAGAAGCCCTCAGAGGTAAAAGACTGCTATAGATTCTTATCTATATCTTGATTTGATTCCAAAAGTCATGTATGCTTCGTTAAAACTGTTTAAAGATAGGAAGACTCTAACTTTAGAAATATTAAGGACACCATTTTTAGAACAGACTGAATTAGAAACTGTGCGTTTGCCATAGCTGGTTATTATAAGTTAGTCTTTGAAGTGTGATTTTATTTTTCCACTTTATGGGTAGCAGCCGTGCCCTTTCTGACACATACATCTTCATACACTCACAGCAAATCTTACCCATAACACAGCACTGCATTACCAGAACAGCTTTGTGACCAGCTTTATTTCTGAAATACCTGAATTGGTTATGGTGATTTTAGCTTACCTAAATTCAAATATAATTTATCATAATATTAGTTACTCCTTTTTTAATTTTTTACAGTTAAGCTCTGAATGGTTGTAGCCAAATAGTGTACATGTCAGCTGTTTGCAGACGTGGATATTTTGCATTACATGACTAATCCACAGATTCTGTCTAGTCAGCTACATAATAATAATAAAAAAAAAAAATAGACATTTCCATGGGTTATTTAGTACTAGTTAGGCAGGAAAAATGTTGCCATAGAGAATGGAACAAAAAATTGTCATCACTGAATTGTCATTTGTCAATGCCAAAGGATATTTTAATATAATTATGTGCCTTTCTCCTGTTCTTGTTTTGTGCATTTGTTATTCTCCTGTCTTTGGAATACTAGAGATTGGTATAAACGTAACTTTACTATCACATTCCTCATGGGACAAGTAGCCCTGGAGAGAGCTCTGAGGTGGCTTCGCTGGAAAAAGAAAAATATCGGAAATTAGTGATCACAGCTCAGTGAAGAATATAGTACTGTAACTAGGCCTGTTCATTTGTTACCTATAGTGATGTTCACAACCTGAATGTCTAATGCAATTAACTAGCTTGATCTGTTAGACTATGAAAAGGAAAATTGGCACTGTTCTTAATTTATAACCACTATTTATTATTACTTTTGTTTTTTGTTCCAAAAATATCTCATTTTTTTTCCAATACAAAACATAGCTATCTAAAGCTGTCCTTTATTTACATTAAACTGAATGAATCTCAACTGTCACAGTTTACCTCAGAGTCAAAACTCATTTTAAATGTGACAACTGTACAAGGATATAAAAGATGTTCTGCAACAGTAGTTATTCTCACTAATACAACGTGATTATGTAAATATGTTAGTGCAGAAGGAGTAAGTATGATTTGTGAATATGCATAGACTCTATGTGATTTTTTTTATTGTTCATCTTTCAATGTGATTAAATCCTGTTAAGGAATACTTAAATGGTTTCATGTAAATGACTAAGGCAGTAGAATCTTCTTAAATAATTTTGTTTTCTTTGGAAGAAATGGGTTCCCCTTGGACAATAGTTCTTCAGACCTCTCTTTGGTGAAGATTTTTAGTTGTGGAGCAATAAAGTAGATGCACTTATCTTGATGGAAAAGGAAACTGATATTTGGCTGTATATTAGTACTAAAAAGCAGTGGTTTCTACTGTTTCACTAGGCTCTTTAAAGCAATCAAGCAAGCTGTTTGAGGAAGATTTTCGAGCCTCAAGGGAGGCAACCTCTATCACCTAGATAAATGTTGATTTAAACAAAATCTCTATATTACAGCCTTGTATCTGTCCTTTTAAAGTTCCATTTCATGCAATGAAAGGCATTTGATACAGTGCCTATTAAGCTGATTCTATATATTTTTTTTTATATGTGTTTTCAAACAATCTTTTCCGTGAAGTCATGTTGTAGGGAAGGTTCTGATTTTGGAAATGTCAGGTCAGTGGCAATTGGCCTGTTTTCATATCAAAACATGACATGATTTATTTATAGGCTTTTTCAGTTGGGGGAAAAAAAAGAGGTTTGTAATAATAAATTGTAACAATTCCTTTGCAAAATAAAATAAACTTTAACTTTATAGCAATGGATTACATTGATGGATATCATTGATACAATGATGATTTTGTTGGTCACTGAATAAAAACATTCATAATATATTTTCTGAGATAACCAGTATTTCTAAGAAAATACTATTTTTGAATGTTATTTACTGCATCAGTACTGTAAAATAAGTGTGTATATATTTTTAAGTTTTCAAATGCTATAGTTAGGAAAAGTAAATTATTGAAATAACTATTGTGGGTGTGTGATGTCATTCTCCAGGACTTTACTTGAAATCATATTTTATAGCACATAACCTTTTACCATGATGTGGGTACATGCTTTATTAAATAGTCTCAGTGCTAAACTTAAAAGAATGGTTGGATAAAATACAAAAATAGCTTTAACGAGGAGATCAGAACCCCAATGAACTGAGTGATATTTATACCTTTTGACAGCCTATGCCTAAGGTCCCTAAGGTACAGTACCATATATGCTTTAAGTGGATAGAGGTCAATCAAAAGAAGCAGTTTCATAGTTTCTGAGCTGTCCACTTGTATTAAGACAGACATTTCTGTGTTTGCCAGCTGAATGAGATCAAGAAATGTAACCATTACTAGAACTAATCCAAGGAAAAGAATGGTATAGCGCAGTAGGGTTGATGTGCTTCATCGTGCAGGTATTTGAGTGTTGTTGTCAGTGTAAGGCAAGATATGGGACTGTGGATTTGAGATTAGGATTGCACTTCAGTCACCTCGCAGTGCCTGTGAAATTACTTTAGATCCCTATTCAAGTCTTTCACAGCATCTGGGCCTCATACTGATCGTGGAGATGCAAATAGGAGCATTTCAGTAACAAAATGACAGCTGTGAAATCCTCTTGACACTTAGAAAGAAATTTTGAATCTCATCTGAAGTTGAGTCCTATTACTAAAACTACATGCACTTACTAAGATAATTAGATTTTCTGAACAGCCAAAGGCTGTATCATTTTTGCTAGCGTTGCATTAATTTTGATGTTCTTTTCTTGACTCAGAACATTTGTAATAATGCCAGGTGCTTTTAGTTATTATTGATCACAAATCTTTTATGCATCAAAGCAAGAATAAGGAGCTCTCACAGACTACTGAAAATAAATTTTTTATGTATACAAAGGTCGGCTACAGTGACTGAAATGACTAAAATAGATGAAAGAGCAACTTCTCTGTGCACATTTTCTGAGTAGAGGAGAAAGGCTTAGCATTTAGGTATTTAGCTAATCCTGTCAGAAAGAACAAGCAGTATTTCATATTTAGTTAGTGTCAGCATATGCCTTTTTAATCCCTCTCCTCTCTAAGAGCGTAATAAAGCAACAGAATCCTGGTATTATTCAAATAACTTCAGATAGTTTGAATTAGCATGAGAAATGATTATGTGCTTAGAATATATATATATATTGCTGTTCATTGAACTTCTGTACTGAAGCATTAATTTTAACAGAATTAGAGAGGAGAAGGAGGAAGTGTCTAATGGGAATTGAAAGGCAGACTAACTAAAAGTTGGTTTGAAGTCATTGCAGCAGCTGTATGTGTGATTAATAGAGAAGAATCTGTACATCTCAAAATAATTTGAAATAAAATGCATTTCTCAATTTTATTAAGAGTTTTAAAAGTGCTGGTAATAACTACTGAGAAGGATTTCTCCTTCTATATAAATGAAAATAAGAAATCAGTTCCAAAGTCAGATTTGTCATTTAGACACTTAATGCTTTTTGGGCCTGTTTTAAGGGGACTGTTGTCTGATTCTTATTTCCAGCTTCCACTTTCACTAAACAAGGATGCTGTCTAATCAGGTATAGCCATGCAGAGCAGTCAGATTTAGTGTAAAAAAACAAACAAACAAACATTAATTTATATCCTGAACAGAGCCCAGTGGCTTTTTTTTTTTTTTTGCATAAAGACTGGGAGATTGAAATGCTTGTGGGAAGGAATAATGTGTGTCTGGAACTGTAATATACATTAATAACATTTTCATATTAAAATTGATATCCATTGATTGCTGTAATCAGAACAATAATCCATTAAATGAATATTCAGCTTCATTCCTCAAAAATAATAACAGAAATGTAAGTTATTTCCTTCATTAATTTTATTACTTAAAAAGAGTTTTAAGTACATGACCTGTAATGATGTTGGAAAGCAGTTATTAATACTCATTACTGTATAAATCACTTTTGTGCCTTAAATTAGCATTCATTAACGGGCTATAACATTCACCCGGGTATTGTGAGACTTAACTGATTGATACTCTCAAATAGCAGATGCTGTGGAAGAGCAAAAGCAGTACTACTGCCTAGAAATAGTAAAGGTTAAAATTTCCATGATTCCTTTTCAAGTGTTATTCTATTCAAGAGAAGTAATATTTTATACTATTACCCAGAGTCAAAAGCAAATGAAAAGGTGTAGAAGGTATGGAAATGCTCGGTAAGATGTGGTTCCTGTTCCACACAGCTGGTGTTGTCTTACTGCTTCAAACCAGATGCCCGTGGAATCTAGTTGCTTCCTTGTTGAAGACACAACATCCTGCTTTCTGGTGCAGGCAGGGTCTCGCTGCTAGAACCGGGTGCGCTCAGAACGGGGCTGAGAGGGGCCATGTTTGCAAGCAGGCTAATTTCGTCGCTTGGTGCTTAGGCTGCCAGGGGGCAATTAGCGCTCAGCATAAACCCGAGTAGCCCTGAGGCTGCTTGGATGGAGCAGGACGGGCAGGATTTTCAGGCAGCCCCCGTGCTAGCGAAGACCTGCCGGCTCCCAGCGCCACCTCCGGAAAAAACGCTCGGCCCATTCGGCTGCAGAACCAGCGGCGATGTCTGAGCCAGCGCACAGGAACTGGCGAAAGGCCAGTTTCAGAATTCATGAGAAATTCAGATCACTCTTGATACCTCATTGTTGAAGAGCTTCCTGGTGACGCATTCTAGCTTTGTCTTTGTAATAAATCCCTGCCCTGGAAAATCTTTCACATGAAGATCCATGTGTGGCATACACTGGCTGTTTTTAAAGGATTTCCTGAAAGTTACAGATTTTCATTCTAGAATGATTTGAATAATTAGAAGTCGGGATTCTTCCTTTTGCTTCTTATGTTTTGCAAAACAGATTTTGTAGTCAAGTCTGTATTAGAAGGACAAACCATGAAGTGAATTGCAGATTTCAAGACATTAATCTACTTCCTTGATTGCTTTCCAACTGTTTTATCATTATTCTGGAGTGTTAACATAGAAAATAGATGGTATGTCACTGCATAAATATTCTGCAGCAAACCATGTCAAAAGAGTTGTGACTTCAGTGGCTGTAGACACTATAAGTATTTAAGTGGGGAGAAAAAAAAGCTTCCAGAATGGAAGGGGGACTGAAAAAGAAAATGGAAAGTAAGTTCTAATTAATACAGAAAATATTCATTGGAAGAAAATATTTTTGAATGTCTCTTACACTTAGCAAAATAATATTTCTTAGTATCACTGGAACGCCTCCATTTTCCTCAAGCCTTATAAAAATTTCCACCAGAGGAAAAAAAAAAAAAAAAAAAAAAGTACAAAATACTAAGCTGACTATGAGATGAGTAAACAGCCACAGGTGCCAATTTGTGTCAAATGAGATGTCGGCTCACTTCAAAGAGAAAACAGCTCTGCCAGAGGACATTTTAGAGCTGTTTTAACTGACGGGAGATAATTCAGAATTAATTCATTTGCTGTGCTCCTCTCTGCTGCTTCTTCCCTGGTGTTCTTTTTTCTGTACTGGGAAGAAGGGGCACGTTTGGCATGGCACCAGGAGCCTTGCTGAGCACGCTTAACAGTTACCACCGACCACCGTGTCGCAGCCCTGGGTTTAACTGAACTAGTCTGTGGTCCCAGGGCTGGGTAAAATACAGGCTGATGCCGAGAGCAACTGGCTAAGAGCAGCCACTAAACAAAGCATATTTCCTTCCTAGGAAGATTTTCCTATGGTTTTTGAAGCATAGAAGGTTCACATTGTTTCTCTAAAAGTGGCAAAGCAGCTTATTATTTACTGTCTTGAGTCTGTAATCTTACAGGTATTATTTAATGGGCACTTCCAAGCCAATACTCAATTTAACATTTAATTAATAGTGTTGTTTAACTTTTAGTTCTATTATACATTTGTACAGAAATTAGAAAGTCTCACTTATTTACAGCATGAACTTTGTTATTAGCAACAACTGCGACCCAATATAGCTCACAATCAAACAGTTTAAAAAGGCAAGTCCAATTAATGGGGGTGCCTGTAAAGCAGCATTCCAGTTGTCTTTGGTTGCAGAACAAGTGGGATGGGAAATGACAAATGTGTGAACTTTCCTTTAAAGAACTCTAGATTGCCTCCTGTGCTGATGCATTGCAATAAAAATGGCAGCCACATTCTCGCAATTATGTAGTTAATTAAAAGAATAATTAAAAGAGTCACAAGAGCTTTCAGATACACGGTCATGGTGCACTTTGTGGCCGTGTAGGCAGTCCACTTTCAGGGCTATTTTATATATCTCATTTGTTGCCAGCTTTCTTCTAAGGTTTATTGAGGCATGTTTGTGTTTCCTGTTAGTGACATTAGTTTCAATACCTAGGTTTTGATATTTCAGCTTTTATTAAAGCCTAGTTATTATTTTAACTATTAAGACATTGTTTTATGCTAGAGTATACAGAAAATTCAAAAATTAATTAAAAATATTTGTTCTCAAATAACTGAAGAACAGAACAGAAGTGAAGAATGTCCACAAAACTCATCCAGATAGGGCAACAAATCCAGGGGAAAGCTTCCTCTTCCCAGAAGCCTGGACGTCTTTTCTTTCTCTGTGAGTGCTCTGTATTCCATTTAGGAAGAGTTTGAGAGAGAGAAATGTGTTACAACAGGCTTGGGTGATCTTTATGGAGCACTCTGACACACTCCAAAGCATGTAGCTGGGCTTCCAGAGCATCCTACTTTTTTATGCCATTAGACAACTCAAAGTGTCACCAGCTGTACCTGACAAGTTGTCCGTTTCAGACATCTGCACGTTCCCAAGGTCTAGACATGCCCTATGAAGTCAACACGCCCTTCTGTTCAAGGAGCCAAAATCCAAAACGAAGGGATCTGATCCAGGGCTACTCAAATAAGAGATTGGATTAGATCTGAACCTAGAGTAAATATTATCCAGAACTTAGAAAGGAGGAACAGGATGATCTCAAGAATGATCTCATTACAGTGCATACCTGCTGTGGGAAGAGGGAGGCACTGACAGAGAATTTATACCCAACTCTAGGAATAAGGTCATTTCTCCTTATCCTGCACCTGCCCTATTTCCCAGGAGACAGGATGAGTAGGAACAAAATGCCCAGCACATCAGTTTCCAACTGATTCTTAGGAGACTCTGCCCTTCTCAGCTCTATGCAATGTGTACCATCCATTTAGCCACAGGCATATACACGGAACACATTTTCCGTAGAGATATAATGGGCCATTGGCACAGAAGCTACAGAAACAGTCGTCACTCAGCAAAAACATTTCCAAAGGACGGACTGTATCACCACAATTGCCCCCATCCAGTGCAACTCAGTACGCACTTGGCTTGAGTAGCCTCATAACCAAAGCAAGCTCCAGTAATGGAAAGTGGATGTAAAATGAGCTTCCATAATAGCTGAGAAAATCTGTCTTCTCACTCTGTAAGAGCAAGGGTCCTGAGCACAAAGTGCAAGAAACCTGATTGTTCTTCAGTAGAGTTTGCTGATTTAATAATAATAAAAGCTAAATGAAGTGGTTATTTGCAGTGCTGTTGATACTTTTAAGTTCTGCCTTGTCAGTAAATGCAAGGTCTCATACAGGCATCTTCTGAGGTTAGTATTGTTTGTGATTGGCATATGCATGAGCTTTAATAAAAAGCAGCATCTGAAAAGTCACATATTCCTTCTTTTATAAATTTAGTGAGAATCAAGTGAATAAATCTTCCATGTATGTGTGAGGAAGCACCAATTACCTTCATGCTGAGACAAGATTATGTCTTGGTCTGCACCTCTGTCTAGTGTAAATAGAAAAGTGAAATACCATTCTTATGCTTTCAAAAATTCTAAAAAATAATAAATTATACTAGCAAATGAAACTATCCAAGTTTTACACTGATGTGTAAGTGAAAATTAAAATCTAGCATAGCATTTTTGAAAGACTAGAGGAAAAGCAGTTTTTGTAGTAAAACTCTGCAGAATTTAATGAGAAAAGAAAAGCACCTAATGTAAAGCCTCCTTCCTCATGCAGAAATCCCTACCACCATTACCACTATTACCAATGTAAGAGCCTCACCTGATCTTATTGCAAGTAATCTGGCAGCAAAGCTTGCTGAGTTAGCAAACCTCCCCAGCAGGATGCTGCCAAGCCATATAGGTGACAAACACCTGGTGTTTAATGAAGGGGATGGGAAGGGGAGAATATAAGTGGTAATAATGCAGGCACTTTGAAGTGCTGTGTTATGCAGGCAATGTTCTTACTCTAGTAGCAACTAAGATTAATGTGATGTTCCTCCAATTGGGTGTTAATGTTGATTTCATGTAAAGGTTTTAGGATAATGTCTGCAATGGTTCAGTGACAGTGGTAAGTGGAAAGAAAAGTAAATGTAATCTGTGACTCCTAATGACTCCTCATTGTCATAACCTTGAATGAGCAACTGAAACCGAGAAGAGAGAATAAGCTCACTGAAAAGAGAGAATGAAAAGGGAGAATGTAGAGGAGGAAAGGAGAGGAGCTCACAATGAAGTCTGTCTCCTGATGTATAAGCACTCAAAGTTGTGCAGAATCAATGGGGAGGAGAGATCCTAAGATGGGGAGGTGCTGGGGGGTAATAGAGCAGAAGTGGTGTTGAAGCTACTTCACCTTTGAATTAAATGGCAGCCATGGCAGGAGCAGAACAACCACAAAACCAGAGATTGCTTGTGGTGTGAAATACATAAGAAGTGGTGTGAGCAGAGTGAGGACCTCCTCCTCGGATAAAGAGAGTGGGGATACATGTCTAAGGGTTGGTAATGGAGAGCTTCTGGGAATATCTAAACTGATGGAAATTCTGGTGTTTAAAATATCTTGGGCAACACTGGCACAGTCTGTGAATTCATATAGCTTAGAGTATTATGGTTTGTCCAAGGCTACAATTCTCAGAAATCTGTGACCATTTAATGCTTTGAACAACAGAGTGGAAATTGGGACATAGAAATGTAGCTGTGTTGCTAAGACGGTCTAACACTTCTCTGTATGTTTATATAGTAACATTGACAAGCAAATTGACTAGAAGTTTCTAGCCTTCATCTTGTTACTCTAACTCAAATAGCTGAAGATTTTTGTCTGTTTTTATGATAGAAATGTTTTAAAGCTGAATTAAAGTGTTCCCTAAGTCTTTCAGTGTCCTTTGGACTTTAATAATACCATTGCTATGTGATAGCTATGAAATGAATTATTGGTATTGGGTAGCAAATGTTAATGTCCACAGTAAACATCCTACTCTGCTTAAGAAAGTAACAGAAATTAACTAATGAAATAACCTGTTAAAATTTGCATGCTTTACTTGCTTGTTGTTTAACTATGGATAGAAAAGGGCAGGGAAAAGCACACTGGCTTTCATTTGTTACAGCTTTTTAGACATCCTTGTGGCTCTGAAAAAGGAGGAGTCACTTGCATGTAGATGAAGCTTATTGACTTGGGGAGCAGGATCATGAGCAGTGTTTGCTTTACTTAGTGCTTTATGCTATGTCCAACAGTTGGTTCGCTACAGTAAGGTCAGGCATCTGGAGTCTAGTAATAAATCATGCCAAAATATGGTCCTTTTACTCCAAAGTCTCTGAACTTCATGATAACAAGGTAGTTCTCCATGCGTTATTTAGACTAAAACTGTCTGGACTTATGTACTTGACACTTTTGACTCTTAACCACTAGTTTTTGTTAGCTTTTTT
>VZSV01000014.1:11069356-11127630 GCA_013398735.1 Nothocercus julius
GCTGCGCACATCGCCCGAGCCGCAGCACCGAGCGGTGAGTGCGGGCGCCGGCCGCGCCTGGGCCTCTGACAGCGGCGCGGCGGGGGGGCGGGGGCCTTGCGGCTGCTTTTTGCCTTTTCCTCTGCGCCTTCCTGCGCGCCCTTACGCAAACAACAAAAGGCTGGGCCGGGCCCGGCCGGGCCGGCAGCTGCTGCCCTGCGGCTCCCGCTGACAGCCGGGCCCCGTCGTGTGCGTTGAGGGTTTTTTTTTCTTTTTTCTTTTTTTTTTTTTTGAGGGATGGGGATGTGTTTCCGTGTTTTGCCTAAAACGCTGTTAGTTTTGATCATCCTCGAGGGAGGAGGGGGTCACTCCCCCGGCGGGGATGGCGGTGGCTTCGCTTTGTCCCCTTGCTGGCGACCGGCCGCGCCGCAGCCCGGCCGGGCGCCGCCCAGGGAGGGGACGCTGGCGGGGGGGTGGGGGCTCTGCCAGGGCCGCGTTTTTACACTGTATTTTGTGCATTCGAGCCCAATCTGAGATAGGGAGTTCGGGGAGACAGCTCCGGTTTTGCGGTGACACCAGATTTATATATTGCAGGGCACCAACCTGTGCTACAGTCTGAGGCCGTTCTCAGACTTGGGTCTTGGCCCAGGAGATATCTACAGTTGCAAAATAACGAAGAGAAACATAGATTACGCACATTAATTCCTGCGAAATAACCTTAAGAAGTAACTGACTTTACTGACATCTTCGTTTAGGCAGACGTTAATTAGAAAGACCTCCCCAAATATTTTCTCTTTTTGGCTTTGTGTTTTTAATATTGTTAGGTAGCAAAATGTCTGATCTGTAAGTCTGTCTGGCTGTTGTGTAGAGTCAAAAAAAAAGAAAAGGACTTCTCGATTCTTTAACAAATGCTTTGTTCTAAGCATATTGGAGCACGTTTTACTGATCAAAGCAGCATCACCTAGATTAATGCTACTAACTAGGTTTCTGAAGGTTGTTAAATCAGTTATGGTGCCTTTTTTTTTTTTTTTTTTTTTCCTCTCTCCATTAATCATTTCCTGTAGTGTTTATAACTTAAATGAAACAACAATATTAAATCTGAATTTGGAACCAGAATACAGAATTGGAAGGTAAAACCAACTAGCAAAAAATGAAAGCTTGTTTTTATGATTTGCTTTGAACTGCAAAGAGGTGAGAAAATGTCACAATTTTAGAATTCTTGCTGTTGGCAGAAGGTGCAGGAACAGTTACTCTGGGAAGTGATTGTCTCTTTCTCTTCCCCTTTTGTATTTGCACTTCACTAAAATAAGAACTTATGCCCAAAGGGTGTGCATTGGAAAGTTAAAAAGGAACCTTCAAGATTTTGACAGTTAAGCATTTTTTTTTTTTTCAATTCAGCATTGATTTTTGAACACTTCTGGAAAATAGCTTTGTTTTAATTGATTTTGAATCCCCAAGCTTCAGTGAAACGTGATAGAGGATAATATAACCCTAGGATTATAGCTATAATTGGAAGGAACACATTCAGCATTTACTGGCAGCAACAAGAAAACCGATCCATTTGATGATTCTGAGCACAAAGCCTTGTATTTTGTAAGCCAATTGAACATTTTTTTTCCTTTTTTTGCGAGCACGTGGTTTGTTAGAGCCATTCCCATTAAAAATGTGGAAATATCTGTTTAGATATGCTTTTTATATTGTGCAGAGGGGAAATACAGAGAATAGAAATTGTCAGTTCCTCAGAGTCATACAAGAATGCGGTATCACTTCTGCATCATGTTGCAGTTAAAGTTTGGCAACCTTTCTTTCACCAAAGGGTGATGAGGATGAGATTAAACATCCATTAATGAGAATTCTAACAACAATTAGGTTTAAATTCCATTCTTTTTTTTTCTCATTTTAAAAAAAAATAGCTAATATATGTAATTTAAAAAAGAGAATAAAAGAGTTATGCCTACTCCCAAAACTGTGTTAAAATGATCTAATTTACTGTTTATCAAATTCCTGAGAGGTGCTGAAAGTGGCTTATTAATAGAAGGTGTTTTTCTTAAAAAATAAGTCTTTGTTTGATGAGAGACTTGTGTACTAAATTGCAAATTAATTTTGCTGGAGACCAAAATAGGATCTGTTGAATGCTTTCTGACAAACAAGAATGAAAAATAATGCTGTATAGACCTGCATGTGATTTAAGGCCAGTTGCTGCTTACTCTGTTTAAACCCTCACTTGTGTGCTATTTTTAAATCGTATACCCATCTCTCTATATACTTCTATATACATAGTTGTATGTGTAGCGATACACATATACACACATATATACATGTTGTTTAGTTGTGAGTTTGGGGAAATACTCTGTCTTTATATTCAGTTCCAAGTCCATTTAATGCAGCTCTTGTTTCTCTTGAGACGTGTGTACTTCTGCAGTTCTCCTTCCATCTCTTCTGCTTGGAATCTGTGACTGATAAATGCAGTCGAGTTTATTCTAGGATTAACAGCATATCTTGAGATGCATAGTTTATGATTATTTTAAAACTTAATTAACTGTACAAATATTTACAAACATAATGTTTAAGAGGAGTGGGAACAAGCAAGTTAAGCCAAATTCATCAGTGAGCATAGTATATTCTGTACTTTATTTTAAAAAGTCATGGTGACAGACAGTGTTGAGAACAAGCATGCTAAAACAATTTATATAGACAGCTTGTTTAATCTGTCTACCTCAATGTAATGTTGAGTATGACATGTCTTAAAAAATGGGATGTGATCAATTCTATTGTGAATGCATTTATCACTTAGTACAACCCAAAGAAACATATTTTCTGTTTGATGAGAGCATTGTACTTATTTTGATCAGATTTCAAAAAAATATTTCTTTTTCAATATGTTAACTCTTATTTTGTTCACTAATAGAGCTTTGAGCATAAAATGTCCAATAGATAACTTTATTCGTACCAAGTACAAGTCAAAGACAGATTTTTCATTTTCAGAATTTTTTTTTTTTTTATGTGTTTGTTTTCAGTGTAGAACCTTGTAGCAGTCATATCCTGAATCACATACAGCTTCAGGTATTTTTGAGGTACTGAGGTTTTCCCATTAATTTCTTGGGTGAAATGTTACTCCTTTCTCATAGCAGGCTATAGAAATAAGTGCGGTTTCTTTGAAAAGCTTAATCAGCAACCAGAATCAATAAATGCCTGACCAGAAGGTGCACTTACGATGGCTTGCATTTGCTGAGATGCTTTTGTTGTCATCACTCATGGGATTTGAGTCGGGCGCTTTGTTAGAGGATAAAGCCAGAATTATGGAGCTTCTTGGTGGTAGAGGAATTATTGCCACAAGGTCTTGTGTGACGTGCTTTGCAGACTGTGATGATGTTGTACTTGTTTTGTGGTTTTGTGTGTGTGCTTGTGCTAGACAGTTGATAAAATTCGTAATGAAGCCTATAGCAGATAGGCAGGCATGAGGACTGAGAATGTGTGCTTTCAGGAGCCACAGTATATCTGGGACTGTGAACAAAAAGCCGCTTTTCAGAAGGCAAATGCTAAAGCACTGTTCGTGCTAAGTATTTTAATTTTCCTCATATGTTATAGAAGGTTTAATCTCAGATACTTGATACAGTTTTTCCTGGATTCAGTCAGCTAAGAAAACAGATGCAAGTAATGGTATCTGTGTGTTGACTTAGTCATTGTGTTGTATCTCTGAAGCCAGCTTGTCTTCCATGGACTCTGCTATTTAATTCTATCACTGCAGTATGAAACAATCTTTACACTGGAAGCTATGTGTTGACATGCAAGTGGAATTGATTTTTTTTTTTTTTTTTCCAATTTTTATTGGTCTTTCTCCTTGCTTGAAGTTAGGAAGACCTAACAATGTGTATTGGCCAGTGATAGCACTTGATTGTGTGGTCTTCTATTCCGAACAGGCTTTCTCCCTTTGTCCACTTGTACAGTCTTTCACGTATTTCTCAGTGCAGCACTTCTACTGGTAAAAGAGATATTTTGTGGATAGCCTTACAAGTGAACCATTTCCTAGTGTGGTTCCTTTGTAAGTATCTGCTACGAAGCCCATTTATTATATTAAGATATTGTTCCTGGGGTTGCACAACAGCTGTAACTGATTTAATAAAATTGTAAAGTCAATCTAGCAGAGGGTTTAACTAGTGTAGTCAGTGATAACAGTTTCTGTAGACATTGCTCAGGTTGGCGTGGTGGCAAAGTATACCCTGTTTTCTGTGTGCTTTTAACCTTGTGTTTGTGTGCACCCCAGAAAAGAACACTTTAAAAGGTAATGCTGGGCTAACTAACACTTAAAGTTGAGAAGTATCTGATACAAAGTTAAACTTCTTTTTTGCTAATAGTTTGTACTGCTTTTTTCATATTGTTTTACATATATTTCAGAAAACTATTATAGTTATATCCAAAATCAGTCATGTTTATCCAAATCTTTATCCAAAGAATGACACCTCATCTCTTGGGGGGTGATTATACTGTTTGCATATCTTAATTCTTTGTGTTTTTGCATTATAAACACTGATTTCATGTTAGCAATACAGGATGTAAGTAGTAGTTCACTATCTCTTTAACAGAATTTTATTACTAGTATTTTGTAGGAGTCCAGTAATGTTCTTTGACTGGAAACAGTACAAGTTTTTAAGAGAACATTAAGAGGACTTGCTCTGTGCCGTTATTTGTGTGTGTGCGCCACTAGGCAGCATAGAGGGTAGTGATTTGAAACATCCGAGGGATTTCAGCAACTGCATCCTAGCAATATAAGCTGCAGTTTTGCTCCCTTGCAGCTGGCATTAGCTTGAATGATTTGCAAAGCTCTGGTTTATGGACTAGCAGGGCAGGAGAAAAGATGGTGTTTCTGTTGAGGGTGGTTATATTTTTTTGTGTTTTGTTTGTCTTTTCTTGAATAGAATATTGCACTTAAGATTGAGGGGATGTTTATGAATGTGTCTTTATCAAACAATCCCAAACTGACTGATGTATAAAAGTTATAGTTGTGTTTTTCTTTTCCATCTTGAGTGGCTTTCATTTCAGGAAGACTGTAGTTACACTCTTACCCCTCTTTCTTGAACATGTTTGGATTTTGCCATAAGCTGTACTGTTTCTTTTGTTCATGTGATTAAACCGGGTGTCCCTTCCCCACCTCCATGATATTTAATGGTTATTTTGAGAGAGAAGGGGTTGATTAAAATGATGAAGTCCACTGAAATCATGATGTCCATTTCTGGCTTGAAATTCCTCTGCATTGAAGATCCAGGAATGTTTTATCATTTACATTTAGCATTCTTCTGGATGCACCCCTATTACATTCAGCATGATGTACCTAGTTGTAGTGAAGCCTGGAGGGCTACAGGAGTCATGGTACGCTGACCTACTGAGGATGGCCTGAAGGTCTTGCTGCAGGAGCAACTGAGTGAATCATCAGGAAGATGTGGTGATTTTGAGGAGTGGAGTGTATTGGGTGGGTTTGGTGTGCAAGTCTGATTGCTTTGTTAAGGCAAAATTATGTTTAACAAAGGCTATGTGAGGAAGTGGTTCTGTAGTGCTCTGTTCTAAGAGCTTTCTGGAGCACAGGGTACTGGTGCTTACCAGGTGTTCCTGGTGACTTAAGAAATCATGCAGACTAGACAGATAAGGCTTTTGTTATGGTACTGATGCATGTTTTAGCCATGTGTCCTCATTTTTCAAAAATTCTTCTGTCCCTTGCCTTTATAAAGGGCAAGAGGCATGACAGGGTGACTTTGACTAAATGTCCCAGTAATTTGCTGTTACTTAATCACATTTCCTTCCTCTTGTTCAGAGAAGAGGTAAAGGCTGATTCATGAATGGATTAAATTACTCTGCTTTTAAGTCTTATTCAATTAATATAATTTCTCTGGCAATACTCTTATACATTCTCTAAAATCCACATGGAAAATAAAATTTTAACTTAGAATATTGCTAGTAGAATAAATGTACTTTTTTTTTTTTTGGGGAAAGAATCCATGCACAGTGCAGGGAGAGAGCAAAGATGCACAGCATATGTTTAAAAACAACAGTCAGTGGGGTTTGAATTACAGTGTCTGGTTGTACCTTGTGTTAGACTCAGTTTCTGGACTCAGTTTCTTGATCCTTACCCAGTTGTTGTGCTAGCAAATGGCCTGGAAATGTGCAGACTGATTTGAGGAGGATGGGGAGCAGTCCAGCTACACATGCAGCAATGCTAGAATGTGCATGATAATGTTGTTTAGAGTGGCAAAAATGTTCTAGAAAATAACTGTTTTTTCTGTCCTCAGATGAAGCAGTAAAGGGATGCTTTAAAATTAAGTTTACCCAAGTGATATGGGTGTAGGATTCAAGACTTGTAAGTAAGCGTTGCAGGTTATGGAGTGCTTAACAAGGAATTGATTGCCAACCTTGTAACAAAGTGAGCCTCTACTGTGATACGTTACGTACACAGTGAATGATGTAAGGTTGTTTTAAATGATTGCGTCATTTGCTACACTTGCTGTGAGATGAAATCTGCAGGGTATAAAAAGTATTTTGTGTGGTAAGTGGAGATTGTCATTGAAAGTATTAGTTTTGGTGCAGTATTTAATGGAATGGAAATAATTAATTTTCAATATTAATGACAGCATCAGAACTACTAGTTGTGCAGCTTCTCTTCTGTAGTCATCTTGGAAGAATTTGGTTACTGTTTTTGATTTTTAATAAAAGAACAGAAAAGGAAAGCCTCCCTTCGCTAAAACTTGAAGGCAGAGGTGTATCTTACTAAGTGTATCTCTAGTGTAACTTGCTAAGGTAACTATTATTTACTAAGGTAAACTATTAGGTGGCTTCAAAACCAGATTTAAGCATTTTTTTTAAATTTAAAAGCTGGTCTTTCCTGAAGCCCTGTTAGTGAATGTTCCTTTTATGCAGCAAGAGGGAATTACTGTTTTTCTTATTTTGTTACAAACGCTCTGAAGCGCAAAAGAGTAATAAAACCTATACTCAACATAAATTTGGCCTATGCAGGAAGCTTTACTGACAAGCATAAGAGGTATGATATGTCCCTCTACACTCTCCCTGCATTCATTCTTTTAAAGGTTTTGGGTATGCCATGAAAAAGTAGATTTCATTATGATGTATACCTCTGGTATTAGGAAGTGGAAACTGATGTGTTCTTTAATGTTATATGGAAGTGTGATTTGATGGGAACACTCCTGTGCTTTGACATAAATGCTGTTTAGAATTAAACTAAACTGTTGGCATAAATACTCTGAATTATTGATAAAGGAATTCATGTCCCAAAGATAACAATAAAATGTAAAAGACTAGAGTCAAGTTAAAAAAGTACATGGTTTGTCTTAACTATTAGCTACTTAAAATTGCGAGGTTATGTGTCTTTAGAAGTGTTTGGTTATAACTCTCCCTCTCTATTCCAATCCTGAAGAGACTTTCACGAGCTGTATTTCTTCTGTGAGAAAAAGGTCTTACCAGACAAGACTAAAGGTTCACTGAAAGCATGGGTGCACAGGTTGATAAGTGCATTAAGAGCCAAGTGACATTTCCATTTAAAAAACGTAGATGCATAGAGCCATGAGAGTAAAAAGTGCAGGATTTGATAATGAAGATGGATTTGTAACTCAAGCTGTCTTGGCTGTATTGATTTAAAAATACAGTCCTTTCAATCCACCTAAAATAGGTAATATATGGAGCATGTCTTTATAACTACAAAATACTGGAACAGTAGTTTTTTTTTCTTAGAGCAATTATCTTTTTTTTCTTGATTCATTTGACAAATGAATTTTTAATGACCAAGTGTAGCTTAGTGTAACTTCAGTTACACTAACTTCAGTAACTAAATATGATTTTTTAAAATCAACTGCTTTCCAATGCATTTAGAATAATTTATTCTGCTTTTATGTAATTATTCTGAACAGTCATGATCATTCCATTAAAATGTATTTTTAACCTACAGTTGTCACAGTGAGATGGGTTTTGTAGTTATGAGCACAAGGCAAATTCTGTGTTGGGCCAGTTTTTTAATGAACAGGCGAAATATTCTGCTTCCTGAAGGGCTGCTTGTGACTGTTCTTTTTAGTGCTCCCAAGAAATGAAGAATGTCCTAGTTTTGGAGAAGGGTGACATAGTATTTGCTGTTGATAGGGGCAGGAGACTGCGATTTGCTATTATGAGTACCTACACCTGTTTTTGGAAACTGCATGGACTTAAGTAACAAATAGGCATTAGAGCTCATTGCTCAGGACTACCAAACAGTGGAACTGTGTACTGTTTACTGTGTACTGTTTTATTATTTCAGAAAAGAAAGGTATATCGATGCTACTGCAGGCCTGTGGATATAAAATAAGTATGTTGCTTTAAATTTAGGATAAGAAAGGTGTGTACCACCAGCCTGTAACACAGTAACCATAGGGACCCTTCCTGAAGGAATTCCTTTTGGTGTAAGTCCTCTAGACCCCAGTTTGGTCTCCTCTACCACATTAGAATGTGCACTTGTCCACCCTGCCACCTGCTCCAGCTGTGCTGATCTCTAATATGATTACAAATGAATAGAAAGGTCTTATTTTCATCCAGCCTCATTTGAAACCTGAGATGGGTAAAAGGATTTGGGAATGTATATAGACAATATTTTTCTTACACTCTTTCTCTTCCCCCTCCCTGAAGCCTTGCGTGCTTGTGCTACATGTGGACTGATTGTAGGATCCAAACAGATGCCACATTTTAAAGGCCCTCAGTGATCTTAGGATATGGCACTGTTCAGTGGTCTATGACTCTGTTCAGAGTATTTTTAGTACTCTAGTAAGGTAAAACATAGTGGATGAGATAGCCCAGAAAGGGAAGACTTTCCCCTTGCACAATTGCTACACAACTGATGGCAAAATTACTAATATTTAGGGGAAATGTCCACATTAGCTAAGGATCTCTCTTTCTCAAACAGTATGTAAGCAAGAATGACAAAATGGGATTTGGCCATGCAGCATTATAGGTGCATCACCAGATATGATTGAACTTATAAGGGTGTTTGGAAGTTCTGTGTAGGCAAGTCATCGGAATTGTTTGCAGTTAAAAGGGTATAGACTTTACTACACTAGGGTGGTTGAAATGGTGGTTAAAATGTGTCTGTTTTAAGTACAAAGGGATTTATGCTAGAATAAATTTTCCCTTGATAGGATGGCTTGTATAGTTATATGGTACTTTTATGCCACTCTAAGTTTTTCTGTTTTCCAGGCTTTGCTGTGGTTTCTTGAAGAGATATGTCTGGGTCGCCACTGCTACAGACTTGATAGGTGTTTTTGCTATCAACTCGTGTATTAGCAAATGTATTTTACTAATCTACTTTTATTTTTATTGTTTTTTTTAATATCTTTCTAAGAGTTTGAAGAGTTCCTTGAAAAGTATGACTTTTACGGGTGGTTGAAAGGTTCCAAACATATATTAAAGCAAACTGTATGCTACCAGTGTTCCTCAGCTAAACCAGTATCCTCTTAAAATTAGTTTAATACAGTGATAAGCTTAATGAAAGCCTTTGGGTGTTCCTTGAATGTGTGATGCAGTGTTTTCTTAGGACGTATGCAACTGACATTAAATAATGACAAATATCTTTTTTTTTGTATTATTTGTCTTGTATACCCTTATTTTAAACCAGCTTGTAGGGCAGAGTTACGTGTTTAGGGTTAATTCTGAGTTGAAGGTGTGCAGGAGTACAATAAGGTTCTGTGATTCAAATGTTTAGTGGTAGGAAGCAGTGAGTCCAGTGGTTCTTTCTCAAGTAATTTGTGTTCTAAAGGACTTCTCAATGCCTAAAGTTGATTGTCAGACATGTGCAACTCCATCATCTATCTACTTTGGATCAATATTTAGGGCCTCTGATATGTGCTGCTGTTTGTTCTCATTAACTGCGTTATTTTTAAGGTAGCTTGTGTATATTTGTGCTAGACTGTTAAGACAGTTTCTAAGGTTGCATATTTGGAAACTTGAGGCAGGACAGAAATGCAGCAGTTTTCTGTTCATAGAAGTGGGTCAGCGAGAGTACCCTCTAGCTGACCCCCACTGATATGCTGCTCCCAGTTGCACTGCAAGACTTTCTGTTCCACAGGCATGTGTGTGTGAATCCAGAAATCCTGTGGTAAAGAGTAAGATACAGCATGACAGTGCAGCTACGGTGCTAGATGTGCCAAAAAAAGAGAATTGGCCCTTGAACACCTACTTAACAGCTATATAGCCACTCTGTTCCAAGTTTGCTTTTATTATCGTGTCAGAGATTAATATACGGGAATAAAATTCCTGAATATTACCAGGATATTACCAGGAATATTACCTCTTTCATTTTTTACTAGAAAAAAAAGGAGCAAAGTAAAGACTGTGATTAAAAATGTATTTTGTATTGCAGTATGGTTTCTGGTAGTAGAAATAGCCTCATAGTGAAGCAAGTATCCTAGAATTCTTACTTAAATATTTTTTAATTTTCTTTGGAATTTATACATTTCTAACTGCAAGCCATAACAACAATATGTTCAAACTGGAATGCTTCTTATCTGAGTCCTTGTACAAATACCTTTCTAGTTATACGAGAGACATCCTTGGGTGATTCATTCTCACCATTTCTGACTATCGTGTCACTGTGAACTGCCTTGTTAGGAAGAGGTGGGTTAGTTTAGTGTTTGACATCCCTCACAAGCGGCTGAGGGATATGAGTAGTAGTTTCATCTCTTTAGTGCCCTAATAACTCTCCCAGTGAGCCTTCCTTTGTTGGCAATTCTCTTTCTAAGCCTGCAAAACTTGCGAAGTTTTCCAGCTTGTCGGAGAAGGCAGGCTATTCTTTAAGAAAAATAGCAGCTAAAGTAGTTGGTAATTTTTCAGAACTGTGCATCCCATGATATAATGAGCAGTGTTTGGATTTGAGCAGTGATTTAAGGACTTTTAAGTTGCAGTTAATACAAACTAAAGCATGTGCATGCAAGATTTAGGGAGAAAATTTTCTCATGTAATTAAGTAAAAAGCCTGAACGGACCATTGTTACACAGCAGTGAACTGGGCATCAAATAAAAAAAGAAAAAAAAAGGCATATAAATCTATAATTCCTTCCCTATAGAAGGTGAAATCTGCAGTGTAGTGAACAGTATGCTGATGTCAGGATAGAAGCAACAGGAATTTGTAAAGCCTTTTTAACTGTAAACCCTCCTTCTGTAAGGATGAACAGAGGAAGAAAGAACTGCTCTAGAAGGTGAAAACAGAAAAGCTCGAGGAGGGGCTTGTCTCTTTTCTTTGTAGGGATGCATTCCCTACTCCCCCCCCCCCCCCCCCCCCCCCCCTTACCTATGTAGGGTTTTCAGCTTCAGGCTGCTCAAAACAAATCATAATATAATGTATTCAAATGTGATCTTCTTTGATAAACTGGAATGCCTTTTTGTGAAATATATGTAAATATTCAAATAGCATGAAGGTGTGATGCTACTCTTAAAAGATGCTATAGATATTTATTATTCTTATTGTAAAAATAATCGGATCTAATAGAATCTAATAGATTCTAATAGATCTAACAGATCTAGTAGAATAGAATTTTTTTTTTTTTTTTTTTTAAAAAACAGACATTCCCAATCCCACACACACTTGCCCACTGTGTTTTCCATTGTTAATGATGTTCCCCAAAGACTACAAAACATTGAAGCAAGCAGAAAAAAAACTAAGGAACAAATGATTGCATACTTTGGAAAGCTTCAGAAATGTAGAAAAACTCTGGGTATTTAAAAGTCAGATTTCTTAAACTTCTCTAATACAAAATGAAATCATCTATTCGTCAGATGTTCTCTGCTATTTTAATTTTCTTCTGAACAAAGGATCAATGCTTTGCATTCAGAATGGAAATTGTTAATTTAATGACATGAAAGCAGACCAGATTATAATTAGGGATGAGCTATATGTTCAAGTTGTGATAACTCATAAGTTTCCTCTATGACTGTGCTTGTCAGAAGCATTTATTTACAAATTCGGTTTATCTGAAAATTTGACTTAAATTGGTACACAGTTTTTTTTTTTTTTTTTTTTTTAATTATTTTTATTTTTAGAACAGTTTTAGTATGCATCTGTACACTTCTGGAGTTGGTTTAGTTTAACTGTGGATGTGAATACAAAAAAAATTGTATTAAAATTTGACAGGCCCAAGTTTGCTATTTGGCCAGGTTGCCTCTGGTTTCAGACAATAGATTATTGCAAGATAAACTCAAGTAGGATACAGCTCCATGGTGATAAATGGATGTGCTTCCCCCCCGCCCCCCACCATTGGAGGAAGCTACAGCAGAAGATAATTTGAGTGTGTATAAACAGTGAGCTGCCTCTTTTTGTAGACACAGACATGCGCGTGTGTGTATCAGGCTAGGGTAAGCGTTCACCCTTAGGTTATTGGGAAGTAGTGTGTGTGTGGATGCTTGCTCATGTGACAAAATCTTACAGCACTCCTACTGTGGTCTAGTGCCGTTTATCTAATTCACTTTAAATGTTATTTTATCAAAGCTTCCCCAAGTGTCTTCAGCATAGAGAAGTTATGATTTGTGGCTTTTGAAGAAATATTGACTGCTTTACAGTCCCTTCATTCTAATTTATGTTTCCTGGTACACTTGAAGATAACAAAGGAGTAATTCCTCTTTGTTGTTGTTGTTAAAGAGCTTTTTTCTGGTAACACTGTAAAAAAGACTCGGTGATTTCTGGGTCATCTGTCTGTCCGTCCACATTGTTAGACTTGTTTGTCACTTCAGTACGGGACATATTATGGTAATTACCTAGGTTCTTAAGCATCTTTTTGGTCTTTCTTTACATTTGGTGTAGAGATGTTCACAACGCTCAGAAATGTACTAGCCTTGAGGTAGCACATGAACTATTGACAGAATCGTGCAGTGAAATGTTTCTTGTGAGGACTGGGTTACACAAATAATTTTTCCCAACATATGACAGTTCTTGAAGCTTCATCAAAACAGATCTAGATCTGTAAGCAATTGAACATCTCTGTGTAACTTTATTTACAGTAATGTCATCTTAGGAGAAAGTTATTATTTTAAAAATATATAGGTGTGATACTTATTCTGGCCCCTGGAAAAAGGTAAAGGTGATGTTTTCCTCTTACTGGAAAAGGACTAAGTGTTTTCTTGTTGTTGGTTGATCTATCTTTACCCTTTAGAGAGGGTTAGATATTATTTCTTGAAGTTGAACTCCTCTTTTGTGCATGTTTGTGAAGATAGCTGTAGATCAGTGGCATCTGCAGATGTTTCTTATGTACCTGCCCTGCTATATTAGCTTCTGCATCAAGCCAGGATCCTGAAGATGAGGAACTTAATTTGCCAAATTCTTGGATGTGCATTAGAAATAATTCTGCCATTTTGTAGTATGTATTTTATTTTCATTTGTTGTTTGGCTTATGAATATTAATACAAACCCTGTAAGCAGAAGCTGGAAAACTTGAAACACTGCCAAAGCTGGGATTTAAAATATTGGGAAAGTCGTGCAAAAGTACCATTATGTTCTCAATATAAAATTCAAATTCATGTATTTGAATAACTTATTAAAGGAAAGTTTTATTATGTTATTGAGTGTTCCTTATTTATTTTGACTTTTGAGTTATCTAATGTACTCTTTCATTTCAGAATGTATGAAAACATGTCCACAATGGTGTACTTAAAGGAAGAGAAGTTGGAGAAGCTCACACAAGATGAAATCATTGCCAAAACTAAGCAAGTTATTAACGGACTAGAGGCACTGAAGAATGAACACAATTCAATTTTACAGAGCTTACTTGAAACACTGAAGTGTTTGAAGAAAGATGATGAAACTAATTTGGTTGAAGAAAAATCAAACATGATTCGAAAGTCACTGGAGATGTTGGAACTTGGGCTTAGTGAAGCACAGGTAAAACTGGAGTAGAAATAAAGCATTTCAGACTTTGACTAAAATTTTGATATTAAAAAAAACCCAACAACAACTCATTATTTGACCTCTAATTAGAATCTTTAAACACAGATCAATGTTTAAGGACTTATATTTACCTTACTAAGTATTAAAAATGAGCTGAGACATTTATGTTATTATCATATGTTAAGGAGGAAGACTGCTGTGATTAAACAGAAGTAAATACTAGCTGTTACAGAACTAATTGTGGCATTCGATATTAAAGCATTGAAGTCCATAATAGAGCTCTTTTTGACTTCAGTGGGAAATTTACTGCTTTTTGTTTAGATTTTTTCCACATCATTACTTGGATCATGCTTGAGAAGTTCAAGAATTAGGCAATATCAGCAAACTTATTTTTCCAAAGGTTAAGAATTGAATACAGAGCCTGAAAAAACTTCCACTGATGTTTCAAAGAAAAAGAATGGATACATGCTACCTGCCATGGAAGCACGGAATTAAACAATCCAATCCCTGGCCATCGTGGTATAAACTGTCAGGCTTCAGTGTTTAAAAGCTTTGATTACATGTGTAGGGTGGAGGGACTTTTACATGGTATTGGGACTCTGAAAAGCTAGTTTTGGTTCTTGACTCTCTCAAATTAGGTAGTTTCAGTTTCAAATGTCATTGCCCTGTCTGCCAATCTGGTGTCTTGTAAACTGTGGTGGCTGAAGATCCAAAATGTCTGCACATGCAGCCTTTGTTAGGAAAGCAATTATGCTTTGAGCAATTGCTTGTCAGACCTGAAAAGCCTGTGTGCTTTGGCATGTCGCTGTGTGATCTCTCATTTCTCTTGCTGTATTTGTACTAGGATATGGCAATATTTTCATGAATACTTGTCGATATGTTGAGGTTAGTGTTACTGTCATGAAGATGAAAGTGTTTTGCTAACTAAGTGTTGAACTTTGCTTCTAGGTAACTCTGGAATAAGTTTACAAAAGGTTTTTGTTTGCCATTGTAGTTTATACACTGGAATTTGAGTACACTGGTCATGCTATTATTAACCATACTATCACAACTTCCTTAAACATATTTTTTCATGTTAAAAATGTAAATGTTTGAAGAGGCTAAGTAATTTAAATAATTAACATCTTTAAATATGTGAAAAGAGAGGTGTTGAAGTCTAGGAATTTGGAGTGGTGTTACAAATTTATCCCTGAAGTTTTGTCTTACCTTTATAGAAAAAGTAGTTTGTAAAGACATTATACACTTTTTGAAGATGTTAAATTTCAATTTAAAATATATATGCTTTAACAGAATATTCAGTTTAAAAGAAGTAATTGTGTTTAAAATAAACACAAAATAAAGAGATGAGGTATTAACTCAGGGATGTCAAACTCTTCTTCTAGACATTATTTGTGATGATTTTTGTAATCACCTGTGACTCATGCTTATAGGGTGTGCTTTCTGGGATTGTTCTTCAGGTAATTAATGTGAGATTAGCATGAACAGTGAGGGCAGCATATCTTTTTTATGTAGTATTTGGCTTTCACTTAGCAAGCTCCTTTTGTGAGTAATGATGTTTAACATTTAAGAAAAAAAAAAGGGAAGGGGGGGGAGAAAAAAAAAAAAAAAGATTGCTTTTGTGGCCATTCTGTTTTTGTCCTTAACATAGCTTCACATTCAGACACGTTGATTGTAGATTTGAATTCATAGTATGTATATATAAGGTGCTTAAATTCAGTTGAGTTTCACATTTAGATTTAAATAGTATAACTGTGTCTTTGAAGTGTTTTTGTACTATTGTTATGCTGAGGAGCTGATCTTTATAAGCTGCAGACATGCATAGGATCCTCCTCTGTCTGAAAATTGCTGAAGGAGAGCTATGGTTTAGTTCTTACAGTGAAGGTTATCTTTGTAATTCTTGTAATTTATTAAAAATACATGTATTAGTAGAACAAAGGTTTCTGTTTCAGTAATCTAAATTCTAGTTCATCTTTTTTTATAAATGTTAACACTGCGTATAATATTTAAGGCTTCCTAAAGCAGTTTGTCTTCAGACTTTGACTTCAAAAATTGCATCACAAAAAGCAGTCATTAATAAATAATTCCTCCAGGCTCGTTCTGACAGAACAAATGGTAAATACATTCAAGTACAGGGAAGGTGAACACCAAATAGGTATGTATAAAAAGGGAAAATCTAAACCAGACTTCAGAGCTGACAGAAGTTCTAAGTATTAAAACCTTTCTGTGTTAAATAAGGACTACATTTAGAAGACATATGTCAGATGATATTTTCTGCTTTTTAGGTAATGATGGCATTGTCAAATCACTTAAATGCAGTGGAATCGGAGAAGCAGAAATTGCGTGCCCAGGTTCGACGGTTATGCCAGGAAAATCAGTGGCTACGGGATGAACTAGCCAATACACAACAGAAACTACAGAAAAGTGAGCAATCTGTAGCTCAACTGGAGGAAGAAAAGAAACATCTAGAATTCATGAACCAATTAAAAAAATACGACGATGATATTTCACCATCAGTAAGTAGCTGTTCCGTAAAAAGCAGTTTATGTGGATGTGTTTTGTAAGATGCCTAATTATCAAGAAATTTTGCAAGTGCGCGTTTTTTATTGGTGTGTATGTGTGTGTGTATTTATGTATATAAAAAAAAATTGTAACAGAATAATAACTACTACTAAAATGTTTGTCTTGTTACCAGTGTTACAGGTCACAGAAAGAATGTGGCAGATTAGCTTTTTTTTTTATTTATTTACTTATATTTTACTGGATGTAGGTGGTGATAAAATAGGTATGAGCGTGAAAAATTGCTAAATAGTTAGAATGAGCATTAGCTTAGAGTCATGTTAGCTGAAGAACTGAACTTAAAGCCAAGTATTTTCTTTTATATTTCCTTTGCTGTTCAGTGGCAGTGTTGTAAATATGTACAGAACTTGGCTTATTTTGACTGCAGGAAAAATATTTAATTTTGGTCCAGCGAAGCAGTGTCTAACCTCAGTATCTGTTGGGAATGTACACTAGGATAAAAGGTCTTTGAATGTGTTTTCTTGACCATTATGATCATGTGCATATTTTCAGTTGCTGCTTACCATTGTGTTAATTTCATGTATTAATTTTGAGAGAAAATGGATAAAATTTTAAATACAGAAATAACTTATTACTTAAAAATACTTCTCACTCGTTTGTTCTTCACATTATCTTTTTATTTTGTTTTTTAAATTAGATAGTATTGCAGAGAAGGGTGTTATTTGGTATGTTCTGGCCTTCTCAGTCATGTCTTGGAAAAAACAGTTTTCCATAACAAAGTACCTCAGTATCATAATGAGGGAAAACACATGCATTTTAGTCATGCTTAACCAACTACTGGACCAAATCCTTTTTAACAGTGTGTGAGTTCTTTAGTCAGCTGCATGCAGATTTTTTCACTCCTGTTTCATGAGGTGTTATTTGAAGCTGAAATAGTGAAGCTGTTACTGAACATTTTTGATGAGAAGAAAAGAGTCAGGAGTGGGGAATACTGAGACTTTGATGTGCTAAATGTGGAACTATAATCTTTGGATGGCCTAAATAGAACCATTACTTGATTTGGACTGAAAATCTGAAATTTAATTGACAGATAGGGACCAAGTAAGCAAAGCGTCTTTATGATTTCACCAGCTGTATAAATAGTCTCTGTTAATGATCTTCGAAAACAGTTGCAGGTATATTCTTGGTTAGAATTTAGAAACAACACACACAAAATTGTAATCTTTCCTCGTGACATCCAGCCTGTGATCTACTGTTTTTGCAGTGAACTCACTTTTCCAACATAGAGTATGTATGCTAAGGGCAGCAGTCGCCTGCCTTTAATCCGTGGAAAAAGATACTGTATGGATGTAAAGGGAGGGGAAAAAAAAAAGGATGTGTTCTGGTGTTGGTTTTTCTACTTATGGACATCAATATTTCTGACAGCTTCAGCTATTTATTTGTGTAGGTTGTAAATATAGGAAGTGGGAGCTAGAGTTTTCTTTACTTAATTGTGGGACTTTGAATGATCTTTGAATGTTAACGTTTTAATATATCGATGAACTGTGCTGAATTTTAAGATGATGTAAGAATGGAGCTGTACTTCCTTCCAGGGGTTTGTGTGGGTTTTTCTGTTTCGTTTTGTTTTTTTTGCTTTTTGAATCTTATGAATCACAATTGCAAAATGAATTATTAGTGCAGGAACTGAGTACTCAGAAACTGAAATGAAGGAATTAAAGTTGTTGGTGCAATCTTACTCGCCTTTGGGAGATGAATCTCCTTATTCCTCTCCCCCTTGCAGCAATAAGTGCATATATGACCTCAGAATTACTGTGCACTATAGTGTATATCTTCGTAAGAATAGCAGATGTGTTCTTTTGTGTTCAAGTTGAGACTGAAATCTAGGAGACCTGATTTCTATTCTTGGCTTCCTTGAAGGTGTCCTGTATTTTGTTGGGGCAGAATATGTAAATATGTTTGAACATGAGAATATCCTTAAACTTCTATGAGAAATCTTATTCTTGGTACTTCCTATGTTTTGACTGTGGGGTTTTCCTTTAACATTACTGGTTAAATAAACTGTTCCTTCATATAGAATTTTATTTAAATATTGCATAAACCTCAAATTTAATAGTGTAACAAACTCTTTGGGTTTGGGGGTGTTTTGTAGGAAGATAAAGATACGGATTCCACCAAAGAGCCTTTGGATGACTTATTTCCAAATGATGAAGATGAACAAGGACAAGGGAGTAAGTACACTTCAAATTATATTGTTAGTGTGTTTCTGCAGTACTGAAGCTGCAAATGCTCCTCAGAAATTGAGTAATCCATATGTAATGTGCAATAAGCTAGAGCAAAATGGTGATTGTCTCTTGAAAAACTATTCTATAGTCCTGCATCCCAGCCATCAAGGCTAGATTTTTGAGGAAAGTTTGCTATCTCTGGCCAAGTTCTTGGAACTGTCTTTGGTGCTAGATTTGTTCCGTGGTCTCCCGAGTCTCTGCATGGAAAGAAGCTTGTTTCAAGTGACAGAGGCATATTCTGAAACATTGAAACTGCCTATTGGTTTGCCTACACAGTGAATTCTATTAATGATCTCTCTGATTTAACATTTTGGGGCAGATTTCAGTTGGAAATCTTTCTTACGATCTTTCAAAGCAATCCTTTTGTCTTGCTAAGATTCCTTATTCCTCACTCTAGAAGCATTGTCTTCAAGTGAGAAGGATTGGTGAATATGGATACAGCGAAGTTTGAGTTAGCAATATTGTGGCATGGTTGTAGGAATCTGCTGATAGATAGGGCTTCTTTAATGAATTTTTGTGCTTTTCTTTTGAGTGTGAAGCTGGTACTATGCAATGTGTTGGTGTTGTAGTGTATATGCAATGTGCTAGTAGTATAGTGGTTCTTAGTTAATAAATGGCTAAGCCAAAATGTCTGAAGGGCCCCTAAGGAGAGGTCCTTAGTAATCATCAGTCTTGAATTTCCTTCTTGGACACGCATAAGATGTGATCTTGATAGCTTGGTAGGGAAGACACCAACAATGGAAGGAAGACATGAAGAGATTAGAACAGTTGATCATGAACTCCATCCTGAGCTCAAATTGGCTTCCCAAGAATTTTGTGGTGGGAAAGTTGAGTGTCAGAGTTATCTTTAATATAGTCTGTATACCAAATACTGCTGTACAAGAGAGAAGGGTGTCACTTCAGTAACTTCTTTGAACTCCAGGAAAAATGCAGAAATATTTAAGTGCTTTGAGAGGCAGTGGCTATGAGCATAGGTTTGGAATTTTGTCATTCCACTGACAGAAGGCTCCCACTTGCTATGAGAATATTTTGCTTAATAGAAAGGAGAGGAAAAAAGGCAGGCTCACCACTGTCCTGTCCTGTGTATTGGCTAGAATTTACTGCAGGAAAAAATGTGGCTAAATGCAAGGATTAATAAGTCCCATCAAAAAGTTGAATCTGGCTTTGATGAACTGCTTTTTCTCTTGTTACTGTTATTCATGGCATTCGAAGTTTTCTTTCTTTTTTTTAAGTTCTTTATGTGACAGCCCTGAGTATTTCTTGGAAGGTATAGCAAACAAAAGAAAACAAACAAACAAAAAAAAGTGTGCTTTTGGAGAAGGAGAATAAAAGATAAAGAACAGATCAGTTCTCAGTTCAACTTTTCTGCAGGTGTTTGGCTTCTCTGTTTTAGTGTTCTTTTCCATAGGGAGTTTTGGATATTTTTAAGTTTAGAATTACAATGTGAGATTTGTTAATAGCTTGCTGAGCTGAAATAGCTCATCTGTTTCTTTGTCTGTTTTTTACATTTATCCCTTTAAGCTAATAGAAGTGTGAAATACTAAAAGTCTCTTCATTCAGCTAGGTTAGAGTATGAACAAAAAAACTGTCATTGCTGTTACTATGCGAGATACTGTAACTGTGGTCAAGTGTATTCTAGTGCTAATGTCTGGTATTGAGGAAATCTAGCAATTCTCTTTACGTGTCATTGAACAGTAACATTAGTTGTTTTCCAATCATGGTTGTCTTTATAGGCAACTTAAAATCTCATGCATTTCTTTCAGTTCAACAACAGCACAGCAGTGCAGTTGCTGCTGCCCAACAAGGTGGCTATGAAATTCCAGCAAGATTAAGGACCCTTCATAATCTTGTTATCCAGTATGCTTCCCAAGGTAGATACGAGGTTGCTGTACCACTTTGTAAACAAGCTCTTGAAGATTTGGAGAAGACTTCAGGTCACGATCATCCTGATGTTGCCACCATGTTAAACATACTTGCTTTGGTGTACAGGTTTGTATTCTGACATAGAGCTATATCAACTCTATAAGCAATTAATATTTGGCTTTAACCTGTTAATGTTTGTCTTGTTTGTTTTGATTCATTGATTTATTTTGTCATGATTTTTGTAAAGCCCTGAGAAAATCTTTGTATGTTTCCTTACTCTATATGTTTCCTTACACTAAAAGTCAAAGAAATTGTGGAATTTTTGCCCATGCTCTTGTTTTGAGAAAGACACTGCTTTTGAAACTGTTCCTCTACTCTTTTTTTTTTTTTTTTTTTTTTTCTTTTCCTTCTATGGAGGTGGCATGTAGGTTACCCACTTCCAGGAAACGCGGGATTGTAAACTGGACAGCAGCGTAGAGGTAGTACAGTTCTAGTCCTCCAGCAAACTACTTTGCTTGTTTATGAATCAGAAAGTCAAAAACTGAAGTCCATAAATGTACTCTTAGTTCTTCTCTGTATGGGAATGTTTAGCACAGTACTGAAGCCAACCCTTGTTTTTTATGACTTCCTGAGTCTCCAGTATTATTAATTATGATTTTTTTAAATTTAGGGACCAGAACAAATACAAAGATGCAGCAAACCTCCTGAATGATGCCTTGGCTATCCGTGAGAAGACTTTGGGCAAAGATCATCCAGCGGTTTGTATACATGCAATGTCATATTTTTAGTTACGTTTTTCACTGATTTTTTTTTTTTTTTTTTTCCCCCAAACTCATTCTAATGTTAAACTCAACAGGAAAGTTTTTAAGACCTGGCTTGTCTCTAAACAGTACAGGTAGGAGCCATGATATGATATATTTCATTTTGTCTTAAAGATTTAACATGCTTTCTGAGCATTGTATTTGATTCTGTTTCACCACAAATGACTTGCACTTGATTATTTTGGATCAGGTTGCATGGATTTTCTGTGCAAAATTAATGTGAAGAAATAATTTGCTCACTCAAATCAGTTTAATAAACTCAGATTAAAGGTGAATGTCTGATCTGTTTTACTCTTGCTTTTAAATGAGGCATAATTCAAATCAAACTTTTGTATTCAGTGTTTGAAATGAATGTGATACCTCACTTCTTGTGGGTTAAAGTGGGACAAATCTGAGTATAGATTTGAGAAATATCGTAAGAGTAGAAGATAAAAAGAATATGCGTATCCCTTCTGACATCTGAACAAAGTCAAAGTATTCCTTTTTTTTTCTTTTTTAATGCTTTTACATATGTATGCATTCAGTAATCTTTTTTTCCTTCTCTTGCTTTACTTCAAGACCTCTGCCTTGTACGTGGAAGATTTAAAAACATCAGTGCATTGCAGATGTATTCATTTGTCAGGTCTTTATATCAGCAAATTTCAGTGTAATTAATATTTTTCTGCCTGTTGGTAGGTGGCAGCAACTCTAAACAACCTTGCAGTGCTTTATGGTAAACGTGGAAAGTACAAGGAGGCTGAACCGTTGTGTAAGCGAGCTCTGGAAATCAGAGAAAAGGTATGAGGAAAAATGTACCACTTTTGTATGAATAATTTTTAGAGGTAAAACACTTGGTGTAGGGAGTATGTGTGTGCATGGTGGGTGAATATGGTGTATTTTGATAAGGTAGACCTACCAGAGCAACCACAGAACATAGCAATTAGCAAGAACATAGCAGTTATATCTAAAGTGCAAAACAACATTTGAATTCCCATACTCTTGCAGAGACTTTTGAGAACTCTGTTATATTCTAAATTCTGAAGCCTGTTGTAAATCTGCTTCTTTCCTTTGTCTCCTTTCCCTCTCCGTTGAGAGATAGGCTATCTTGGTTTTGACAAGATCATTGAAATAAAAAAGAAGCGTAATTAAAAATTTTGAAATCAATAGTGATTCAATGTTTGTATCTCCAGCTTTTTCGTGTAATATAATGTAATCATATTACTTAAGTTATTCTTGTTTTGAGTTGTTCTGTAGCATTGTCAATTGTAATTGATTTATTTGCGTACTTTTTATATGCGAAGTTTGCTTTCATCATCCTCGTGCTATAATTGAAGAGGATGAAAACTTAAGGGACTTAAACATGGTACAATTTTAAGCCCTGATATGATGACTGTGGGAACTTTTAATGTGAGGTCTTTCATTTTTAGGTCTTGGGGAAAGATCACCCTGATGTTGCCAAACAATTAAATAATCTGGCTTTGCTATGCCAGAACCAGGGTAAATACGAAGAGGTAGAGTACTATTATCAGAGGGCACTGGAGATTTACCAAACTAAGCTGGGACCAGATGATCCAAATGTTGCGAAAACAAAGAATAACCTGGTAAGGTATTTTTAAAGTAAATCTAAAAAAGAAGTACATTCTTTTTTTTTTCTGATGGATTGAAGTGTATGTACCTTTGATCAGTATTTGTTGTATTTATTGTTTATCAAACTAATTAGAACTATATGCTGATGTCTTTCTTTGGGTGGGGGTGTATTTTGTTTTTAGGCATCCTGCTATCTAAAACAGGGCAAATTCAAGCAAGCAGAAACGTTATACAAAGAGATTCTTACTCGTGCTCATGAACGGGAATTTGGTTCTGTAGATGGTAAGAAACTTAATCCCTAGAATTAATTTTTTTATAATAGAACTGAAAATCTGTAGATTAATTGTACCTTCATATCTCTTCAGGCAGGCAATTTTAATTCTCAAGGGTGAAATTATAGATGCACTAAAGTACGGCAAAGCCTATCATAGGAAAGCATTGATTTTTCTGGCATGTAGAATACTTTGTAAGTTTATATTTTATAGGTTGCATTTCTGGCTCATTTATTTTATACCAAAGAGAAATTCCAAATTTGCTATTCTTGTAGAGACAGAAAACTATTCATCATTTTCAAGTCACAGGAATAAATCAGTGCAGGATTCTTGATGACGTAATAGATAAACTGATGAAATGATCCATTGAATCAACCATTAAAACAACTAAAAAACTGGGGGGAAAGCCCTTAAATTTTAAGTTATACTGTATGGTGAAGTTAAATGCATTTCATCATCTGTCTATCACAGTGAAGAATCTTCACGGCACTGCATGACAGTAGTGAACCACCATTTAGTAAATGTCAAAATGGTCGTTCTGATAAAAGAAATAAATGTATGTTTTCTAGCAAAAAAAGTAGATATATGACAAGTTGTATCCTGATTGTATCTGTGGATCCTGACATCAGAGCTTCTAAGAAATAACTCTGTTTCTAACTTCAAATAAGAAAAGACAGTGTTGTAAAGCTATTGTGTGAAGAGTATGTTTTATTTTTGTGCTGCTGCTTTCTGTTGTGTGGACAGTAGGTTTTCTTTAATAGTAGTAGTATTTTAAGTCTGTGGTTCTTGGCTCTGTGTTAGAAGGATAAAAATCAAATGGTGAATATTTTTATACTATAAATCTGCAAATATTTTCTTCTATGTTTCATCAGATGAAAATAAACCTATTTGGATGCATGCTGAAGAAAGGGAAGAGTGCAAAGTAAGGCCATTGTCGTAAAACTTTTGAGGAGCTTTTACTACTTAAGATGCAGTTTAGTTCATTTTCTTTTTACTTTTGCTTTAGGGAAAGCAAAAAGATGGCTCATCTTTTGGAGAATATGGTGGCTGGTACAAAGCTTGCAAAGTTGATAGGTCAGTATTTTCTTTACAATATTTTGACCACATGGTAATATCTCGAAATGCAAGGTTAAAGCATGTTTAAAAGTTAAACAAAACCAGCGAGTGATTTATCGCTACAAAACCTAGGATGTTAGAAGTTCAGGCCCAGTACTGGCTCCCAGGAAGCCAGTAGTATTTTCCAAGTCCTCAGGCTGCTTTTAATCTAGGCCAGGTAGGTGTAGTGAATTCTTCTGTCCCCCACTAGATCTATTGTTTTCTAGTGTGAGACTTGTTAACAGAATCTGCCATATTTTGCCCTTTGTTTCGTAGTTCAACTCTGGTGTGAATGCACAGAAACTAGGTACTAAGTAAAGGCCGATAAAAGGAATTGCTCATTTGTTTTGTGACTAATACTACAGTAACAGATGCTGTTTGAACTGACAGGTGTTTTTCATGGAAGCTTTGCAATTATTCAGCTTGACACACTCAGATTGAGTTAAATTTTCATCTCTGGAGATTTTATCTGAACAACACAAGCCCACAGCACTCTGTTTTTGTGCTGAATGGCTCTAGAGATGAGTTACCAACGCTCAGTTTCATGGTTGTTGACTAATCGTAGTGGGAGCTGTTAATGCCCTTTGAAAAACGTTAATTTTTTTTTATATCTTGTGCAAATAAAGTATACTTCAGAATAAAATTATATAAAGAGGTTATGATGATGAATGTTCTTATATTTTTATTAGTTTGTAAGTTGAGAAGAATTTAATGTGTGTATATGTATACTTTTTTTTTTTTTTTTTTTTCTTGGTAAAAGTCCAACAGTTACAACTACCTTAAAGAACCTTGGGGCACTTTATAGACGGCAAGGTAAATTTGAAGCTGCTGAAACGTTAGAAGAGGCAGCAATGCGATCTCGTAAACAGGCAAGTGTGAAAATTTCCCTTGATGACCACAAGCAGAGATGACCACGTTCAGATTTTCAACCTAATTTTATTTATTATGCTTGTACAATGCTATTAGCTGTACAATATTTGATGCCTTTTTTTTTTTTTTTTTAATGTGTTCTGATATTTACCTTTGTTACTAAAGAACCCTCAGATTTCAGTCTGAACTGTTACTAAAATGACACCATATTTACCCTTGCAAACTGGTTGACTGCTAGGGCAGTGGCAGCAAATACTCAGGGTGTAAATCAAAGCAGGAATGAAATTATGTGCAAAATAGAGCAGCAGAAAATGCTGTCTCGGCCAGCAGTCCTCAACTGAGGAAGGGTCCTGGAAGAGCTACTGTAGCTAAAAGACAGGGGACAGCTTCTGTTGTCCTTTTTGCCAGTAATACTGCCAGTAATGCCTGAGATGCACTATTAATAAGGAGCTGTCAGTCTTAGAGATGTTCTGGTTTTGTGTATGACTGATGGTGACTACTGTGGTATAAAAGCTGCTTGTTTCTACTGCTAGAAGAACATTAGAAATGTATTAGTTGCTGTTTCTGGTTTGCAAACTGATGGGATGCATGTTACTACTTGACAGGGACTATTCTAATTCTTCTAATGTGGAGAAGTTCTGCACTGTCCCTATGGTCTCAAATCTGTTTTTTTTCAAGTAACTCTTTTTCACTGTCTTAGGAGGTTGGGAAAAGATTTCTTTCCTACGCTTTTGAATTATTTGATATATGATGTCTTGTGTAAAAGTATATGAGATTGAACAGCAAATGAGGCTGATCAGTTTAAAATGGCAAGTAAAAAAAAAAAAGAAAAAAATGAAAATGGATAGAACCCAAAAGTTGTAAAGTTCACATTCTAGTTTATCTTTTTTTCTTTTTTCTTTTTTTTTTTTTTTTTTTTTTTTTCCTCTCTTGTAGAGGGGAGCTTTTGTTTGTTTGTTTCAAGAAGTGGTATCTTCATGCTTCTGTGTAAAATTCTAACTGTAAATTGAAGTAAGTGGTCTAGAATGGGCCCTCAGAAAATGATGGACCATGTCTTTATAGATAATGATTACTTTATTGATTGATTTATTTTTATTTTTTTATTTTTATTTTGCAGCAGTCCTTCTTTGATATATACGGTGTTGTCAAATCTTTCTTCCTTAAAAAGTGAAAGAAAACTAGTGAGCACTTTGCACATAAAAGGACTGAAGCCATTAAGATAAAAGCATGAACTGGCAGGAAAATTCCTCATCAAGAAAAATTCAAGGTGGAGGGGGGAGAGTAGTTGATACAGTCCCGTTTTTTCTTTTAACTGAGAAGTATTTTTAGCTATTTTTTTCTAAAAGTTCCTTTTTGATTTGTCTGTCATCTAAATGTCTTTGAAAATAATAAATGTGTATTGCCTCTTAAATAAAATCTTTGATTTGGTTCCTAGTTTTACTGTTATCACTACACAGTATAATTTTTAATAAGAGTAAATACAACTAGGATAAATAGGTGTAATAGTAAAGACTGGTAGGAAAGTTCATAGTAGTTATGTTTGTTTACTTTAGAAGCTTATCTTTTGGCTGTTAAGCTTGAAATTGATTATTTGGAATTCAGGATGGGAGGATCTTGTTCTCAGAGAAGTTCCTTTGAATCCTTGTTAACTGAGGTGCCTCTTGGCTTGTCGGGACCTTTCTGCAAAATTATTCCTTGCCATTGCAGAGCCTGCTGGGGACTTGCTGCTACTGTTTTACTTATGCTACATTTCTGCTGTTACTGCTTCATTTTTATTAAATATGCCTCTGATTTGGTATAATTCACCACCAATACCATAGTATGTCACATTAAATAAAAGAGTTAGTTTTGGACATGTTAGGATCAGTGCATTCTTTCTACCAGCTTTTGACCTTTCTGCTGTAAGTGATTGAAAGACAACAGGGCTAATGCACTTCCCGTTGTAAGCTAAAAGCAAAGAGGTTCCCAAGCTGCTGTTCCCAAGCTAGGAAAAGCAGCAGTCTTGGTCTCCTGTGTGTGTGTTTTGCTGACTTTAGCTGCTGGATGTGCTTGCTTGTTCTTTACAGGATAGTGGAGGTCTTTCCGGGCTTTCTTGGTTCTGCCCTGTAGGGGCAAAGTGTTTTTTCTTATCCCTTTGGCTTTTTAACATGTGAGGGAAATGAGAGATGATAGCTTTGGGAGAGGGCCTAGAGTCCATAGGTGGTATTTCTCCTATTAAGTGTTGATTTGGGATATTTGTTACGCTTTCTATATTCTGTAAGCTAAAGGGTCTGGGAGTGAAGCCTTTCTGAGTTTACACTACTTCATTATCTGAGTTCCAGACACTTTTCTTCCCCATATGCTCCTGGGGAAGTGAAAATACAGGACCACTGCGTGTTAGTTTGTGCGTCCTTTTGTATTGAATTCTATTTGCTAAGGCTGTTCGGATCTTGAAATTGAAGAAAGCAGCACTGGAGAGTTCTAAGAACCTGATTTCTTCTGTCACTTAACAAACAAACAAAAAAGAGCCTTCAATAGCCTTCATTCATGTAGTTGCCTTATATTTAGATGTATATGTATCAAATGTGTTTCTGTTAAGCTTTTAGAGCTGCCAGTAGTTTACATTCCAATCAGTAGTACTCTAGTTACTTGTTCCTGAACACTGTAGTGCTTGCATAAACTAACAAAGTGCATTTTTTCCATTCTTTTTTTTTTTTTTTTTAACTGGTTGATCACTGTGAAGAGTAATGATCTGTTCTTACTAACATGTTACTGCGTGCCAAGGTGGGCCATTCTGAGCAGGTCATTCTAAAGCTGGACAGTGAAAAATGCAGAATATTTTCTTAGGTGTAAAGCACTGAGTTGGAATCTCTTCCTGTCAGCAAAGATCCTGATTTATTATTAAAATGTGTACAAGGGAAATCAAGAAAGGGTAAACATGATTTTGAGCTTTGCTATTTTGCAGTTATTTCTAGTTTCTGTGTTAATGATTTTAATCTTTATTTTTAATATGAGGCTTTTATCTAAGGTATTTTAGCATTGTAATATATTTATGTTGTTACTTGGTAGTCCACAGACATTCTTTAAACGAAGTGGGGATATTTTATTGACCATATATCTAGTGTGTTCTGTTGTGCCTGCTTTGTACTCCTTTCCTTCTGAAAGATAAATTATGTTACTGTGCTGTGTCGTGTATCATTATTTTCTGAATTTCAGTTTCAGAACTGAAACACATGTGTGAATAGGTTATTAGGTGTTCAGACCTAATTCATCTGCAATTTTTTTTTTTTTTTTTTTTTTTCCAAAAAGTGGGTAAATACTACATTTGATAGGTGGGAAACAGGCTTGCGTTGCCGCTTGGTGATACAAAAATTGCTTAAACACTAAGCTGGTGGCCAAAGGAGTTCAGCTAAGAGACACCCGCATCTTGAGGCTTTGACAAGCAGCAGAACCGGAAAAAGAAGCCAAGATGCTGAGTTTGGAACTGCCGTTCCTTTTCACGCCACATTGATGCCTGTGGGGTGTAAAGGCAATTCATTTTTTTTCTGAGCTTTGGAAGTAGAAACAGAGCGATGGAGTTGCATGCTTGGTTAACTGCCAGTACAGTTCTTGTGTGTATGTTGTAGATCAAAATGCAGTTTGTAATACAATAAAGCTTTTCCCATTTTATCTGATTCTCAGGGTCTTGACAATGTTCATAAACAGAGAGTTGCTGAAGTGCTGAATGACCCTGAGAGCATAGAGAAGAGGCGCAGCCGAGAGAGCCTCAATGTGGATGTGGTAAAGTACGAGAGCGGTCCCGATGGAGGCGAGGAAGTGAGTATGAGCGTAGAGTGGAATGGGGTAAGTACAGTACACAGTTGAAGAAAGCAGTGTGGATAAATTATCACCGTAACAAACATGGTTGTCCATTCACCAGCCTATTGTTTCTTCAGGAGTTTCTTGTTTGATCTACTTTATATTTTTTTAATTTTATGGAACAATTCAGAAATAGAGAAGATGATCCTGTTTTTTCATAAGAACTTGTAAAAAAAAATACATATTTTTAAATTTAAAAACATTCTTTGTGTTGTTGTCCTCAATAGTAAAAATTTCTTTAAGAATTCTGAGCAGTGGTATTTAGCTCTCATATGGTTAATGCTGATTGAGTGTCCTGGTATGGTCTGGTGTATGATTGCTTATCACTGTTTTCTTTTTACTGGTAGAAAAAAATTTGTCAATTAACTTTTGCTTTTGTCCTTTTGATGTCATGTTTGCCCGCAGTTTGAATGTTCTTTAAAAATGCTGCAGCTGCCTCAGTTGGAATAGCAAAGAACACTTGCTGTGGAGATGCATTAATATGTTTGTGGTTTGAAACTAAATCAAATCGATTGGTCTAGAATAATTACAATCTCCTCACCCCACCTGCTAGAAGAAACAACCCATCTCTTCAAGCTGACCTACAGTCTATTCTAGTATGCAGTGCCAATATGTAACAATGTGATAGTAGATTCACATTTCTAAAGTGAAATACTAATATCACTTTTCTGCATTTAAACCTTGAGTAGAGTCAGGGCTTATTCCCATATGTGATCTCTGGCTTCAGTACATAAGCACATTTATAACATGATTAAACATGTATTTTTCTACCCGTTATTTTACTTTATTTGAAAGACAGTGTGAACTTTCAGTTATTGATCTGGTTTGCTTAGTTGCTTGCTTCCATCACCATCTTTCCTGTGCTTCATTCCATTGCTGGCAATGGGATATATGTTGCACTGCAAACTAACTCTCAGCTGTAGTTCTGCTTAAAATATTCTTCTAGATTATAAAAATGGTATGTTTGCCTGCTTTTGCCCTTTGGGAGGGGAAGTAGCCTACTTTGCAGGACAGTGTGTTCTGAAGTTTTATTTCTGATACAGTTGCTATTAGTAATTTAGCCACTTGTGACAAAGTTTAGAATTCCAAAGATATCCTTGGTAAAACTTACACTGCTCAGTTTTAATGGAGAATGTTCTTTCCATCTTTGCTTTTGTCTGTTTATAATTGTTTGCTTGGCATTGGTGCTCTCTCTCTCAGTGCCAAGACAGTCAATCAGCATGTATTGTGAATAATACTGCATCATTAATAAACCCAAGTAAGGTTGGATAACTCCCTTTTATTCTAATTTTGCCCATTCAGCATTAGAACTGTGTACTGTACTCCTCCCTTTATTTCTGCTATACTTTGCATGACTATTTGTTCTAAATGGATAAAACTTTTCATTAATGGCATTAATTAAACAAGCATGCAGGTTTTGGATTGAAAATGGCTTCTGGAAAAGCAATAGACAGTATTTCTAGGTCAATATTTGAATGAAACTCAGTGATAAAACTGGTCTGAAAACCTAAACTTTAAGCACTTAAGGCCATCTAATCCATCATTTTTTAAAAGTACATTAAAGTGGCATTGCTTTATTCTGATTTTCAAGATTTACAGTTAATACATTTTTTTCTCTTTAGAGAAGTTATTTTAAATTATGTGTCCTACATAAAGTGGGCAACTCTCTCTCCCTCCACCCTGCTAGTGTTTCTATCTTAGCGCTCTTCTTCCCTGTACTTACGTGGTGTAGATTTACCCTTCTGTGTTTCCTCCAGACAAAATATTCTGATTCACAAAGTAACGTAGCCTGCCTTTTCCATTTAAATTCTGGAGTGCTGAAGTTGACTTATGATCCTGGCTGTCAGAGGGAATAGGTAGAGTATGTAGAACAAATTTCATCAAAAGTTTAAGATCACAGATCCTGTTGTAATTAAGTGACTTATGTAGAGTTAATCTTTGTATGCACTCAATTATAATGTCTTGCACTTTACAAAAAGAGCTAAAATACTTGTTAAAATAGATCTGTCCTTAGGTAGTAAAATGAGCATTCTAATTGAGGCTATGGAGTGCCTGGTCATGTGTTTCTTCTAAAGTCCATCTCATGAAGTTAACAGGATATACTTCTAAATGCAAAGAAATACTTGATCTTAAAAATTGAAGTTAGAAATTTGGAAAAATGCCCTTGTAAATATTTTAGACTGTTTTTCACCCTGAGATTTTTATCCCCTTTCATGTTTTTATGTTAAAAAGAATGGCAATGGGTGAATATATAACTGCTTTTTTTTTTTTTTTTCAGGATAGTTTAAAAAAAAATATTTGATACAAAGAGTCTTGCATTAATGTAATATTTGTAGCAAGAGGAAATATATTTTAGTATTCTAACCCATATACTCCAGAGAGACAAGCTTTGGGGCACACAAATGTATTTTTAGGATGAAATAAAAGCAACAAATTTCAGTATCTTAGAGGAGGTGAGAAGAGTTGCTATTTGACTGAAAGTGGCTACAGAGTAAGGAGGCAGTGGTGGTGGGGAGGGGTTGGGATAGGTAGCAAGATGATTCTCATTCCCTGAGTGAAATAAATATTGGCGATTATAAATTCCGCTTAAAGTGTGCTTATCAGATTTTTGGTAGGTGTCCACTAGACCTGTTTTATTACTGTTATACCAAAGTTCATGCTTTAAAGATGTTTTGTAAATCACGCAGTTAGTGTTTAACTCAGAAATCTACTACTGTTATTTCAGATTGGAAGACAAATTGCCCAAAGATACCTGCTTTTTTTTTTTTTTTTTTTTTTTTTTTTTTTTTTTTTTTTTTTTTTTTTTTTCTGAACATACTAGTTAGCATAATAAAAGTCATAATCAGTAGCTACCAAATGTCTCTTGCTTGTGTTCATTGGGCGGTTATGACTTCGGCTATACCCTGATTTAAGACCATAAGGAATATTTAGACTTATTAGTGATGTAATAATTAGAATTTAGACATCAATTTAATGCAGTTTCATTGTTTAAAAAAAATTTTTAAAAGTATGCAGTTTATTTTGAAACATAATTTGATTGGATTTTGGTTTTTATTTTGAAACAATCCTTTGATTGGATTCTAATCCTCAGATCACTGTTAGCAAGGCATTTTGCCTGTTCAGAGCATTTAATTACTGTTAATTCCTCTTGTTCTAGGTAAAAGCTCTAAAGCAGAAATCTTAAAGAATCAGTCATGATTTCTGTACTGCCCATGGGAAGCTGGTAAACTGAGAAGGGGGTTTCTGTGGGCGGCTTCTTTCAGCTGACTGCACTAGGGAAAACAGAAAAGCTTCTATATCGATTTTATATATATTCAGATACATATGTGTATGCATATATATGTGTGTGTGTATGTGAGTGCTTTTAAAAATATTCAAGAGACTAAATTGACAGTTGCATGGATATTGTTTCCTTAAAAGAATGAACAGATTTTTGTCTGGAGGTTAGGGGAAGACCTCATTATTTTTACAGTTTTTGTAGAGAAAAAATTCCTGACAGAAGTTAAAGCTGAAATGAATGCACCTTGCTCTGTTCCTTCTTTTTTTTCTTCTTCTTCTTTTTTTCTTTCTTTTTTTTTCCCTTATTTATTTTTACTTTTGTTTTAGGGTCATGTGAAAAAAAAATCCTTTTCTCATATACAATATGTATTTATAGTCTTAAAGCTCTCCCAGTTAAAAATATTTTGTAGAAGTTCTAATTTAAAGAGTGCATGGCATCTTCCATGCACTTTTGTGTGTTGTATTAGTGAACTAGGCTAACCTTTATGAAGATAAACCTTAAGAAAATTGCAATAGCCTGCACTTTGTACTCAAGTGCAGTCCAAATACTTGTTCTATAAAATTGTTTTGAACAGGACCTAGAAATACTGTAAACATGATTGTTCAAAATTGAAAACTGTTGAATTTTTCCCAACAGTTTCATTCAGTTTTTCTCTCTCCGTTTCTGTCTGACAGGCCTAGATGCCTTTTGTGATTCTTATACTGTCTCCTGCATGACGGGCGTGCACCATCTTCAAGCTTTAACTTCTCTCTCCAGTACTGACTGCTGTGTTTTAGCAAATCCCTTAAGATCCTTGTCAGAGCTACACTTCCTTGTAAACTGGCCATTCCTTCAGTGCTGGTGTCTCTTTTTGGTTTTCTATTTCTGTACATGTGTAGCTTTGCCAGATATGTATCTAGTCATACAAAATGTTACTACAACCATATGCTCTGTAATACATAGGTTAAAAAGTAACAATGAACTTTAAGTAGCTGTTCACTACAGGGGAAAAAAAAGTAGTTAAAAGTATCACACAAGGTATTATTGAAATGGCATGATGGTGATCTTTACAGGGGAAAAACAAAACAAACATAAACATAAGGCATGTTCTTCAAGTGCTTTAAAATGTATTTAGAGACCTACTATGTGGTTAACATCGATATGGAACTCTGGATGTCTTCACTTATGGTTATTCTAAAGTAGCATTGCTGTTTAGTCTTTGTGTGAAATTTTAGCAATTATGCTTTTCTCTACTAATCTTGGTGTTCAGTGATTTGTGTATTTGTCTTTCTAACTTCTAATAAACTCACTCCGACTCAGGTGTCTGTCTCTGCTTAGTAGTGCTTTACTTTCTCCTTTTACAATTCTTCCTTTCATAATTGCCTAGGATTTCTCTGAGTAGCAAGTGGTCCCTTCTAACCTTACTAAACTGTTCTAAAGAGTAAAAAATTATTTAAAATTGTGATTAGTGGAGATTTCTTTGGTAGATACAGCAGTGTAAAACATGAATGCAGTGTACAAAAAGTTGCTTGTCATGTTTTACATTTACCTTGAATGGAGAAAGGTAAAATGATAAAAGTAATTTAACCATGTGTTTTTCTGATCAGAAAATGTTTTGTTTAAAAATTTGAAGATTAAACAAACGTACTTCAAATAATGCAGATGTTTAGCCAAAATAAAACAGTTTTTTTCTTGGACTCTGGAATGCTTGTGCTTGGGGCTCGTCCTCTGTTAAACTTGGTGCACTCACGAGAAAGGTAACATGGTGATGGTGAAACATTTAATGTGCTGTGGGCTTTGTTTTAATATGGTTATGGCTTGAGCATGCTGAAATCTTTGCCACAGTTTCACAGAAGTATTGCTTTTGTTAAAATAGCAGCAATCCTCTTGGTAAAGTTACATCTATATGGTATTTTTGTTTAGTTTTGTTTAGGTAATTGTGTAAAATCTATATTAATAGCAGTAAAAATATTTTGATTGGGTAAATATTTTTTACCCAGGCTTGGGGGAGGGCAACCAACTCTTTCAGTTTCACATTTCTTTGATTTTTTTTTCAGGACGGCACTGGATCTTTAAAACGCAGTGGTTCCTTTAGCAAACTTCGTGCTTCCATTAGACGCAGAAGTGAGAAGCTGGTTAGGAAGCTGAAGGGTGGAAGTTCACGAGACGAGGAACCAAAGAATCCGGGGTAATTATCCATTCCTAGCTGTGCGTTTTGCCCCTGTTCTTTGTCCCTCTGTAGCCTGGCGTAGTTCGTGGGGCAGTGTTCTCTGCTCTGCCGAGTTACCAATTTACATTATATAGAACTCTAGTAAACAAGGAACTTCACTTGTTAAACACAAATAGAAAATAATTTCTTAACCATATGATGGGAATTCTTTAACGGCTGAGAAAGGATATTTGCTTTAAGAATTAACTTTAAGAATTTTAAGAATTTAACTTCAATTTTAATTTAAAGAATTTAAGAATTTTTTATTAGCATGTTTTTCTTCTTAGTGCTGTAGCCATTTTCGAATAAAAAAAGGTCTTATAGTATTGATGTTACTAAATGACAAAATTACCATTTTCACACAGTAGTAAAATGTGGTAAATATTGCTTATATTTACAATAAAAGGTTGAATGCAGTAAGCCCCAGCCTTCCTGATGTAGCTTAGTTTGTTTGTATTGTTGTGAGCAACATGCAGATGCGAGCAAAAGAGGTTTACTGACTTGAGCCCTTCCGGTATTCTAAACGTGGAAGGCCCAGGTATCATCGAGCACAAGAAAAACATTTAAAAGCTTCAGACTGGTTGTGCATACTTAATATTTTCGCTGCTGAAATTGGTGGCCCAAATTCTACTTCTAATGTCTCTCACTTCTCACTCTGTGCTATTCACCATGTGATTATGGATTTGAGTATATGTCGTATTCCTAAGTGGGGAAAAAAAAAAAAAAAAAAAAAAAAAAAAAAAAAAAACTCAAGCCCAAACAAAATCATAATTTATTGGTTGCTCTAGACAAGTTGAAATATTTAAGTGTAGTACTCTTTCAGAATTTCACTTTGCTTTTTTTGACAGCATAACCACTATCATTTTTGCTTTTTCTTTTTTTCCTCACTGTAGAAAACTTGAACACATTTAGCTGACACAAGACTGCTTGAAAATATGAATTTGAATTTAGGTTTTCAGACAATTAGATTGGAGAGCTTAAATTAACTTCTAATGGAGTGAATGAATCTATATGTCATACAGTAAAAAAAAAAAAAAAAGACAATGGCAACATCTGAGACATCTGAGTGGTATAGAGAGAGGTTCTCGGTGTATTTTGCTAGCACTCCAATGTCAAGTGTCATGTACGTTCACAATTGGTACTCTTAAGGCTTTCTAACTCTCTTTCTCAAATACCTCTTTTAGCTTTAGCCTGAACTTGAAATTTTTTTTAAGTAAAAGTTCATACTTTTTTGACAGAGACATGATGGTGAATGGACTGAATCAAATTCAAGGTCAAAACTCACTTTGCATATGTTGGTATATAATTAAAACCTACATGTGAGATGATAGATTAAGCTGTGAAGCAAATATAATCAGTAGTAAGAAAATGCAGGATATTTTATGAGCAAGTGGAGGGAAATTTCCAATGCAAGGGAATGTTCCATATTGCAACAAAAGGAATTTCCTTTTTCTAGCTTTAAGTGTTAGAATTTATACCTTGTTTTTGTGATTTATTAAGCTCTGCGTAGAGGTCATACATCCTAGGTCAGGAGGTCAGGTGTATATACGTGCATAAACCTTATACATATACTGATAGCTCATTTTGCTTTCTTTCTGTCCACATTTTGTGAGATGTAGAAAGGATTTTCGGTTTCCTAAAAACCATTATTATTATATAAAGCTATTTTTTTTTTTTTTTTTTTTCTCTGCAGGTAAGTAATTATATGACTATAGATGTAGAAATTTATGCTTATTTATAATTGAAGACATATGGCTTTGCAGTGTCCTTAAAACTGCTCTGGTTAATTATTGTCTGTACTTCTGCAGTGTTACTTGAACAATGGAGGCATAGTTTATCCACGTTAACATTAGTTATAATCACATCTGTATCACCAGTTAGTGTTTATTCACATGAATACATTATTGTAAAAGAAATCTGAAAGGCTACCAATGTAATTTTTGCTTTTTTTGATTGATTAAACAGAGGTAAATTCAGTAGTTACTTTGATAAAACTTCTTAGCAACTCATTAGTTTCTTCTCGGGAGTAATTTTATATGTCATTGTAGTTCTTAAGCTTTAAGAATGAACTATTCTTTAATTCTGAATTCTGTTGGTTTGTGTAGCAGTTAATAAAAACAACTAATATTCCTGGTATTAAACATGTACTTTGCAGTCCATGGAGGAGTGGTTTATAGTTTGTATGTAATGATATTTTGTGCATTCTGGTATTTTGAGAAGTCATTTGGATTTAATTTTCTGAAGAAACCTGCTAAATAAGTTAATATATTTTCTGCTTCTGAGTTGAATAAAAAGGGGGGGAGTATTCAGTTTATATTATGCAAACCTTTGATTTTAGTGTGTTTAAAAGCTGAATAATGCAGTACTGACATAGCATACATAGAAATATTTTTGTTATCAAATCAGCTAGTCTAGCAGAAGGCTTAAATGCCTCCTTTGTTACCTCTTGAGAAATGTTCTTTGAACATAAAATACCTGAGGCTTGGTATCAATTCTTTGATTATTCATCTGTTTCAAATTTTCAGTTCTCTAAACAATTATCTTTGCTTTTGTGGTGTTAGATTTGATTTCCCACTTCTAAAATTATATCATAGTTACATACCATAGTACAATTATATCAGTTATATACAATTATGCTATTATATCATAGTACAGTTAAGATTTGTAATAAAAAATAAAAAAAGTTTTAATTATTGTTATTATGCATTTGGATAAATAATGCATGTGTCTTCCTGCAACCACATTTCTAGTATGAAGGGAAGTAAAAGTGTGTTTGTCGCACTAAATTTAAGTATGTTAATTTAAGAAGAGAGGGAGGGTGGGGAGCTAGTATCACCTATGATGGGAAAAACTTCATTTTTTGTTAGCATTTCAAGGGCCTAAAAATTTTATGTAGATTTGTATCTGTGGATTTTCTATTTTCTTGGAGTTTTCTCCATAAACTTTTACGCTTTTTTTTTGAGGAGAGTTTTTTGTCATGTTTTGTACAATCTGTGTGTTTTGCAGATTAACTTACTTTAACTTCCACACATAACCTCTGTTGTACCTCTTCCTGGAAGAAATGAAGTGCATATTGTGCATGATTCATTGCTTCTTTGTCGCTAACACTTACGTCAAATATTTTAAACTGTGTGCATTCTGTCTTCTGAAATATTCAAGTTTAATGCTAGGAAAAAATGATAATCCTGTTTTACATAACTATTTTCTGCGTTCAGTAGTGCTTAGTTTCATTATTCTGCTGTGTCTTTGCTTTATAGAAAGCATTTGAAAGATGCACCTGACTGACTATTAGTAGTCTTGCTTTAGTGGAAGTAAAGACAGATTAACATCTAAAGTGGCCCGTATGGATAAACCTTTCCCCATTGCTGGGAGGCACGAGGAGCTTCACCTGGGCCCCTGTGTGTGCATCTGCAGGTGACAGCGCAGGATCGGGTCCTCGTGCTGTAATAGTTCATCGAGGGTGTATTCAGGGCCCTCATTTAGAGGCTTAGGAAGCATTAAGGAGTCGGTGAAAAAGGACAGGCCAACCTAGCACGTTGTTCTGGGTCATGTCTGACATCCTCCACCCCAGTGTATCTGTACATGCATATTGTGTTCACCATGCTGAAAAAAAAAACCTTAGGACTAATCTTGAATTTCAGCATACACTCTTCAAAATATTTTAATGTTAAACATTGTGTATGCTTGAGTAAATTTTGAGTAGATTAAGTAGCTGTTATTAGTCATCATTTCAAACATTTGTTAGGTGTTACTGTTAATACAGTGATAAACTTGATTATCAATGGTTCCTGTCCAAGAGACGGGATTTTTTTTGTTTTTTTTTCTTTTAAGTTTCAGGAGAGTACTCTAGGGTTGCTGTTACCACTGTCTGGAACATAGTGCAGCCAAATGCATGACCAGAGTTCATAACAGCAACCATTTTGTAGCCCTTTGCTTTGAAATGCTTAAATGAAAGATTTGGAAATGATTTTTGAAATCAATTTTGGAGATCATTGAGATGGATGAGGCAAAAAGTACTCAACTGATGCTTGCTAGAGCTATTTCGTGTTAAGTGCTGCCTACATGACAAATTTATTCAAATTTCACAAGTTTTTCCTAACCTATCTGAATGTTTTGGTGCTTTCTGTAGGAAGCTGCATAAATCAAAAATGAAAATTATCTAAGTGAATACAAAGTTGCTATACTAATTTGTGCTTTCAAAAATAAAATTTTGTCTTGAATTGAAATCAAGTCAATTGTATGAAGTGCTAAAGCTCTGAGTAGCTTGTAATTGGTTTTAAATACAAGTTAGAACCAAGTAAAAAAGTTTGCACACTATATCTTGAAAGGTATCCCCAAATCAGATTTGGGGCACTGTTAAAACTTTCTTACAAACGTGTTGATGGTTGTGGTACTTGTGTTTTGAGGTGTCAGTTTGCAGCTGTTCTGATCAGTTTATCCTTGCATGTTCACTGTCCTGGTTGCAGCATGAAGCGTGCCAGTTCTCTGAATGTTCTTAACATGGGTGGCAAGGCTACTGAAGATCATTTTCAAGTAAGAAGCCCTACAATATTCTTGCACAAATAGATATCTTTAGTAGGGTTTGGGATAAAAAGAGCATGATAAATAGTAAAATAACAAACTCCTTGTGATTGTAAAGATCCCAGTTCAGGAAGGTGCTTTAAGCATATACTTAGACATCATTTAGTGATGATTTCATGTGTTCTGCTTGATTTTAGGCCAAATGCTGAAGTCCAGTCCATAAACACCAGGCAGCTTTTATGATATCAAGTAGACTGTGGTCTGGGACCCTGTAACAATTACAGTGGATATGAAACTTCTATAATCTTATGTTCTTGTAAACACCATAATTAAAAAAAAAAAAAAAAAAAAAAAAAGCCTTTTAAAGCTGTCATTAAATATTTTTGACTTGAGCAGATTTACTGCAAAAGGGCCCAGTCATCTTAACTGCTCTATGTTCCCAAATTCCCTTTAAATGCAACTCCCCCCCCCCTTTTTTTTTCCTGAGGTTTTTGAGGCTCTAGAAATTTGCCTGATCTGTTATGCTTCTGCTAAAATACAAACCTTTTATTTTTGCCTAACTGTACATGGTGTGCCTATTCTGCTACTCCTCATTATTGTTTTTAACCTAATAAGTCACTGTTTTGTATATTGTCAAGATAAACTAGTCGTGTTTTATGTTCTAAACAGTGTTGTGCATTTTACTAACACAATAACCGCAATTAATTTTAAGGAGATTTAACTACTTTGGCACTAATAAAACTTTTACATGGGAATCTTCATCACTGTTTGCCCTCAAGTAGTAAGAAGTCCTGAACTATGTGATTCTTATTTTACTGTTGTCTTAAGTATTATCTCTGAGTGTATGGCAGAACTTTTAGTGGTTATGAAATGTATGCAGCTTTTTGCTGAGAGTGAACTTCAGCCAAAAAAAAATCCACCAGGGTAAAGCATAATTCTTCATACAATATCATTGAATCATGAATCTTAACAGTGTTAAGATTTCAAATGGTCATATCTTAGGTGCCATTAAAATGGGTTCTCAATTTATAATTGATGTTATTTCAGAGTGAGGTGTACAGATTCATACTAAAATTAGTAATAATTTTTTGCCAACTTCAGACTTCACTCCCCATGGACCGCCTTGTCAGTTCTCATAGATGGGCAGTTATACTTCTGGTAAGATTCGTGTTAGGATCGTAAAGGGTGTATATACTGAGTTCTGTTTAGTATTATTAGGTGAAAGCGGGGACGTTTTTAGTTAGATTTCATCAGAATATGGAGAAAAAGTCCCTCTTAACTCAAGCATACGAGGCCAGTTTTCTGGATTTCCTCAAATTTGTTTCGTCTTGCTTTTTAAAGTTAATTTTGCATTATTTGCTTGAATTATTTGGATAACTGCCTAATTTTTTTTTTTTCCTTCACACAGGAACGAAATAATTGTCTGACAGACTCGAGAGCTCTGAGTGTCAGTCATACTCACTTGGCGCATTGAGATTCTTGGACAGAAGCTAGCTAAAATTTCTTTGTGAATAAAGAAGCACTGAGTCCTTCAAAGCTTTGGTTCCTTATCATTATGTATAGGAACTTCTGGTTTGTTGATTTTTTTTTGAAGGGGGGAGGCAATGGACTGCTGTTTTTACTTTTCTAAACAGTGACAATTTTAAATAGAGCGTTAGCGAATATTTTCTTCTAAAGAGGAACTATATAGATAAATATTGCTCATTGCACTGCTCCCATTCATGCTACTTATGTTGATTTGTTTAATAGATCTGAATATTACAGCAGCCAAAAACTTGTAAAAGTACAAATGCATTTAGAACATACCAAAATGCAAAGATGTTTGAAAAGGCCAATAAAATGAAATGTGTAGCAGTAAATATATACAGTGCTGGAATGAGAAAAGGATAAACTATGTGCATTACTGTATAAATTCAGATCCAGCATACTGTAGTGGTGGGGCCTCTCGTTGTACCACTGATTATTTAATGTTAGAGACTTTATCTGGCAAAACAGCACTTAACCACTAGATCAAGCTGTTAAATTTTATATTAAAAAAAAGTTTGGGGTTACCTTTATGTTTAAATAGTGTGAATAGCGATACCTATGACTGCAAATTTGGTGGTAGTTGGTGTAAGTTTTTGGGCACAGTAAGAATGGAGACTGGCCAGTTAATATTGACCAGGACAAATGGAGAATGTTTTGACCTTAATCTTGTATGGTTAAGAATACTGAAGCTTTGGACTGCAGCTGTCCCAGAGCAGCTGCCCTGGCTGTTAGGGAAACATCGAGCCTCCGGTTGGGTCTTGTCCATGAGAATGCCACGATTCCTCTGATGCAGAGGGGGCTCCGGCTTTTCCTCGTGCTCATCCCGGACCCGCCTTCCTGTGTGAGAGCTGCAGGCAGCAGGAGCGAGTGAAGCGGGTGCCGGTGCGCGAGGCTCCCGCGCCGCGGAGCGGCTGCTCGAGCGAGGCCCGTGAAGCGCTCGGTGGCAGCACGTGGCGAGCGCCACGTGTGACCACACTCCCGTGCTCAGGCTGCTACGTGTGCTGTGCATGTACAGGACTGCTGCTGGAACCGAGTGTGTCAGTTCTAAATGGTTCAGAGACCCTACTGTTTCCTTCGGCTTTTCTGTAAAGCTTGTAATTTTGTTCATCTTCTGTAAAAACTCCTTTTCACGTGAAGTTGGATGAGAAAGTTTAAAAAAAACAAAAACAAACAAAAAAAAACCTGCATGCACAAATGTATTTGTGGTCATGGTTGTGTAGCTGGAAAATGCAAAACAAAATTGACTTTGGAAGAGTTGGAATATTCATCCAAGGTTAGCACCAAGCGCAGGAGGAAAAACAAAAGAACTTAAGTTGTAGTGTTTGAATAGGCTGTAAAGAAGTCCTTAGAATTAGTACTTCTTAGAAGTATATGACTGGCTTTGCATCTGTTTTTAAGCTGTTACAGTAATTGATGCAAAAGGTTGTATATGTAATGCACTTGTCCATGTTTACTAGGAGGTACCTGATTAGCATCTCGTTAAAGACAGTTGCATATGGTATACCTGCTATAAAGAGTGTTTGCAAATGGTGAGATATGATGCTGCTAATATATAGAAGTGTTTAGCACAGAGTAGTGCAATTCATTAATGAATTAGAGCAAGGACAAATCATTGCTCGGTTATCTTAACAATATATACTCGTGTAATGTATACTCTTGAGTTTTAATCTTTTATTAAAGAGCTTTTATATATATACATTATATATATATATCTTTTTTTGATATTTTTGGTTTTGGAGTTTCTGTTTTGTCCAGTAGAACATGTTATTTGCAGCCAGCGGTGAGTTGGTTTCTGTGCAGAAAGGCTGTCGGAAGGAGCCCTGCGCGGTGGCCAAGCCAGGGGTGCCCGTCCCCGCGCGACGGGCGCAGCGGCAGGGAGCCTCCGCCACGACTGCGGCTTCAGAGCCTGGTTCCTGTTGCCGAGATCACCTTGGTAGGAGGGCATTAGTTAAAAGGAATTGAAGAAGTTGGGTTTGAACCTCTGTCTTTCAAATTCAAAGGCAAATCCTTTTGCTGCCTCTCAAAAAAACAAACAAACAAACAAACAAAAAAAAACAACAACAAAAAAACAAAACTATAAATAGAAATAAAGTACTTAACCATGTCAGACTGGTAACCATGTCAGAAAAGGTAAACATTACCTTTTCAGAATACAAGAGTATGTTTTCTTGACTGTTACAGGAACCTTTCTCATTTAGGGCTTAAAATAGCTTTTATAGTTGATGCCATTACTAGTGCTGTGCTTTTAAAAGTGCACTGGAAGATGAGTCTATGTTGTTTGTCTGCTGTTTGCTGAACAGTTCCTCTATTTAAGAGACTAATTTTTTTTAATTTTTTTTTTTTTTTTAGAGAAGTAATACAAATTTCAAGACTGTTCTCTAATATGTAAATCATCAGGGTGATGGCTAAATACTATACTTGTGACCCAGTGTACTGCTTGCTGTTTGAGAGAAATTTGGTGAAGTAAGAAAAGAAATGTTAAGGCTAAGCTTCCTGGTGTTGAGATCATGAATCAATTACTGTGTGGACATGACTTGTGTGTAGTTATATGCACAAAAAGTTGGCTTATGTATATTTATATACACAAAAAGTTGGCTTTTTTGTAAGATTTTTCTGAATTCCCTCTATTCCAGTTGCAGTTAACAGTTCGTACAAAGTGTAAAAGTGAAGTGGCTGGCTGGCCGTGTACATCTTGGATGTCTCCCGTAACAAACTTAATCCTGATAAAACACAAGACTAATAAAGACCGTCAAAATTGACAGATCTTGTTAGGGAATCTGCAGGCATTGGTAGTAATTCCTTGGTCTTAATCTGCCCTGTTTTTCTCTGTTCAGAGTAGTAAGCGTTGTTAAGGAGGGGATGAAGACTTCAGATTAAGGCAGTTCCGGTAGCTTCTCCCTCGGTTCACAGGGGCTGGTTTTCTGGGCTGGACGGGCTCACGCGTAGGAAGGATCGTGCAGAGGTAGGTGCCTGTTCACCTTTTATCTGCACGGTTTTGCACTGATCTTTAGCAATATTGGCAATACTTATTTTGAGCGTAGAGATTATTAAATACACAAGTGTTATATTCTACAATAATAACGATACAATAGTTTGCTCCTCTTGCAGAGAAATAGCCAAGCTAATGGTGTGTGACTTCTGGTAACAGCACCATAATGACAGCACGTAGCAGTTAATGGAATGAAATAACCAACAGACATGCTCTGTAAAGTTTGTATCTTAAAATAAAACAAAACCCCCAAAGCTCCCCTGAATCATAGTAATTTCAAATGGTTTTCAAGCTTGAGAAGTATTTGTGGTTAAGTTATATAGTCTGATTCCAGCAATTTAGAAAATAGGGTAGTTGTGTTGTGAACATACAGCAAAAGGGACATGCAGTGCTTCATGTAAAATGTGTTTACAGTACCTGATAGGTTCAAGTTAATTTAGGTTTCAAGATGCAGGTCATACATTTTGTTTGAAAGCTGCTAGGAGAGTTGCATTTTTGGTAATGCCAGCCAGTCCTGAGAGAATAAAGCTAGAAAATGGTGAAGTTTACAGTTTTATTTTAACGACTTTACATTATCACAGATATACTTTTATAGATGTATGGAAATAAATGTTGGCTCTTCTAAAAATTGATTGAGAGAAGTTTCGAACATCTGTGTTTGATTATTTCGAGCTATTTACAATAGTCTCTGTTCTGAAAAGTCAAGGTCAATAGTTTAAAAAAAAATCAGGAAGAAAAGCACTGTTGCCATCTGTTTGAGTTCAAAAGATCTAAATTTTTGAGAAAATAGAGGTTTATTTGGATGGTGAAGTGGCAAAATGTGTCTATAGTCTGTTTTTTGGTTATGGTTGCCTTTGAATAGGAGGTATTTAGAGAATCATAGCTGACGTTGATTTAATACTTCAGCTACATCTAAAAGCTCTTCAGGCTGCTCTAGGGCTGTACAGGCATAAAGCAATGAAGTAAAATAGACTAAAAACAGTATGGGGTGGAATAAGCATAATGAAATGTTGTAGAGCAAGAGTAATCCTTAGGCCCTCTGTATTCATCAGCTGTGCCCAAGCCACAGTTCAAGCATGGAAAGTCGAGTCTTCAGTTTCAATGTTTGTTACACTGCAGTGGTTGTAGGCTGTGAGGTAATTAAACCGTGTAGCTTGGGTTTTATGCAATCAATCATCGTGAAAAATAAGAGTAAAAAACTACCCCAAATCCTGTAAAACCAGCAAACCATCTTTAGTAATGTCAGATTATTAATCTTGAAAAAAGTTTTTTTTGATATGTGGATTTTGTATTTAATTTAAAAAAATCTTCTGTATTTGACTTTACAATGCTGTAGTTTGATCTCCATGTGTACGTACTGTTTGTCACAGCTGTGGAAGAAGCAATTCGGATTTCACCTGCTTGTTCTTACCCCATAAACTTTGAAAAGAAATTTCTGCAAATGTCACTTGCAACCAAATAGTAGCACTTCAGAGTTACGCAGTCAAGGAACTTCTCATGAGATTAAACTTAAATCTGTTCTACTACATCTGTTTTTTTAACACTTCAGTTGTGTAAATTTATCTTTGCAGAAAAATAACCTAGTTTGACTATTTTAGTTTTCCAAAGCACTGTTTCTAGAACTGCATATCATGTTTCTGGTGAAAAAGCCCCTTTTTGACTTTACTGAACTGTACATTAATCTGAAGTTGTCTTAAAAGTTTCTGAAATGTCACTTAGCATTTATTTTTGATGTGTAGAAAATATTTAAACAGTTTTACAGGATAAAGATGGGTATACTTACACATTCTAGAATGTAAATCTTTCATGTAAAAACTAATTTGGATTTTTTTCTTGTATAAAAGCAAATCTCAATTGTGAAATCCAAAGATGAATAAAGTTGTATAAAGGGAAGGTTTTTAAATAGAGTGCATTTATTCCATCAAACCACTACTGCAAAGCCATGATTTTAAAATGGAGAATAAGTGTTTCAGCGCTGACTGTTGCTATAAGACTTTGTGCAGGCCAGATACGGCTCCGAATACCTGAGCCATCCAGTCTTTGCAGGCTGTTAAACTCCGGAGGGGAGAGACTGTTCAGATGTTCTCTAAAGCTGCAGATGAGAAGTGCACTAGCGGAGTGGCCGACGCCACCAGGAACGCGGTGCTCCGTGCCATGCCAGGGCTTCAGGTCGTGTGTGATAGGAAGGGAGGGACCGGCCCGGTGGAGCCGGGCGGCTGCCGAGCGGGCAGGATCCCGAAGCGGGACACGGGGCCGGCAGGATCCCGAAGCGGGACACGGGGACGGGCAGCCGGCGCTTCCGGGGAGGCGGCTGCCCAGGCAGCCTGGGCCTCGGCGGCCCCGTGTGAGGCATCGGCCGCCGCCGCCTCAGCCGTTCGGTGACCGCAGCCCCGGGCTGCTTTTGTTGCTCTAGAGGGGTGTTACAGCGGGATGTGCAGCGTGCTGCTCACAGTGCCAGTCCCTGGGCTGGAGAACAGGCCTGGGGCACCCCTGCTGCCTGCGCCTGTCCTCGTGCACATTTGTTTCAAGGAGGGGGTGGGACATGGAGGAGCCAGGGCTCTGGGTTGCAGCAAGCGCACGTTTCCTTAGAAAGAATACACAGACTGACCTTTAATGTTTATGGTTGGATTTCATTAAAAAAAAGTCATTTTTGAATACACAGAGATGAATAAGAATTTAAAAAAAAAAAAAAAAGGCTAGAAAAGACAATTGCAGCTTATGCTATTGCAAAATTTCTCTACATCAGAGAAGGGGTCCCAAAGGTCCTTCCGTGTGGCATTTCGTCCCTCCAGCACCAAGGCTGACCTGTGTCTGCTGTTGTGCAGAGCGTCCCTGAGGCAGCCCCAGCTCCAGCCCGTCTCGTGCCTCTGCCCTGCATCCCATGTCCTTGTTTTCGGAGGCGGCTGCTCCCGAGGGCCCCTCTAACAGCTGCCCAGTGTCCTTTCTGCTGCCTGGCTGCAGGCTGGGACAAGGCACAGAGGCCTCCCTGAAGAGCAGGACTGGGGGACAGGGAAAAGGAAGGTTTCCGCCAGAAAATGGTTGTCTCACTGCTGGGAAGTGCTTGAGGAATGAAAAAGGAGCCGAGCTGGATTTTGCGAAGTGATGGCAGTGAGGGAAGATGCCCAAGCTTTAACCATGGACCGTGCCCTCACACTGCTAAAAACTCTCTGAATATAGAAGTGGCCCCCTGTACTTACCCTAGAGGGGATTTTTGTTATTGAGACTATGGAGAACTGAATGTCCCCATTAAGCCTTTCTGCTAACTAAGCAATGTAATGTTAAAGGAAAACAAAAGGCCAGAGTGAGACAGAAACTGCCTTTACCCAGGGAAGCAGGGAGAAGAGAAAGCCCAGAATGCTTAACCAGTACCTGACAGCAGTAACGGAGGCAGCAGGGCAACATGAGCTCTTAAGTAACGTTTAATCAGGCTTTCTCTTTCTTTCCTCAGACTATATAACGCAAGTGATGGCTAAAAAAACCCAGAAAACTGGCCCCTGAAAGGAGAGCTGTAGCTGTGGGACTGCAGGCAAACAGCTAAGGGAGCCATTCAGAATCACAGCAAGATGCAGATGGAGCCTGGCTGCAAGGACACGCAGCCATCACTGATAGCGCACAGAAATAAATGGCAGGCAAGGCACCAGTAGAGTCTGGTGCACTTGAGCGAGAGCAAGGGGAAAAAAAGGAAAGCTGGTTTAGATCTGATAACCTCGGTGGGAGACTGTCAGAAAAGTGTTAGACTGATACCTTGATTGGTAGAAAGAGACAGAGCACCAGACTACAGTAGAGAGCTCAGGGGTGAGTTGCTTTTGGTTTTGACCAAGTTTATGCAGAGAGTAAGACAAGGAGACCACCCTGAGGTGAACAGCAAGGGAAAAGTCCCTCAGAAAAGAGCCCGATGCTTCAGGAAAGAAGGGAAACCAGAGGAGAGTCAGGAGCGCTAAGTGCACCCTCCAAAACAGGGCCAGCTGCAGAGTGGAGACCGTGAAGGGAGCTCACGCTCCGCGACCGTCTGGTTCCCACGCGCGAGCTCCAGGCGCAAGAGCAGGGGGCTTGCGAAGCGCGGCCGGTTTGCACGAAGAGAAGAAGCTCAAGAGGCTTCCGCTGTGAGCAGAGCGAGCTGGAAAGGAGGAAGCGTGGAAAAAGCGCGGGCTGAAGTTCACGGCATCAGCAGAAGTTCTGACTAGCAGATCCAGGTCTTCTGGGGCTGCTTTGCCTCTCGGCTACCATCGCTTCTGTGCCCCTTTAATCCGTTCTTCAAATGCGCAATGCACAGAAGTTACTTGAAGTCAGATATGCCCACACAGTCCAAAAGCGGTAAAAAATAATTTCATTAAAATTATAAAGTAGTTTAAGGTCTTTCTTCCTGTTTGTTTTAACATTAAGAACAAGTGCTTTTATTAAAAAGAGGCCGGCCGATTTGTGACAAAGGCTATTTCTGAGGTCCTAAAAATAGAAAAATGGCTGTGTTTCATGGCAACATGAGGACTAGAAATACAAGTAGGTAGCATTAACTGGTTGAATTTGAGCCTCTTTCTGGTCTGGAAGCAGAAAAGGTGGGTGATTGCAGTTCTCCTGTTCTGGAGTACTGTGCTATTGAAAGAATTAAAAGTTAAGTCTCCTCAACACAGAGATCTCTGTATCACACATTATGCTCTCTGCCTGCCCACAGCTTTACTCTCCTTCAGAATCCTTACGATGGAAAGCTGAGGATACATCTAAATATAGAAAGAGCAGCTTTTCACAGTGGAGAAGAAGCTTTAAAATGTACTGCCATACCACCTGCCATGTATTTCAGGATCTGTGAACAACCACAGGTTACTAATAACTCTTCTTGTAGCAAAGTAAGTTCTATAAACTTTTGAAGCAGGATGCCATACTATGGAATGGATTTAGTCCTTTCACACCTTCCAGTTTTACTGTATAATAGCAAAAGGATGAAGGGAGATGAGGAGCAAAGACGACTCTTAAAGTCCTCAGACCTCCCGTGTGCTGTAACGCGGCTCCGGACGACTGTTCAGGGTGGGACACTCGACTCACCATCAGTCTCATGAGCAGCTGATTTGCCCAGGTAATTCCAAGTGCTGGATATACTCTGTTATCTGCTGTACTATAGGAGAAAACATTACAGATTTCCACATGTATGGGTTTAATATGAAGCATCTTGAGTTTGATTGTATTAAAAAAGAAGTTATAGCAGAAGCAAGATGAGACACAAATCCTCCCACCATGTTACCAAGTGCAGCAGCTGTGAACTCCGGGGAATTTTTTCCCTAACATATTCCCTGTGCTAAGGGACTACCACATAACTGCATACTATTTTTTTCCCCCTCCCATTTACAGCATTTACTGCCCTCCAGCGAATACAACCTGTCGGGCAGACCCACCACAGCTCTTAATATGGTCCTGGATTTTATGTGGGAGTTAAAGAAAAATATGCTGCTTAATTGCCTCTGTGCAGGGCAGTGCTGCGCCTCACTTTGCAGCAGGTCACTTACCTACAACTGCACTGAGCAGCTTCTGGTTCACTCACTGCATCTGTCACCTACACCAGACAAGTAACATGTGAAGTTGACTCATGCTTATGCATTTGGTTTTGGCAAAGAGAAGTAAAGGGAATGAAGTCAATAAAAATCAAATCTTTGAATTGTATTTATAAAACCCTTATTCTTTCAAGGCAAATTAAAAGGAATTGTGAAGTATTACCTCAGTTTACAGTGCTTCAACAATTTAGCTAGCTAAAGTTTATATGAATGTAGCTACTATTAGATGCTGAATCTGTTAAAACTAAAGAAAAATAACAATCAACCAGCCCCACCCCACCAGCATCCTTCCTCCTCTTTAGTTAGTAACCGTATCTATCTATATGTGTAGGTAAGAGCTACTGACTGATACCCAAGTCTCCAAAAGGTCTCTAATTCCCAGTGCATTTACTACTTTTGAAGGCCTGTCCTGTCATGCTTAAATGATATTCTTAAATTTTGAAAAAGTTAAAATTTACTAATTTGAAGTAAATTAAAGAAATCGGAAGTTTCTAGCTATCATTAAGACTCAGCTGACAGTGTCACTTAAAACCTGTCTGCACAAATCCTCCCCAACAACAATTTAATGGCCCTGCAAAGAAAGAAGGATTTTTGATGTCGTACCTGGTTAATGCACATTATTGGAGTCCGGAACCTAGTGCTTAAACTGTGAAGCTGCGCTCCAAATGTCTGCAAATACCGAGCTTTCAGCACAGAATCCGAAACTCCAAACTCGCACCGGAACAGCGCCGCGATGGAGTCGATGACCACGAGCCTCACCATGCCTCTCGTGAGCAGCAGAGAAACCCTCTTGGTAATGCAGTTGTGGAAGGTGTCCTATCACAAACCACCAACATCTGACATTGAAGCGGCTCGCATAATAGTTGTAAGATGAAGATAGTAACTACAGTTCTTATCACTAAAGCTGGTAAGAGGTGCTGATCACAGAATGAGTTTGTGGATCTGTAAATTTTGCTGGTAAAAATGTTAAAAGTGCCTTATGGTTTTATCCAAAGCAAGCAAACAAAAGTTATAGCGTTATAATGATTTATTTGCAAGTTGTGCCACTATTCCACTACTTACTAGGTCTGCTGCATGCTCAATGAAAATACTGTTTCCAAATTTGATTTTCTGTATGATTTCAGTTGGAACGTCTGCCCGCAGCTTCTGCTGCTGATCTATGAGTTGCTGTAAACGCTTGCTTGGGAATGCGTCTTCCGTACAAATGTAGACTGCTCCTACAAACCAGAAAACAGCCTCGGTTACTAAATCATGGCTCTCACGTACACACGGTTGTTTGTTTTTAACAGCACGAAAGCTGAGCGGTGCATGATACACTTAAAAACCACGCATGCTTACCCGGAAATCCTCCCTGCTTCCCTGCACCCCTCCTGACGCAGGGCAGAACAAGCACAAGCAAAGGCTGCCGTGACTCTCCGGTGGCTGCCGGGCGCTGCAGGAGCAGCAGCCGCCGTGCTGGGCCCAGCCACGAGCACAGCAGCCCCACGCTGCACAGCCCGCCTGAGACTAGCGATTCGAACTTCACTCGCCCTTCTGCACCTTCTCGATAGCAAGTTTATATACGGAGGGGTACTTTTTTTTGCCATAACTTGTAAAACAGTTTAGAGAGGATCAGTCATCTGTTCTCGGTCCCTGAAAACGGCACATTAGATAAAAACGTAGTATACTTCATCACACTACTGTCAGTGAGGTCCTTCTACTGCAGGTTCTGGTTAACGAGAATGCATTATTGCAGGGAAAGTTAACTATACGTGTTAAAAATGCTGGGGAAAATAGAAGGAATGTGCACAGTGTTTTCTTTATTAGAAAACTGTTGCTGTATTGCAGAATTAGCTAGAATTGTCTGAAAATACAGCCAGTGATTATAGGATTATGTCTAAGGATTAAGTCCACTCACTGAAATGGTTCAAGCTGCTATTGCAGCTTGCCAACACTTGACACATTCAGTATTTCCACCCCAGAGGTCCATTTTCTACATTGGCTCTCTAGAGAGCAGAAAGTCCCGTTTCCAGCTGCAACCTCCAAACACCCAACATATTCCACAGGAAAAAAAAAAAAAGCTATACCCAGGAGCAGAAACTGGAAGAGCACACTGTGTTCTGGAGGAAGTATTAAGAGAGTTCCATTCCAAATAAAGATATTTTGCTGATGGACACCAGCATAACACAAGGGACTGGATTTTGAGAACTCGTTTAGAAGAGACAAGTGTGATCATAATCCTAATCTTCTTGAAGACTAAACTTGCTTCTTCAGCGTTGCTTTCCCCACTCCTCCATCATAAATTCTTTTATAAATCATCCTACTTCATTTGTGAAACATTAAAAAAATCATTATTTTTCTAAAGCCCAGAAAGTCTTGTTTTGTCTTGTTTAATTTAAATATGCAGAACGCTGTCAGCTAGGGAGATGCCATTTATCCATGCCCACCGATTAAGAAGCGTTCACCTTTGAGAGACAAGACTTAGAAGTCTTCCTCAGCTATTAACAGAAAGGAAAGTATTTCTTAATTATCCACTCCTTCCACAGGGACATTTCCACAGCTTCTAAATTCATCACTGACAACCCTTCTGTTCCACCTAGGAACACTTTCAGAATATATTTCGACACTTTTTCACCTCCTTCGGCTCTGCCAGTCATAGCCTTTCTCAATAATATATTCAGTCTGCCTTATTAAGTTCCCACACTTCATTATATACTGCTAGTGATGCCAGAGGGAAATGAGAGTTTTTTCACAGCTTACAACATTTGACATTGTATTAGGAGTAAAATAAAGCGTTATTATCAGAGCAATCATGACCTGGTCATGATTCCTGTACTATAATACACGCACAAAGCAGTACAAGATTGAACTACAAATGGTTTCTGTATTTTTCCCCCCACTTGTTATTTAAAATATTGAGTGGATGGGATTCTGAATTTGAAACTGTGGGTATAAACTACATATTTGACAATTACAGTAGTTGAACTCATATGCAATAGGTGTAGACCCCAGTGAGCGTGCGTGCGAGTGCTCGTTTCGGCAGAGCAATCACTTCTCACAGCGGTCACTGCCACGCGGGTGGTGCTGAACAGTGAGGGGCAGGCGGGCAACTTGACTGAGGGCGGTTCCACACACTCCTAAGCAAATTTTTCAGTTTTATGATTTCTAAAAAGCCAATCAGTCAAGAAGAATTTCTAATCATGAAATCGATTCATGTGATGTATGTCTAGCATCAATATTTGCTCAGATAAACCAGTAACAACTTGCAACACTTGAGCCAGAAAACTCAAATCATTATGTTGTGAATGCAGTTTTGGATAAACCTGGAGGGGGCCAGAGGAGGAGGCCGGGGAGAAAGAGATGCAGCTCCCCTAAGCCCCTGTGATTCTGAGTTCTTGCTAACAAAAGCCAGGCTCATTTGTGTTGGAATGTCTTAAGGCTGGGACATTTCCTATATAAAACATTCTAGACCTCTCATCTACCATTCTTATTCCCAACAGGTTGCTTTCTGCACTACACAGCCCTGAAAAATGGGGATTTTCATAGACACTGGCTCACCCAGAAAACACCTGTTTTCTGAAGTCAGACCTGCCTTAAGCAGGATGTCCTTTGAACTCTCCTGTTTCCGTAAAGGGAGAATGTTTGCTATTGGAGACTGTTTATGTCTATTCTAATCCAGACTCACACATCTAGACAGATGAATATTATAAAGTTTAGATATTTGCCTTTCAATCCAGAGGTATTGCACCATTCAATACATTTCAAATAAAGAATACAACATTCGTGCTGGAAAATATATAAAGAACTATTTGGAGACAAAAAAATGTAAAATTCTACTAAAGACAAAGACCTTCCTCCCAGGCAACTCCAGTGCAGTAGTAAGAACAGTGGCAGAAATGATCACTGTAAAAGCAGAAGACAAGTATCAAGTGAACACACTCAGCTCAGTCTCAGTTTCACAGTTGTATCTGACGAGCAAGTAAATGACGGCAAGCAAGACAATCCTGCAGCTGCAATTCCTCTAGGTCAGAGAAGCAAAGACCTGGTCCTCTCTGAGCTACTGGTCTGGCAACCTGGTTTTAAAATACCTGCCAAGTATATTCGCTCTATCCCCTTGATAAAATCAGGCCAGGGATTTTCACCTCAATCTTTCTTGAGAAAGTTAACCCCCACAAAATACAGTGGATGAACTTAATTTTGGCCTAAAATTCAACTGTCACAGTAAAAGCAGAGTGACGTTACTTCCTGCTGGACCTTTGTAAAGACTCTTCAACTTGTTTGCAATTTTCAGTTCGAGGCACAATAAAAATATTCAAATTAGCAAGAATATGCACTCATGTATTAAAAATACAAGAGGTGCTTTGTAGCAAAGTTACAGGAGCTCAAGTTAGAGTTAGTCAGTTCAAGACTGACAAAGACAAATGTAAAATCATGAAGCCAAAGCACTTAACGTTCATTTATCTTGGTGATAGGTAAACTGTCATAACCCAAATAAAAAGAAGGCACTAGTACTACAAAAAGAAATGGCATCATGCTATTTACAGTTTATGAAGAAGCTGTCAACACTGGCAGCAATTTCAGAGTCTGGCTATTTATCTCTTTTGAAGGGGAAACTGTGAGTCACTCTGAGAAAGCTGTCCTGACAACTTTCACACATGCCTCCTTCCCCATGGAAGGGCTACAGCAGGAAAAGAGAAACTAGCTCTTTTAGTGTGTTTCAGTGCTTTACCATTATTTAGGCTGATGACAGTACTATATTGGTTGCTGACAAATAATAATAATCTCAGAACTTGTAAATGATCTTCAAATAAGTGAATGGAAGCATTTCCAGTCCTAGAAACATGATCTACCATGCACCAAACTGGCTTTGTTAGCAAGAATAAGTAGCAAACATCTTTTCCAATTCAAAATTCTAATGTAGTTATGAATTTGTCACATTATATTCATGTATTACGCATAAATATGGGCATGTAAATTCAGCCAATATGCAACAGACCATAACTGACATTCTTAGAATGGCACAAAGATAACCTGGAGGCAAAGGATGCCCCAATTTTTTGGTTTGCTGCCAACCTCCTAGCACAGAAAACTGTAAACAAGGATAACACAAAGTCAAGTGAAGTAAATGCAGAATAAATCTTTACTGTCACAAGAAATGTGTTTCAACATCACCACTTAAGGCAAAAGTTTCTAGCACTAAAAAGTAATAGTCCCACAAATTTAATAATTTAGCAAACTTTTAGCAAGGATTTTTATCTTCTACTGACTGAGATAAACATCTATAATAATAAGTAAGCATCACTGTTCTCTCTCCTCCAAGTTTTCTAAAGAAAAAACCTCTTCATTACTTTATTTCCTGTATTTCTATATGTGAAGCACAACACTTCTCACTGATAAACTGTAAAAGAATCAAGGCTGTGCAATACCCTTTAATTCTGCATCCTTTTCTTTCCCCTCTCACTCTGGTACTCTAATTTTACAGAACAGTTCAATAAATCCAATATATTAGTTGTAATACGGTGAAATACAATTTTAAATTTCAGCTTGACATAGATCCACTCTGATGTCCTATGATGATGATCTGCTATACTGCAGCTCCTGCTTATGTATCTCATAAAGACAGGTACCATTCCTTAACTGTTTCTAAAAACAAGGATATCTTGATGTACTTATACTATAGTCTAATCAAGGTCCTCAAAAGCTCTGTCCTCAGCCTTCCAAAAACACTCTGCTCCTCTCCCCGGAGCACTGACAGGGTGACTGACCATCCTACCTACTGGTGTTTCATGACACATTTGGTAGGGGGTAAATGGGGGATGCAACCATGGTGAAGTGATCACAACAGTGCCAAGTCCTAAGAACAGGCCCCATCTCCACAGACCAAGAACCATTTTTTTTTTTTTTGCCATTTTGTGGCTCTAAAAGAAAGATCTGAGAGACAAAAACACTCAAAAGAAAATATGAGAAGTCGCATTAAGGTGATAGGCACAGCTAAAAGCCATGTTCAAAGAAAAAATCTACCTATTTTTGCAAAAATCGGATAATTGCATGTCCAAAACAATGCTTTCCTCAACTAGTTTTCCATCAATTTTACTCTGTAAATCATTTGAATTAGGGTAATCAATCTAACTATTATTTGAAATTTGAAACTTCTAACTGGGAATATATACATACCAGAGATGTTTGTGGATAATTATCAGTTTGACAAGCTGTTGGGCTCTGGTGTGACTTGAGAAGTCAATAAATAGTTGTGACAACGACAGCTTTCCTATGCTGTTTGCACGTGCATTCACAGTGCATAAAAACATTTACTTCAACGTGCAGATAATGCTCTTAAAGGCAGCATATCCCCCCAAATGGCAAATAAACCAGTGTATACATTTCAGTACTCACCAGACTCTAATCCACCGTATTTGTAAGGATACTGCACACACAGGCACAGCTGCAAACTAATCTGAGTCTTCCCAGCAGAACTTTCACCAGCCAGTTCTGTGATTCCCACTAAGGGGATGCCGCCTTTTAACAGTGTATCCAGGACAGAACAGCCCAGGCTGAGCTTCTGCTGCTGCGAGGTGAGAGGGTGTTTGTCTCGGTACAGCTGAAGTGCTGAAGGATGAGGGGGAAAAAGAAGGGAGGAAAGAAGAAGTTCTCTTTAATATCTCTCTAACAGACAATGATACGATATAGAGGCTATACATCAGGTCTGTATCTGTACTTTGTTGATTCCCATGCACAATCTATTAAATGTATGCCATGTTCAAAAACAGTTTACATGGGGTCCTGTCCCACTCTAGACCATTTTTTATTGCTTTCTTTTTCCTGTTTTTGTTTCCCATAATTGAGTTTACCAGGCTGAGAAATTATTTTGTCAGGTTTTAAACAGGCTTAATCCTGAAGAATGACTGCAGTTCACTTCCATCTACCTAAGGGCTGTCCTTAGGATAATTAATTAATTTACTACAGCATAACCAAAATACTTGCCTCTTCACTTTCAGAATCCTTATGAAATCATATTACTTACTAACTAGAAGCCAAACCTATACCTTCTTCCAGTGACAATACATTTGATGATTTAAACAGAAGACTTTTTTTCTTTTTTTTTTAAGATTAGCTGTATTACCTGTAATCATACTATTTTTCCTCACCGTGCGAGAGATTGTTTTCAGTAAATACTGTATATCTGCACTGGAGAGTTTCGTCAATCTTTGCAAGTCTGCTTCAGAAAGGTTTAAAGTCTCTTTCACTGATTTTATGCCAGCTGAAATTAGAGAAATTCTTATAAATACTTTCGGCTGAATTACTGTTATTATGTACAAAAGAAAGTTTTTCCCACTTCCTATTAGTCACGTATATATAGTTCATCTACACTGCAGGATTAGACTGTAAGCAGGCAAATTTACTTTGAATGTATCAAAACATACTATAAAATTGTTTGTAATCATTGAATCATGGTGAGAAGCTATTGCTTCTAATTATTCACAAGACTGGCTTAAATTAATTAAAGTTTGAAAATGTTGGTGTATGTTTATATGCTTACATCTATAAACATACAATTACTTAAAGGAAGACATATCAGCTAGACATTTGCAGATTAAGTTACCTTTTTTAAGGGCAGCAATTACTTTAGGGTTCAAGTCAAACTGGTCCCAATCCATTTCCTGATACAGTAACTGGAATGAACAGAGTATGAGCTAATTTTCACCTGTTATTACATTCTTTTATCAGACATACCTACAATACAAAACATAAGCATGATTCAGTGTGATAGAGCAATGCTCTATTTTTACTTTTTAACAATACATTTTTCCATTATTTTAGAAAAGCAGCTATATTTCAGCACATTGTCTGAGACCTTCTGTGATGGTAGCAGATATTCCCTTAAAGACTTCAACTAAAAATGATGCAGTTACAAATTGCTACTCATTTTAATTGTGTATTCACATAGGGTATTTGCACTGCACTTGAAGCTTGCAAATGCATTGGATGAAGTAATTTCTATCTTGAAATTCCTTACAAGAACTTTTCATTTTCAAAGGCAAAAAACACCCTCATGGACATGCAAATGTAAATAATCTAGGCCCATTCGTACACCCAAAATTCAAAAGTATTGTGATTTACTAAAACACAGTTTGTTACTAATAGCAGCAATGTTACAAGCTACTTTAATACTTTGATTCAGAACTCCACAGTTTACTACTATAATTACTTAGGGGAAAAAAGAAAGAAAAAACACTATGATGCTTATTACTGTTATGAAGGATAGTGGCTTAAACACTCTTATGTATTTAAGAGTTATAAAAGAAGATGCGACTTAATGAACACTCACCTTTTTAACACAGAGGAAGCAAGTTTGCTATGGATCCTGAGAACAGAATGAATATGGGAGAAAAGACAAAATTTAAAGCAGTTCTGGTTTTAAAAAAAGCCAACCTTCTGACGAGTGTTTCAAAGTTGAAGCTTGTTGAAAGTAAGTGCAATAATGACCTTTGGCTTAGAGGATTCCATTTCATTGTGTTTACTTTGCTCCTCTGAATCAAAGGATCAGATCACCCAGTCCAACCCCCTGCTCCAGCAGGGACACCCAGAGCACGGGGCACAGGGCGGCAGCCAGGCGGGTTTGGGAGATCTCCAGAGAAGGAGCCTCCACAGCCTCTCTGGGCAGCCTGTGCCAGGGCTCTGGCACCCTCACTGTTAGGAAATTCTTCCTTAAGTTCCTGTGGAACTTTTGGTGCTTCAGTTTGTGGACGTTTCCTCTACTCCTAAATTCCTCTAGTCCTCTGAAGCCCCTGAAACTCAGAAACTGCTGCTAAAGGCGCTAGGAGAAGAGGGAAACTAAGAGGAAATAATTTTAACAGAGCGGGACCGAAGCTAAAAATAAAAAAAGTGCTTCTATTTCCAGGCCGGTTTCGAGCTCCTCGCACACTTAGTCGCCTGATATCCAGCTTATGGGGGGACGGTGACCTGCATGGGCGGCCAGACAGCCGGGACACGCTCCCTGCCGGGCCGCGGGGACCGCACCGCACCGGACCGGACCGGACCGGACCCCATCCCATCCCGTCCCATCCCGTCCCATCCCGTCCCATCCCGGCCGCAGGAGGCGCCGCTTGCGCGACCGCTACCGCGGGCACAACCCCCCCCGCCAGCCAACCGGCGCATCGCCTTGCCTACGATGTCATCAGGCGTGGGCCAATCAAGGAGCGCCAGGGAGAGCGCAGCCGGTGGCGCGGCCAATGGGAAGGCGCTCCGGCGGGAGCA
>VZSV01000014.1:11128195-11167586 GCA_013398735.1 Nothocercus julius
CGGCGCCGCCGCCGCCGGAGACCCCGCCCCCTGCCCGCCTCTCCCCCCTGATTGGCTACCCGGCCTCCTCGAGCGCCGAGCACGGGGACCTCACTGAGGCGTGCATATCCTTCGCTTCCGGGTCGTGAGCCGGCGCTTCCCCTGGCGCATGCGCGTCGACCACGGCAAGGGGCGGAGGGGGCGGGAATAAACACCAACTCCCCACCCCAAACAATAGCGGATTGGCTGGAAAACCTAGGAACTTCGTTCAATTGGCTGTCGTGAGTGGGGGGGCGGGGATTGACGATTGGCCACGTTCCATTGGTCCTTATTCGCGCCTGTTCCGAGGGGCGCGGGCGGCGATTGGGGGGCAGCGACGCCAGTCTCCCGGGGGCGAGTAGCGGCGGCGGCGGAGCGCGGGGGAAAGATGTCGGGCGGCGAGGCCCGCGATGCCAAGAAGCTGGTGCGCTCGCCCAGCGGGCTGCGCATGGTGCCCGAGCACCGCTCCGCCCGCAGCCCTTTCGGCCTCGACGAGCCTCCCTGGGTGCCCGACAAGGAGGTATCGCCCGCGGCGCGGGGGCGCCGGGGGGGAGCCGTCGCAGCCCCCTCGGGCGGCGCGCGACCCGCCCCAACAGCCCCTAACGGCTCCCAACGGCCGCCGGTGACCGTTGGTCCGCGCGCCCCATGGCGGTTCTTCCCTTTCCCTCGTCCCGGAGCGGCTCCCGCGACGCAGCGGCCCCCCGGGGATTGCGGCGCCTTCCCGTGGGGAGCGACGTGAGGGCAACTTGGCTGCGCTGCTGCCGGCAGCATCGACAGCGCGAAGCATCCGGCCGGCCCGCTGCTTCCATGCTTTGTTAATTACTTATTTGTTTTAATTGTAAGCGAGCCGCTTTTACTCCCCTTAGGTTAGTGGAAAGAAAAGGGTAGGAGCGCTGCCCTTTCCCAGAAAACAAGTCCCTGTCCAGAAGTTAGGAAGAGTTTAAGGAGATAAGCGAGGTGACCTGTGCGGCGCTAATACTTGAGTCACGGTTTATTCCTTTTAAATGCCTGTAAAACAGCAAATATAACTTTGAAGATCATGTTGATTTAAAAAAGGAAAAAAAAAGAAACGTGGTGAAAGGCTATGCCCATTTTTGGTGCTCAGTGTGAATCTTCTTAGTGTTAATTTAAAGTATTGAGTAACTTAGACTTCATTAACCAACTTTGTAATTTTTTTTTTTTTTTTTTTTAGAACAAAGAAACACCTCCCTGTCACTAGCAGCAACTGTACACGTCTCGCATTAAGTGTAGATAAGAGAAAATGTACAGTGACAAGTGCTGAGTGTCCTTTAAGGTAGAGGTCCACCTGGGACGCTCAGCTGGCCTTGTGCATCAGGTGTGGTGCTCTGGGGTGGTTGCAGGGGCTGCTTGGATCAGTGTGTAGCAAAGTCCACGTTGGAATTAGGTGGTTTCTCTGGGTGCTGTGTCTGGTTTTGCTCTGTGCACTTTGGCCTGAACTGCCTAGAAATCTGATCACTGCCGTCATCATCAGTTGTTGCCATTTGTGTAACACTTAACCTGAAATTTTAAGTATTTTTCTTTTGACTTTCTAAAATATACTTCCATATTCAAGGTATTTCAATAATCCTGAATTAGTTTCCTTAAAAATATGGCACTTCTAACTGAGCCTAGTTCATAGTACCATCTTAATTCAAGTGGAAGTTGTTGGAAGATTATTTTAGGATTTACTTAAACTTGTTATATTTATTTGAGAATATGTCCCTAAATTTTATGCAACTCAAGTTAATCTGTATATTATTATTTATACCACATAGACTTCAGTTGTTCTCCTTAAAAAACAACCGTTCCTCTCATCCGCTGGACAGTAGATTGATGATATTGATTGATTTGTGACTGAATGTTGTTTTTGGCATCAAATTTGGCCGTAATTGCTATTGAGAGGAAGTTATAGGCACACACATTAATGATAGGAATGAATACACAAGTGTAATCTTACATTTCTTGTTATTTTGTAAAAACAATTACTTTATTAGATTGCTTTAAGTCCAGGTGTGCTGAAATTCTAACCTTCATTTGATTAACATTATTTAAGAAAAAAAATTACAATATTTTGTTAAGTGTGCAGTATACAGGAAAGAAAGCTTACACAATGTTTTTAATAATAACATCAATTTTAAGGAGAGAATATTACTTGTAATTAGTGACCTAAATGAGATGAATTGTTTTTGTTGCTATGTCAGGCATTCATTTAGTTCCGTATAAACTAAAATATAAAATTAAAATATCTTTTCATTGTCCAGGAAAAGAGATTAACATTGTCAAAAGTTGATTTATCATTTCAAATATTGCTTTTACTACCCTACTTGCTTCTACTACCTAGCCATAATTCTTGGCTTTTTTTTTAAAAAAATTAAATCTCATAATTACATTGTTCTCATATATCAGTTGTTACATTATTAGGATTTTGAGTTGTGAGCCTAGAGGAGGACTACAGAAAACTTTATTTTTGTTTGTGTGTTCTTCACCAGCATTGAGTGGGCTGAGGTGGATAATATCATGCAGATTTCTGCTGAGCGCTGTCAAACTCAAAGCAATTTGTGCTGAGCATCATGAGACTGGAGAGGGAAGTTAAAATGCTGCTCCCTGTGTGTGCAGCTGCTCAGCTGATGCCGTTCCTAATAAGGAAACCTGGGACTAGGAATGGCTGCAGAGACGGGCAGCCATCACAGCTGGATCCCTGGGCCTGAGGATCACTGCCCACCCTGGAGCTGCCATGTCTAGGAGCTCCGAGAGGGCCACGTGGAGGTGGCAGTGGCTGCTGGCAGTCCTTCCTGCAGGAAGGAATGGGGCTGAGTGTAACTGGGGCCTCTGTTGGGGCAGGTGCTTGGAGTCAACATTTGGTTGTGTGGCAGAGCTGCTCTTGGGCTCCTTGCCCACCTGTGTAGCTTGACACATGAATTTGTAACATGCGGTCACGTTACATCAAAAAGCATCAAAAGCCCCATCTGGAGTGTGGTTGTGCTGTGGCTTCTGTCGTTCTGGCATCAGCTGATGGGCATGGCATGAGAGCCAAGCTGATGAGTTTGCAAACTTCTGCATTTGCTGACACACGGTGCTAAGAAGCTTGGTGAGGTGTTAAGTGCCACCACTGCTGCACCTGCTTTGAAGCTGTGTACACAGAAATAGCATGTGAAGTGTAGCCACCACTTGCTGCCCATCTACAGCATCATAATGTTTGGGAGGGATCCAGAGTACCCTGCAAATCTGTTACTGTACTACAGCAAATGCCTGAGAAGTCCCTCTCTGTAATGGATTAGCTCTTAGTATTTTTAAATTAATACCCAGATGCAATAACTGGTGGATGTTCTTGCCTTGTTCTCTTGCTATATGGATTATCTGATATCAGTGGTGTGTTGATTATGTGTAAAATGAACATATTCATGCCAGCTGTGGCAATTAATTTTGTTATCTCAAATATTTGTTTCCACTTTCCAAAAAAATTCAATTTTGCTTATTTTTTAAAAAGCCTGTACATTTAAAACAACTGTCAAATGTCATGCTTTCCCTGTATCAATGTGAGAGAAAGCTTCAAGCAATAAAATCTTATGGTCCTCCTGCTTTCTAGCTGTGCCAAGTTATAGATTTACCTGTCGAGGTAGTCCTCAATAGTGATCTTTTCCCAGGCAAAATATGATATTATGTAAATACCTTTAGAAAGCAGAAGTGCCTTGTATATTGAGTTAGAAACAGAACATTCTTTTTGGGAAAATCCCACTTGGTGATATCTGCTACCATATGCCATTTTCTTATGAGTTATTTACATCTGCTGTAAATTAGCCATTTTTGTCGTGATAGGTCTGGAATTAAAAAATATTTTTTTCCAGGCATTTATAGGAAGCACAAAATAAGAAGAGGCATAAGTGTTACTTGCTGAAGTAGTTAAGAAGTGAAAGCTTTTGGCCCTTAAAATCCTGTTCAGAGAACCCTCCTGTTTTTTTTTTTTTTTCTGACCTTTCCTTGGGAGGAGTGTGGGTGTAAGCTTTTTTGGAAGGAGATGTTTCAGGAAGTGACATTTTGTAGCAGGAATAAAAGTCAAGTCTTGGTGGCTTGGAAGAAAACCAAAAGTCTAGCATGTTTGAAAAGTGTGTAAACTACTAGGAGTGCTAAACAGAACATCACAGTATAATACAGTGAGGATGGTAACTTGCATGAAAACACGGTGAACAGGCAGGCTAGCCAAGCAAATTAAGTATGATGTGAACTTCTGAAAAGTAGTTTTGACTGCTGGCAAGATGCAATAGAACACATGAGGTTTTTTGTTTGCTTGTTTTTCTCCTTCCTTCTCTGTCTTGTGGGTCACACTATTTTGGTACAGCAGTATTAAAATATTTTTAAAAAATGAAATTCATGGTGAAAAGATAAAATACAGAAATTTGTTGGAGCTCTTTCTTCTTGGGAGATGATATAAAACTCAGTCTTTATGCATAGTGGTAGGATTAAAGATAAAGAAATTTTGTAGTTCAGTGTTAATCTTTACTGTTTTTTAGTGCCCAAGATGTATGCAGTGTGACACAAAATTTGACTTCATAACCAGAAAGGTAAGAGAAATCAATAAAACAAAACTTTAACACTCACAGCAAATTAGTTCAAGCTTTTCCTGTTTCAAAAATGAAGACGCTTGGTATAGCTTAAAATAGTTGTTCTTTTTGTTCTTTCTTTACTGGGTGGAGATCCCTTTTGTTTTAATTCTGTTCCTTTGACATTCTTGTGGTTTTGGTCATGGCGAGGGTTATTCTAAAATACTGGGTACCCATGGGATTTACATTCAGAGGAAGAGTTAGAAGAACTCATGCCAGAGTGTACTGCCAAAGTCAACACTAACATGCAGCCAAATCAACTGATTTTATTGTGTTTTGGGAGATAAAAATGAGTTGCAGAAAGGTAAGCCAAAAGATATTTTGAATTACAACCAGTTCTGTTCCCACATTGAAGAACCTCGTCAACGAATTGTGAGAGACCGAAATAAAAGCTCAGACTCTCTTGTTCTGAAAAATGAAACAGGATCTGTCTCAGAACTGAAAAAGAGAATCTCTGGTTAATTTGGAAAACATCTTGACTGCTCTGAAGCATAGCTAGATACACTCTATAAAGATAAAACACTAACATTAAAGTATTTTCATTCATAAATGTAAACAGATCTGTTGGAATGCATGATGGTTTACTGAATACTATTACCAGAAAGCATTCTGCTGACACTGGAGTTTCTGCTTGGGGAAGGAGAGCAGCCTCTCGAAAAAGGTCAGCAGTGATTTTTAGCAGGAAGTAATGGTGCTTTGTGTAACTGTGACACTCTGCTGGCAAGCAGCTTGTGAAAGCAAGGAAAGGTGTGGAAACAGGAACTGTAATGCATTGAGGTAGTTGATGTTTGTTTTTGAACTTGGAGGGAGAGGTAAGGAGAAATCCTAAAATGGATATTCCTATGTATCATAAAGTTAAATAATTTTTCAAGATGCCTAAAGAACTTTGGGATGTCTGGGCAATTGAATGATTGAGTGTGCAGCCTCTTGGTCCTTGCTGTACTCTGCAGTTGGATGGGTTAAGAGCATGGAAGTTGGTTGGTTAGAGCATTTATGTTGAAAAGGAAAAAAAAAAATCATTATTCTGCTCTATTTTATTAGTGTTATATTAACTTTGGGAAGTAAATAGAGGTAGCCATAGGAAATAGATATGTGAGAAATTTTTCTGTTATATATGGAAGAAAAGTCTAACCGTGACCAAAACTGCAGCATATCAGTTGCTTGTATCAAATTGTTCTAACTTGCTCTGAGCCACAAATCACTTGCTTGCCTGGAAATACTTGTTCTTATGTGAGTTACTGATAGTCATCCCCTGAGAGCTTGCATCAGGAAGAGCTACTGTGACTGTCACACCCCAGTAGTGATTTGGAGCACAAACACTTGGTGAACACTTAGCTGTGAACCTGATTTTACTAGTGTTGTAACTACCCTGGATTTTTTTTCTCTCTTTTTTTTTTTTACTGTGTTTTTTTTTTTTACTGTGTCTTTTCTTACAGATTTTGAGTATGGAGATTTGGGTTTTGTTTTGTTTCTAGACTGTTACCTAGGGAAAAATAGACATGAGAATAAACCTGTTGACAGAGTGTCAGCAAATATTTATGTGCTGCTGTTCATAATAAACTTAATCCTTTGATCTCAATCATAGAGATATGTTTCTACCATTAACAGTTACTAATCTTCTATAATGACTTGAGTTCTGTCCTATCCCTTGACTTATTTTTCAAATTGGAGAAACTGTGTTCTTTTTCTTGGATGAGCAGGTGTTTAGTGGAGCAACTATATCAGATTCTTCCTTAATAGTATTCCTTGTAAATTAATAAATAAAATATTATCTCATACTCAGCATCACTGTCGAAGATGTGGAAAGTGCTTCTGTGACAAGTGCTGCAGTAAAAAAGTGCCTCTGCCTCGCATGTGCTTTGTGGATCCGGTGCGCCAGTGTGCTGAATGTGCCCTCATCTCTCAGAAAGAAACAGAGTTTTATGACAAACAGCTTAAAGTGCTCATGAATGGCAAGTAACACGCTATATTATGCGTGTGTATGTGTAGAGATACATATATGTTTTTTTCTGTATGTATATAGACACACATATAAAATACATATAATGTAAATATGCTGGTTTGATTTTGCTTAGATTTGTTCAAATGCCATGTTAAGCAACTCTGATAAACAGAAAACCTAGTAATTAAATGTAATTAAAGACAAAGGAAATTTTTATTGCCTTGGTGAACAAATGGGTGTTTGTGTTCTTGCCATTGTTTTATATTAATGTATTTTTTTTAGCCATATTTCTGTTAAATTGAATAAGAACGAAAAGCACTTATCAGTAGAGAATATTTTAATGTTTTCTAACTAGTTACTGCGTTTGCTTCAGGCCTCGCTTGGGAGCTTTGACCTTGGCTGTGGCCTAAGGCTGAGTGGCAGGTCATTGTGACCTGTCAATTTGAAATAGCATTAAAACCACATGTAGTACACTAATTGATATTCCAATTATGCTGAGGAAAAACCTAGTGTTTATTAAGCTGAATATCACATCCTGCTATTTGATCTGGACTGATCTGGAATACTGACACTGTTGTTTCAGTACTGTTATAGTGTGTTGTGGTGACATTATAGGGTGTTTAATTGCCTATTTTTGCTCTCTCTAAATTCATTCTCATTTTATAGTTTCTGTTTGCATATCATTTCTATTTCCATGGTGTGAGGAAGAAATATTACATAGTAGTTGTGTAAGCTCATGTGATTTAGAACATGGTAATTAAAGATGAGCTTTTACATTTGAGTGCTCTAAAAATGTTAGTCAGTTTAATGTTTCAATAATCTCTTAATGATTCACCCAATTCAGTTTATTAGGTGCAATAGGTAAAATTGCTTACTACTCTTGATACTTTAGTATTGCTTCCTAATCTTGATATTAGAGTAATGATACATTTCTTTCCAGGTGCTACATTCTTCGTAACTCTGGGAACATCAGATAAATCTGAGCTAATGGTTTGTCGACTGTCCAACAATCAGAGGTGAGAATATTAATAGAAACTGTGCTTGTAAACACAGCTATAATTAATTTTATCTAATAACCAAAACAAAAGCAACAAAAAAGAGTAACTTGCTGTGAGGATCCTGGAGCGAGTATTCTGTAAAGGTAGCTCTATTTTTATTGGGCTAATTGTGAATTTACTAGCAGTGGGGGTCAGCGGCTCTCCAGGAGGTGTGAACTCCCACGCTTTGTATTGTGAAGGCTGCTTCCAGAAGCAGCAAGGGTCAGAAATGCCAGAATGCCTTGAAACCCTGGAACTCTGCTCCTTGTTAAGGCATCTTGGTGCATTTGGGATATAGAGTTTTCACCAGCTAATAGGAGGATTACTGGGAGAAGGATGACTGGGAAAATATCTGTAACCCCTGGGAACAGCTTGTTTCAGAATGTTGACCCCAACACTGACCATATTGCCTGACATTACAGACAAGCTTTACTGAGGTGGGTGAGAATGCCTCAAACTCCATGTTCTGTTCTTCCTCCAGAACTTTGGAAGGATGGCTTTAATAGTTTGAAAGGGTGTATTAAGCTAGTCTATATGTTTTAGGATTTTTTGTATGTGTGTTTTGGGGGCTTTTGCCCCAAAGTGAAGCACATCAGTGAAAAAGACCTCCTGCTTGATTGTTTCTTCTCCCTCCCTGCCAAAAACATACAGAAAACCAGTCACTGAGAGATTCTGTCTGAAATGCAATGAACCCTGAAACCTGATTATTCCATTTTGTGTGATTCAGACTTGATGTTGTAGATGGGAAATACTAATTCTGTGTGTATGTGTAGATACCTGGTTTTGGATGGAGACAGCCACTATGAAATTGAAATTATACAGATTTCGACTGTTCAGATACTTACAGAGGGATTTACTCCTGGAGGTAAGTAAATCACTGAATACAAATTTATCACTAAAAAATATGCAATTTTTTTTTTTTTTTTTTTGTGCTAACTAGAGAGTGTGTTTCTATGTTCTTGGTGACTTAGGTGCAACGATCTTGGTTACAACTGTTCTCAGCACTCTAGTGTAGTGCTTGGAAGCCCTTCTGTGTGACCAGTGGTGCTGCAGGGAAGAGCTAAGAGTTCAGAGATTGCTTCTGAGCTCTAATATGGGAGAACTTCTCAAGAGGCTTAAATAGTTGGTCATCACCTTTTCCAATCCTTTCTTTTGGCTGAATACAAACATTTACATTACTGATTGAAAAGCTCACAGGAGAACCTATTAGTCTTTAGGTTCCATGTTAGAGTCCAACTGGGATTTACCTTCTATAGGTACAAATAATTGAAGAGAGTAAGAGCTGCTTAAAAAAATTACACTGTAATTTCATTTAAAGTGAAGGGGAGTCAGAGGGCAGCTACTTACTGCTTCATCTACTATTCTATAGTATTTCAGGAAGAACTTGAATATGATTTCACTGAAATGATAGAAGACAAGGACAGGAGTTGTAATAACTATTCTCTAGCAACAACTCTGTCATTGCTGGGTGTGTGTGTGTGTGTGTGTGTATATATATATATATATTTAATTGAACAGTTCATCTGTGCAATATTCACTCAATGCAACCTGTTAACTGAATGGACTGACTGAAGTATTCTAATCAACCAGATGTGCTGCCGAATTAATGGTCCTATAATTCCTTGTTCTTTACTCTTCTGACTGCTTTATCTTTTGCCTGCCTGCCTGCCTTTCTTCTTGATGGTAGAAAAAGATATTCACACTTACACCAGCCTTCTGGAGAGCCAGCAGATTCCTGAAGGTACCAGCAGTGCCTTGTGAGCATGACTCGCCCCAGCATGATGTCCCCCCGCTCTCCCCTTCTTCCCTTGCAGTGCCCTTTCGTTTGCTTCATCTTCTGTTGATGTTCAACTTAGGAAAGCTTGTTCAAATATTAGATGTGTAACTTGTACAGCTCTAGGTTCATACTTTTCCTTTCCATCTCTCTCATTTAAGAAACTGAGAAGGAATATTTTATAACTTCCTGGAGAAGAACTAAACTATTCCAGACATCCTTTGAACCTGATGTTCTGTTGAGAATGAAGGAGAGACAAAACAGTGGTTTTGATGATATACCGTATTACACATCAGATACTTCAACAGACCTGTCCCTAATTTTGTACACAAGAAATACATAATACAAGTTAAGCTGCCTTCTTCTGTGCTGTCCAGTAGTGCTTTGGACTGAATAAATCAATGTCAAGTGATAGGCTTTCTTTTACATTTCTTTTTTTTTTAAAAAATAGCCCTCTTGTTAAGCAAGACATGTTCTGCCTGAATCAGTAAATGTCCTGGAATGCCAGGCTCATGCAATATAAATAAACAAAACTGAGCAAAGCTCTGGGTGTTTGATTGCCACTGGTTTATCTCGCGCTTTAAGTTAAGGCCTTAACATGCTGGCCTGACCAGGTAGGTGCACGGCAGCTAATGCTGAAGGAGCTGGATTTCGGCTTATCCTACAAGAGGAGAAAAGAGCTATTTTTAAACAGTGCTTGTGACCTTTATATGGGGAAACTTAGCCTAAGATTATCTTGGTTTGGTTTCTTAGATATTACAGTAGTAGCTTCTAGGACGCCTTCTCATGCAGGCAGACTTTGTATAGCAAAAAGTGTTTCCTGTGTGTTGATGCTGTTCCCATTTATCAGTTTTAATTTATGCTGTAAGAAAGAGGCCTAGTGAAATTTTTTTTGTTTGCCTTTTTGTGTGTTTCTTGTAGCTGTTTTTTGTTTGCTAGCAATGTACAATCCTAAATCAAACTTCCATTTTCTTTTTGTGGTTTTGCTTTGGTTCAGCCTGAAAGCTGCATGCAACTAGAGTAGAAAAGATGCACTGTTGATACCACTGCTCGCAGGTCACACAGACAGGGGATTGTATCTTGTAGCAGATACCCCTTGTGCAGGAAATGAAGGTGTTGGCAGTTTGCTGGGGGGCTTCTTCCCCTACCTTTCCCAGAGTTGAGTGGACTTCTCACTGTCCTACCAGACTCCTTGGTATCAGTCTAATTGGACACTGGCAGTCCACAGACTGCAGGCTACAGTGTGAAATTACAGCATCTACTTAAGAGAAAACAGATTGTCATATTGACCTGCAAGTGTTTTCTTGGTGTGTGACACGTCCCAAGCATTGCCTGTGACGACTTGTACAAGTTTTGCCAGGGTGAGTGCCAGATAGCATTAAACAATATTAAAAATCTGCATGTCCTGCTTCCTGGCGTCACCGTGTTGTCACCGCCTCCTCTGCCGCTGCACTTCGGGCTCTCGGGACAGTGACAGAATTGCTAGTGCTTTGAGCTAAGTGACAAGGTATCTTTTTAAAGGTGCTTATTAGTTTGTATGATGATACTTGGTAAAATATGTTTCTGGTTCAGGACTTGCTTTCTCTTGCAGGAGGCAACAGTCGTGCCATAGGGATGGTTCTGCACTACCGGGTGCCGGGCTCACAGGAGCTCACACAGATGAAGTTTACAGCTGGTGAGGACTTCAGCTGTAACAAGAAGCTGTCGGCAGCCTGGCTGGCTGCTATGCATAAGGTGAGCTGGGGGCAGCAGGGAAAAGCAGTAAAAAAATACTGCCTGAAATTAATCCTCTTTTTGAAGTTTAGGGCTGGGGTAGAAAAAAGGCAAAAATACTTTTAGTACCACCACACCATCTTCATGTCTACCAAAGCCCTCTCTTGCTGAGGTTTCCAGAGGGGAGACTGCGGAGGGGTGCTCGGCAGCAGCAGATACAGCCTCTGGAGTCCTTTTTCTGAAGGAGTCTTCAAAGGACTTTGCACTGCTTAAGACTGAAGCTCTGGGTGCTTGTTATGGACATGGCCTTAGCTTCCAGCACAAAGGGTTTATCCTGATCAAAGGAGCTTATCTATGTCATAAGGTGATAAGGCGGCTGGAATTTGACTTTTAGGTTTCTGTTACTCATTGAAGAATGCACACAAAGGCATATTCTCTGGAACCACAATTGATAATTGTATTTATTAGTTTATTGAAGGTTTAATGAAATTCTTCATTTTTAAAACAGGAGGAGGAGTCGGGGCAGGGCTTTGGAGGACTCAGTTTCATCTGTTGTTGTTGGGCGCTGTATCCTAACTGCATGATGAAACTGAAGTTTTATGTTTCGTAATTGAAAGTTATGGGAGGAAAAAAATCTGGTCTGCAACCTCATCTGACAGTGGGAACTGTAGCCGCTGTCTGCACTTGCACTTCTTTGCTCTGGTTGCTCCTTTCACACATTGTTCTTAAGCTTCCCAACCAATTTAGCTTCTGTATTCAGCAAAATATATATTTGTATTGTCACATGAATACACTTTAGCATTTATATCTGTTCTAATTCATCTTTCACAAGCAATGCAGTTCTTACCATGTTTCTTTTGATAAATGGGAAAAAAAATGAATCTCCTCTGACATGAGCTTAGCTTGCTTTTTATGAGACTGATGAGTACAGTGAGATCTTCAACAGCCCTAGTTAACAGCATGCTCTCATTTCTGAAACGTGGGGCTTGTGTTCTCTGTTATCCTGCTCAGCAAGATGATTTTTATTGCAACTTTTCCATGACAGTGCTTTCAAGTTAGTAAGGTCACCCCAGAACTGGCAGAGATCTTGAAAACATTCATGCTTGGGTTTTTAAGAGCTAGGAATGAATCTGTAAATTTGCACAGCAGTAAATCACAATGCAGCTGAAACCTTGGGCTTGTTCTGTCTGATGGATGAGAGTATTGTGGGTTTTTTTGTTTGTTTTTTAACCAATTCTTTAATGTTTTAAGGAATGCCTGAGAATGAGACATAAAAGGATTCTAAGAGAGTAGTATAATAAATGGGTGTTAAAAACCCTGTTTCTTCCTAAAGCTTTATATTCTTTTAGAGGCTTTGCAAACAGGTATTTCCAGCTGTTGACAGTCATACCATATAGGCAGACTGTGGATGGATTAGATCAGCGTGGAGAAAAGCCACCCTTGCCAACTGACAGTGACAGCTCCTCTGCAGCACATGGTCCCACTGCTAATGTGTGATGTTAGATCCCACCACAGCATGTCCAAATTCCTTATAGAGCTCATAGGTAAAACCTTAAGCAAACAAAGACGTCTTGGCCTCTTCAGGCTGTTGAGAGGTAGCAATGGAAATTGAAAGTTTTTGAAGGAGAAAAAATAGACAAAGTGAGGTAAGCTGCTCAAGTAGAACCAATGATTAAATACATGGACTGTATGGATGGAGATTGATGTGGAAACTGAAGTGTCACTGCTTGGTGTGTCGCTGAAGGTGAGAGTTGTAGGCCAGCTCTGGGCCTTCCCTTTAAGGAAGAGCTGCACGAACAGCCTCTTTAATCCCAGTCATGAGGTGAAGGCTCCAGCACTAGTAACTCCAGAGGAGGCTGCTGGATACTGTAGTTTGAGTTGGCTGGAACACCTCACCAAAACTTGGCAGGGTGGAGGGCAGAAGGGGTAGCAGGAATGCTGTGCAGAATAAATCATTGTTTAATCAGATTGATCAAGGATGGCTTAGAAAAGTTTGAAAACAGTGTTTCTGGCATTTTGGCAGAAACGCTCATTTCTGGCCCAGAGGGAAGAAATGTAAATCTCATAAAACCTTCTTCAGTGATCTCAGGTTCTACATGTAAACAACCTTCGGTACCCACAAAAATTACTTTGCCTTGCTGAATACTACCAGCTGTCTTAAGCTAACAAAAGTAACATAGGAAGAACTTAAAGGTTTGGGGTTTAAAGGGTGGGGGAGTGGGTTTTATTTTTTTCAATGCATAGGGGAGATTAAGTGTCTGCAAATGAAGTTCCAGTTAACCCCTTTGCTTCATTTTTTTTCTATTAGGCAACAAAACTTCTTTACGAGTCGCGGGACCAGTGAGAACAACAAACTGCTGCCAATTTGAGGGAAGATGCCAACTTCTAAGGACCTGCCTCTCACTTTTTGCTAATTTGACAGCTGGTAACATTTGCTATTCTTGATCCCTTCTCATTCCAGTGTGGTTCATTATGTAAGAACTGGAAAATGCAATTTTTTTTTTTTTTTTGAACCATGAGTATTCACTATAGTGTGCAATATGTATACTACAATTAATGCTTTAAATAGCCTCACCTTTTAAGACTTTGTATATTTTGTTAAACCTTTATTGGCACTTAATATGAAATATGAAAATGACCTGCACTACAGCTAATGTACAGCACAACTTTTATAGTAACAATTATGGATAGTTTGCCACAAAAAGCAAACTACTATGTATGTCTCTTCTGCAGAGAATAGCTTTTGGGTATAGATCTCAGGTTTCCCCCTTTATCCAAATGTCTAAAATCAATGTACAATAAAATCTGCCTTAGATAGATAGATTTTATAGAACTTCTTGTTTTTCTAAACATATTTCACCAGGTACTGGGAAATCAGACTTTCATAAAGAGGATCTTGAAAATTCCCTTCCATAATAAGCTTCTGGAATGATGTTTAGTTTTGTATTTTCTTTTTGGTAACTAGTTTTTGTTAACCTAATTGTAATGCTATCTGGAATTGTATACATTTTAATGTACAAATACAGAATAAATTAATTCAGTTATTTAAATAAGAGTGATACTTGCTTTACTTTAATGACAGGTACGATACTCTGCTTTCTAAACTCTGAAACCCTTCACAGCCTTTACAGCCACCACCTGAGTTTAGTGCTAAGCTTGGGAGTTTGCCTCCTCTGGCCCCACCAGCTGTAACACGTTGCCTCCTGCCCTCCCTTTTCCTGCAGTAGCAAAGCTGGAGTAAACAACCTTCCAGGGTGCAGGTGAGAGCTTCCCAGACAAGCATTAATGGGCCAGGGCTGCAACACTGGACTTCGTCGTGGAAGGAGGTTCAGAAATAGGTTCTGTGAATCCCTCTCTACCCACACAAGGAGGAAGCTTGAACTGAAGAACAGAAGCTGGAGTTCAAGTTTCCTCACGGAGAGGGAGACCAAGAGTGTGCCTGCAAAAACACCCGAGAAGGCGGCCATGCCTTAGCAGTACTTTATTGTGCACATTTACATGTTCTCTGAATTAGTGTTATCATAGGCTCTTGAAATCATCACATTCATGTAGCAAATTCTTCAACAATAATACCCTTTCACTTTTCACCACAATATATACAGTTAATGCTAAACCTGTGGTAAAAGCAAGTTACAGCACTGCAGAAATGGATATATAAATAATACACAAAACTTGTACATGAAGAATTAATCAAATTGCATACTGTTGAACAGGAGAAAATTACAAGAAATATGGCTACAACTTAGAATGGGAAATTCAAAATATACTTTTGGTATATAAAATCATGTACAATTAAAATTCCAGTGAAGTGCTTTTTTTTTTTTTTTTTTTTTTGCTTATAACTACAACGTAGTGGAATAGTTTATTGCATAACTTGCCTCGGCAACAGCTGTTAGCTGCCAAGAACCACAGAAACTGTCCTCAAATAAGCTACTGCCTTTCTGAAATTCTCCAACCCTTGTTTCTTTCCTCCCCTTGACTCGGCATCTCCACCCACCTCCTCCTACGTCCAGTCAGTCCTTCACACTCGGCAGACACACACAGTGTAACTGTTACCAGCCTCTCCCCCGCTCAACTATTGCACGTTCACCCCTGCAGACATACACGGCCCTCACACTGCTGCACATTTCCTAGTAAACTCTTTTGTCCGTAACAAACTCAGGTGGTTAGTAGGGCAACTTTTACATTAGTAGAGGTAACACTGGTGCTATAAGTTGAATAACAAGAAAATAAAACACCAAGTGAATTACTGTGTAAGGAGTTTGAAAAGTGTACAAATACTGTTGCTTTGTTAGTTCTCTAGCTTGTCTCTAAATGCAAATAATATTAGATGCTAGACTACGTAAAGCTTTTGTTGGGGTTGTCTAGACTAGGACTTAAGTGTATAGTATGTTAGCACTTAAAATCCTAGCCCTCTTAAAGCTTTGATGACTACTTATGCCGGAGCAGGCGAAAATCTTGTGTCCTAGAACCCAAAAAATCAAGTGGTAATTAAGTGGTAATGAGAGAACTCAACATTCACTGGTATAAAATAAAATATCCGGAGTTCTGACGTGGGACAGTTACTGTGGGATTGGAGCAGAGTGGAAAGCATCTCTGCACTCTGCAAATGACACCTCTGAACACGTAACACACACAAGCTCCCGCCACGGAGCTGAACTCACTGTGGAGGGAAACTGCAGGTACTGGAGCTACTGCTCCCCCCTCAGGGCTGGCTCACATAAAAGGATCCTCATTTACAAACCGCAGATCTTGCAAATCTTGAATGCTGTCAATTTAACAAGAGAAAGCACCGTTAAAACTAAATGCCAAAGTTTTATTTCTCCAGGTGAAATGACTGAAAATGATGGCTCCAGTGTATGTTTTTAGTTTCCAGTTACCAGCAAGGTATTGCACTCTTGTACAACTGAATTCAAGCAAGGGTTCGTTGTCTAGGTTTTATTCGTGGATATAACTGTAAAAACAGAACAAAAAAAATATTAAGTTTTGCATGTTAGGTTAAATATAAATAAATTATAATCACAACAGACTTGCTCATCTGCACCAAGCACTTGCAAGACCAGCAACCAGAAGTGGCAGGTCCAGGGCTTGGCTCATGTTCAGCGCGTGGCCCCAAAGGCAGAGCCAGGCGACGTTACCCCCTTCCCACGTCGATTTTGGCAGCCGCTGGCCAGTGCTGATGTCCCGCGGAGGGGACGCTGTACTGCACGGGTATCTCCGGACAGCGGGCAGGCCGCGCATGGGAGAATTCTGCTCTCTACGAGGTAGCGCCATACTTTATCAAAATAATGATGTGTTTTCAAAGAAATAATTGGATCAAATGCGAGTGAAGGGGTAGAAACAACATTAAAAATATCCCCGCTGTAGGATTCGGGGTGCTTGTGGCTACATCTGCCTTCTGGCCAGATCTCCAGACTGTAATTTTGGAACTTGCTAATGATCTGCAACAGGTTTTGAGACCTTCTTAATGCAACTATCCTTCCTGGGCCAACCTTAGGAGGGCTTAAGAGAGCCACCACGCTTCATCTAGGGATCCTGTTTTTTAACGAGAAGAAAATCCTTAATAAAGATTAAAGCTGAAAATATATTTGGTAAGTATAGTGAACTTATTTCTTTAATAAAAAAAGCTGAGCTTATCATTGTGTCTCCTTTCTGGTTACAAACAACAACCCAGAGGCCTGAAAGAACAAGGATAGGGCTGCTCAGCACCATTTCACTGTGGTGCTTCAGGACGACACGCAGATGGGTTCGCCTGTGGCCCTACTTCAGGCAGAAGGTAACTTAAAAAGGAAGCACTTACCCCCAGCAGGTTTTTGGGCACGTAGCCTTCTTTATCGTTGAGTCGCGCCCACCACCACTCGGTTTCGTTGTCGTCCTTGCGCCGCAGGACAGTGATGGCGTCGCCCTCGTGGAAGGACAACTCGTCATTGTTCTGGGCTTCGTAATCCCACAGCGCGTACACTACTCCCTTGTTCATAACCCCCAGCTTCTCCTGCACACCTGTTAGAGAACACAGAAAATGCTAAATAGCCTGTTTTTCCCTCTGGGATTTTTAGCGTGGACACTGTGACCTGAATATATTAGTCTCTTATTAATAAAATTCCACAAACCATTAGCAGCACTTCCACAATGAAACACTTCCAGGAGCTGAACTGCATGGTAAAACCACATCTTGCAGAATATTTGACTTACAGCATGAGTTTTTTTCCTTTTCTCATGTATGCAGTGGAAACTTGGTGATCTTATTCAAATAAGGACAAAATAGTCTTAATATATGTGTGAGCAAAATAGCTTTGTGGAGCTGTTCCGTGCTTCCCACAGGCCTGCTGGCCAGAGCACACACCTAGAGCAACACTTGGAGCTTCTGAAAATCTGCACAACATCCTGTGCATGAAGTCTCAGTGAAGCTTCCAGCCTTCTCTGATGCAAACTGAAATGTCAGCTGCATCTAAGCCATCTTTCTTGCCAAATACAAATTAATCCAAAAAATTCTAACATTAGAAAGAGCCTGGGAAGTCAAAGAAGGGAAAGAATATGAGCAACATAATAACCAAAAGGCTGTTTTGTTATTAGCATTTTGGAAGTACAGGTAAAGGGTAGTAAGGTAGTATCTTCAAGTCTAGAGTTGAAGCAGAAGATAATAAAACATCTCATGCAGAATGGCCGGACAGCTGCTCTTGGATAGAGAAGGGCTGTATTTCAGAAAAGCCAAAAAGGGTTGCAAGATGCACCACAACCTACCATACAAGAACTGGGAACACTGAATATAACCTTCTTCCATCTCTTCACACTTGTCTGCAGCTGTTTCTATATCACTTATAGTTGAAGCAAAAATTGCTGCCCCAGATTCAACAAGTAGTTTGCAGAGGTGAACACTATTGCAGGAAGCAGCACAATGCAAAGGTGTCCTGAAGTAAAGCAAAAATGTAGACATGAGAAAAAATGTTCCAGGAATCTCAACCATTTAGTCTTGCAACATGAAGTTATGTCTGTCTGTATGAATATTCAATACTTTTTTAAAAAGGAAATTGTCTTCTTAATGGTTATAGCATATGCCATGTGCAAAACCTGTCAGACAACCTGGAGTGGATTCCTGACTACACTCAAGCCAAGCATTACAAAGCAGATGTTACCAAAAATGAAAATTTTCGTATCTTGCAAAGCTGCTGGATACAAAAGGGCATTTCCTAATATGAGGAAATCTGAAAGGTAAAACAAGCTGAAGCTTTGCAATATGAAGCTTTCAGATCCCGTTCAAGGTCTGTGGATGGAATATATGAAGATGACACTTCTTAAACAAATAAGCTTCCATCACTTGATATTTATACTTTGCATGTGAACAAGAAATTCAAATATACTATTAAATAAAAATGAAATATGGTATAATTTATGACTTAAGTGTACTTTCACATGAATTCAATATGATGCAACTTGCATTTGAGTTTGCCACTATCTAGACATTTGAAAGTGCTTATTTGCTGTGGGTAAAAGGGAAGAAAACTGTTCCCCCAAAAAGGAGGTTTCCATTAAATTTTGAGTTTGAATTTGTATATCTTCCAGATGCTAGGTTAAAAATGCTGACACTTACCAGCCATCACTGTCTGCTGCATTTACATTCACACCAAAATCAAGCAGGAATTTCACAATGTGGTGATGACCAGCACACACTGCATTATGCAAAGGTGTAATTCCTTCATCGTTGGGTTTACTGGGATCATCAACCTATTGAAAAAAGGAAAACATGACAGTTCTATTATTATTATTATTATTTGAAGTGTTGAAAGAGGTTTAATGGGTGTAGAAGCTCACCTCATATATAATTCTTTGCACCAGATCAAATTCTCCCTCCAAAGAAGCATCCAGGAGGAGGGCTAATGGATTGAACTTCACCCTCAAGCCATGGCCAGTTCTTTCTGAGTTCGGTTTCTTCAGGTTGGTACGTTTGGTCTGAGTGGAGATGAAAGTTGGAAGGCATTATTTCAGGGTGCATAAGTATTACAAACCATCCAGTTACTTTCTAACCAGACCAAAAAAATCCATGCTCCTTAAATGTTAAGCATAAGGAAATGTTAATTAAAAGTACGCAAATATTTTCATAATAAAAGTCTACTTCAAGCCTTGATACCTTCACATATTTGAATCAGCTGAAAAATAAAAATGCATGCCACAAAAATCTAGAGAGCTTTACTTAAATGTAGTTATTACAAGGAAAAAAGTACTTCAATCCAAAGATTCTGACCACCATAACCTTAAAATTGTATTTCACATGAGCCAAATGTGTTTCTGGTAGATTTTCTGAGACAGTCAAAACTTCTGCTTGGCTAGACCACACCACATAATTAAGCTTGAGTCTCAGTCTCTATTTAGAAGAACCTCTGCCTTGAATTAGCAAATGCCCATTCCAAGCCTGTACTAAGAAGTTCTGAACTCTGCTGCAGAGAAATGAAAATATTTTATGTGAGATTCTAGCTGGCGCTTCTAGGAGTTGCATTCTCAAAATCTAGACATTTAAATATTTTGAAAATATGTTGCATCATTCACATGTGTCTTTGCCAGTTCCCAGGAGAAAAAACCAAAAAAGTTACTAATGGAGTGTTTTATTCTGTAGCCCTGTAAGAACAGTTTTCATTTACACTCCCATTTAGTATAGCTGTTTCCCTCTAGAAAGCAAACCTTTCACAACACAACCAATATCCATTGCTAGGATGTTCTGCTCTCCCAGAAACACCCTTATGCTCACAGGAAACACAGGCCAGGCTGCGCACACCGCAATCAGACTGTAATAGGAATCTGAGGATTGTGATGAAGAATTTATGATAGCTTTACATGAACCAAAAGGTGGAAATGGTTTCAGAAATAAACCTTAAACATACTAACAACTAAGAAAAAAAAAATCCATTTTTTCTCTCCATTTTCTAGTCTCTTTATGCTGCAGGTTTTGGAAAAGACAAAGCCAGCTAGCATTTAGAAGCTTTTGGTGCAGCTGGACGAGGTGCTGCAAGCAATTCAAATTATGAGATGAGTGCATTAGAGGAGCGTTTCTGCTACACCAAGCCAGCTGTGTCGCTGGTAGTGTTGTCAGCTCTGGTCTCACATCCCTCTGCAGAGGGGGAAGCTGGAATTCACTTCTCCCAGAGTATTTCTTCCAGCTGGTTTGAAATTGGAAAGCATCGCTGCAGTAACTTACCCATAGGTTCATATGAATAGTCAGAATAGAACAGAATAATTGTATGTAGCCCTTGGGAAATGAAAAATTTTAAATGGTATCTCAGAAATCAGAGTTAGTTCTACACCAAGCACATGCCCCAGATGTCATTCTACAGCCTAGTGTATGTAGGATCCTCTGTTGCCTGTGTATGTGTTTTCCCTATTAAAATACTACACTTGTAAATAAACCAACACGTAAGAAACTTCCTTGGTCTTCCCTTGGTTTAGTTTTATCATAATTTCATAAAATGAAGCCCACCATTTATCATAATATCATTATCATCCACACTTGCTTAAACACACAGCTAATTCTAAAGTTCAGGTAATTGTCTTTTTTTCAGGTCACTTACTGGAGGAGGAGGAGGAGGAAGGGCTGGTGGCAAAGGAGCTTCGTCCTCTACTGGAGAGCTGACCTCAGGCGTGGGAGTGGGCGACGGTTCAACAGCAGGAACTATGGCCACATTGTTGTTGTCATCTTCCGTCGTCTCAGATGTTTGATTTGTGGTTTCAGTGCTTATGAGCTCCTCGGTAGCAGGAGAAGGCAACTCATTATCGTTGGCATCCGAGGATGGCGGTGGCTCATCAGGAAGAGGGACTGTAGGTTGCACCGAAATGGGTTCTTCGATATTGCCGTTGGTACTAGCGTTACCGTTATCAACATCTGCTAAGATGCCTATGAAGTCCTGGGGGTTGCTTGGCTGATAAAAAGGAGCACTTTCAATTCCTCCAGCAAGGGTATTAAAGCGCTGGTACAGTAACTTTTGTATATTTGGTCCACTTGGGCCTTCTGGTTCAGTGATGGAGCTACGCTTCTTTAATGGCCTGGGAGCGTTGGCCAGTTTTCTTCTCAGAGCTTCAAGGTCAGCATCACTTTGATATCGTAGGGGTGAATGTACAATAGGTGTAAGCTTAGTAGGACTGAGAGGACGAGGAATGTTTTCCACATTGCTGTTTTCACTGGATGGTGGAACGTTTTCCAGCTCTTGATCTTTTTCAGAGAGCTCAGTCTGAGGCTGTGAAGAAGTCTGGGCAGGCAAGGAACCATGAAGGAATGGCAACGGTGAGGGAGAAGTTGAACCAGACTGTAACACAGGTTTTCCATAAACTGAAGAAAAGGAAGGAAGGAAAACAGTGAAGAACAGCTCTGAAATCATCCAGTGCAAATATCTGCAAATAAACTGCATGTGTCTCCGTTCAAAAAGAATATGGAAAAAAAAATTAAATGAATTATGTTGGAATCCACCAAAACAGGAATAAATACTCATCTGTTATTAAAGGCAATGCTTCTTACAATTATAAATGGCAATAAGTAATGCCTGGAATGTTTTTCCTCTTTCAGTGAGAAAGAGTAAGAGGAAAAAAATATCTAGACAACTTTTTTCAATTTATTTCTGCAAGTATAATGGACAGTATCCAGATTATATAATCTATTGTTCTAAGAGCATCTAATTTTAAACAAAAGGTAACTGAATATATGTTTATTTATCACTAAAAAAACAAATGGGATCATTCTGCTGCTGTGTGGCATATATAGAAATATCTTTCTTCTTCTCACCAACTTACTTGAGATTTTTCAAGCAACAAGTAACTTACAGTGAAATTAAACAAAACCTAACAGTAACAGTCTATTACAAAGGCGGGAAAAAAAAAGCACAATATACTCTACCTGCTTTTACTGACTTATTTAGTGTATTGTATACGGCTTGTTGATAATTCTTTGGTGGTGTCGCTTGCTGAAGATACATTGAGTAGATGGAACTGGAGTTCACTGTCTGTGGTCCTTTCCTGGGAGACTGAGGTCTTGACCCTTTCTCAGCTAGAAAAGGCCTGATGGCCACAGTCAGCGGGAGCTCCGGCCGCCCGTCTGCACCCGGGAACAAGGGGGGCCCCGCGGGCTGGTACGTGGGGCTGGGAGGCACCGAAATTCTCTGCTGGATCTGTTGTGAAGAGCTGGGCTGGTGGATATTGGTGGCCGTCGGGAGAGGTAGCGGCCTCGCTCGGTTGGTGGCGCCGGTGCCGGGCCTGGGCAGGCTGCCGTCCTTCCTGCGCTCCAGGGAGTTGGTAGAACCTGGGCCTAAGGGAACCGGGCTTGGGTAGGTCCCGTAGTTTTGAGGCAACTGTTTGCTTACACCAGGAATCGTTGGTGGCACTTTCCCCAAATCAAGACCCTAGATAAGAAAAATAAAATTATTTCTGTAAATAAGTACTTGTGAGCAGGAAGATTTCACACTGCACAAAGCAAACTAATAATCTTACGTGAGAGTGAAGGAGTTAATACATACAATTTGTGTTCCTTAATCACTAGACACGACTCTACCTGAATTTATCACAGGACATCATCATATGCCATACACAGAGGCTAGTGTGTTAAGGCATCTTCATTTATTCATTAATATGAATCAAAAATTTGCATACTTTCTAAACTTGAATGACTAGTTCTAGGTTCCGGATCTCAGTGCCTGTTTGATAATATATTTGATAATATATACCATGGTAATAGTGACAGTTTACCAAACAATTTAATGATAAGTTCCTTATTTGTTAAACATTACAGTCTTTAACAATTCATGAAGAACAACAACGCAGACGAACATAGATGGGCTCTCTGAAGGATGGTTCTAACGACTTTTTTTTTTGAAGGGTTTTTGTGAGAAAAAGAGAGCATACTGAAAGAGTGATAATCTATGCCAAGTAAAATGGCAACATAAAGATCTGAAATAGAAAAGTAGGAGGGTGGGAAAATGGCTAGAAGCAAAGAGACGAACACAGGAGACTGCTGTAACAGAGCGGGAATGCAGACAAACCACTAAAGTTGGGGACATGATATTCTAATGTCATAAGAGCAAAAAGAGACTATAAAGGTAATTTTATTTGTGATGCTGAACTATCAGCAGGAAAATGAAATGTATAACTATCTAAAGAAAGTTTGGCTACAGAAACCAAAGGTTAACAATTTCAGTAAACTAGATTTAAAAATACACCACAGAGGAAACGCACCAGCTTATCGGTACTTCCTAATACTGAAGTTGGCAATGGCTGGCTGGATATAGTTCCCTGTTTTAAAGCAGTATCCATGCTTGACTCTTTCCAGTCTGTGTTGGAGATCTGCGGGGGCTTTACCACAGGAGCTGGACTCTGCTTAAGTATTGGCCAGTTTCCATCATTCACTTGAAAACAGAAGAACATTATATTTAAGATAATGCATGTCATCATCGTAAACAAACAAAATAACATATGAAGTGCAATAGTTTAGGTTATATCAGGATGAATTTGATTCTAGAAATGAGATAAATTCTTACTCATGTCTGAATCAGAAATTGATACTGAAAGGTAAATCACTGTATATAATATACTGTTCATTAGCCTTTGCTATTCAAACTGTATTAATTAAAAATTATCTAAAGAAAAAAAATGGTTACAATTTTGGAGTGAGGGCTGAGGGGTGCACACTCTGCTGTTAAAAGGAAAACTTAAAATTAAGTTCCAAAAAAGAGTCCTTACAGAAAAATTCAAAGTAACATATTTCTTTCTATATTACTATCCAGAAACAGTGTCAAAATATGCTAAATGTTAAATCTATGTAAGCTTTATATAAGCTCCAATTAGACTTCTTCCAACTTTAAACTAGATTCATTGAATCGTATCAGGAATTCATTTGAATAATGTGGTGAAACAAACAAAAAACCAAAAACCATTTCTTTGCTAACAGTGGCTTTTAACTTACCTTTTGTTTTTCTTCAACATACCAATCTGATCAGCATTGCCTCAGAGGTTTAATTTTACAGAAATTTATAAAGTCAGCTGACAGCTTCAAGTCACAACATCAAGATACAAGTCAAGGGCTTTTATCCTCATCACATGCAATAAATATCATGCACAGCTGCACGTAAACTGAGACACCAAACCCTTAATGAACTGCTACATGCTTTGATATGTTCCTTTATTAACTGGAGGAGACTGTTTACTTTCTATTTCTAATTAGACAGTTTAAAAGGCCTGATAATTAGAACTGTTTTATATTAACTAGATAGATCCTTGGCTAGATCCAAGGGCTTTGATCTAACTTTAAAAGATTAAACTTCAGGTTTCTCCCACTCCAGGAAGGCCAGAGGTGGTGCCTCCTTCCTTACTGCCCTGTAATGATCTTAGTGGAACATTTAAGCTTGATACAGATGGCATGTAACAGATAACTAGACGTACTAGAGGATGACAAAATGAATCATGCTGTGGGGAAAAGGGAAGACTTACTGAGATTTCTAGACTCCATTGTCTAGAAGAATAAGATGATCAAAAAAAAAATTCCTGAAAAAGCTTCTAATTTTTAGTTTTAAGCCCCTTAGAAAATAGGATCAGCAAGACTATTTCTAGAATTCTTTGCATTCAGTGTCTACTATAAAAGTTAATCTAAAAATAAGCTGCATAGGAATATTCTAATTATAGTAAATTTAACATCACCACTCTGCTTTTCTTCCAAAAGCCATACTGTCTTTCACAGACTAAACCTTTTTTTCTTCCACAGAAGTGACAACCTGAAGATTTCTTCCCAATAAATGAATTCAGACTATTAGCACATGAACTTATTTATAAGCTTATTTTCAAGCAAGCAAAACCCACAAAGTTACACCTCTGAATATGATCTTCTATATTCATTATTTTTGAAATATATACATGCACACCATTCCTTACCACAATATTGTTTTAACCTTTAAAATTTAGATCAACTGTGTTTGAATTCTGAGACACAAAACTTTGCAGCAACAATATTTTTTTCTGTGGTCACTGAAATAGGGTTAACATTTCTGTATGTTTACACTGAGAATTTAATAAGCAGTCCAGAAAACATCTTTCATACATGTACTCTGCCAGGACAGTGATGTAAGGAGGACAGGCTTAATATTGGTAAGATCCAAGAACTAGACATCTTGGGTTTTTTGTTTGTTGTTGCTGTTTTTTTTTTTTTTTTTTTAATTAATTGATTAACAAGAGCAAGACTGAAAGAGATGAATGTGTAAATACTTTGGCCCTAAATTATAGCAAGTTTTTCATGCATACACAGAATTAACATTTACTGTACAAAATACACAGGACATTCCATAACTCTAGTGAGGTTCAGGAAAACTTCTATTTTAAAGATCAATACGAGCTGTTGCAACTGACTCATGGAAAACATGAGGCATCTTTACTCATAAGCTTAGCTGTGAAGAAAGCACTTATAGAAACCATAGCAAAAATGCTAAAATACTTAATTCTCTTACCTGCATAAGTAACCACACAGCCTTCTATTAGAAAGCCAGATAGATAAAAAAAAAATTGTAATCCTCAGAGTTCCAAATATTAGCACTGTCATCCCTGACTTCTGAAGTAGCATGTTGGAAATAAATTCAGACTCGCCCTCCCCTCTCTGCTCTCTCCATTTCATTCTCGTTCTGTAAACGCCAGGATCTACCTCTTCCCATCTTCCCTTCCTCCCTGCTGTACCCGCGCAGCCCTGCCAACGCCGGGCGGTGCATGGCGCACGCTTCCTCATTCCCACAAGCCAGGCTGAATCCCAGGCACTCAGATAAGCTGCTGTTGCAATCTGCAGCTGCAGCACATGGTGCCAGAAGCTGGCACAGTGGACGCTGAGAGGAGGCAACCAAACAGCTCCTACCCTGTGCTGTCTTTTGGTAGACTGAACAGCTCCCAGACACTCATATCTAACGGCCCTTGGGACAAGCCCTAACGAGGTCCCAAGCCTCAGTCCTCCCATAACCATTTCATGCAACTGGCTTCATTTGCTCCTGCAAATGCACCCCCTTGCCATTTGCAAGAGTACCTAGCAGTGGACATAGCTCATCCCTCATCAATGCATTTGGCATGTATATGAAGAAGTTTCCTCTATTTTTTTCTGTTTTCACCTAAACATTTTTGTAAATCTGGATCCTAGGTAGTTACCGTAGCAACTGAAATGCAAACTAGTGGTCCTACTAAAAGCAGCAAGATTCTTGCTACTGACCTGGCCAAAGTCGATTTTTACCCCAAATCTGGGGCCAAAATATCATGAAAACTCTTCAAACTCTTACACAGAATAACTCAAACTAAATCTACATATTCATTTAATCTGAAATATCCTAAAAGATATTTTGAAGATTAGCACAAAATTTCTAGTAATTCCCTTTACAGGCTTTTTCAATGAAGAAAATTAATTCCTAGTGTCAGTCTGATGCAGTACTCCAGGGATGAATTTGCTGCAAGTGAGTTTCCTTCAAAGGAGATGAGGCAACTCCCCAAACAATTTCACATTTCAACAGCATCTACTGCTTACGACAACACAGCACAAGTTTTAAAGCTGCTGTTTGATATGCATCTGTTTGCAAGGGCTCAGATGACCATATTAAAAACGGAGTCCTTAGGTAGCCAAAGATCTTCTACAGACTCAGTGTTGGGTGTCAAAGACAGTGGGTGCCAGACGCACGACACTGTGAACAGCAGGCTAAAGAAGTGGGAGGTGACAGAATAGGATCCACTATTATGTCTAAATCAGAAACCTTCCAGGTGTCTGGAGATTTTTTCACACACCTACAGTCTGTCTCTACTGGACACACCAAGGCAGATTTGGTTACACAGAAAAAGAAAGAAAAAAGTGGTGGAAGAGTTGTAACAATGACAATGGAGAAATTAAAACAGGAAAACTCAGATAATGAGAAACAAAAGCATGACAGTAAAAAAAAATACTGATTTTTTTTCTTCCTGAATAGATAATAAACTTACATAAATTTATCTTTAAGAATTTTCTTCAAATATGTTTGCAGTAATAAAAGTCAAGTGCTAATGTAGAATAAACCCTTTTATAAAAACGAGTAAACTCTTGTGGTAGTTCTAGAATTGAATATGTATTGATATTCGTTGGTATTTATAAAATAATGATTTTTTTTTTTTTGGTCTCTGAATTAAAAGTTATAAATCGCCCTTTCCAAATGCGGAAGAGGAATGCACATGTTCAAAAACACATCTGTTGCAACTATGTCAGTTTACCATACAATTAAGGCATTCTATAGTCTTTGATCTTTCTGTAAAACACAACGATGGGGTTTGTACGATATGTATCCGACTTCAACTAAAGGTATTATTATATCACTGATATCAAAGGATATATATATTTTTTTTTTTTTTTTCCCAGCTTCATTTGGGTTTCAGTATTTCAGGGTCAGGCTCACTTCCTGACCCTGGCCTGTTTTTCTGTTTGCTTGTTTTTTTTCCCCTGTTCTCTTGATCAGACTGGTAGACACTGTACTACCCCTAGACACCTCACACACTTAGAATCATAAAGGTTGGAAGGGACCTCTAGAGATCATCTACTCCAACCCCCCTGCACACGCAGGGTCACCTACAACATGCAGCTCAGGACTGCGTCCAAGTGGGTTTGGAAGATCTCCAGAGAAGGAGCCTCCACAACCTCTCTGGGCAGCCTGTGCCAGGGCTCTGTCAGCCTCACTGTCAAGAAACTTTTCCTTAAGTTTCTGTGGAACTTTTGATGTTTCAATTTGTGGCCATTGCCTCTAGTTCTGTCAGTGGCCACCACTGAGAAGAGGCCGCCCCATCCTCCTCACTGCCTCCCTTGAGGTCCTTATAGACACTGCTCAGGTCTCCTCTCAGCCTTCTCCTCTCCAGGCTGAACAGGCCCAGCTCTCTCAGCCTTTCCTCACAGGGCAGATGTTCCAGGCCCCGGATCATCCTCGTAGCCCTGCGCTGGACTCTCTTCAGCAGCTCCACATCCCTCTTGTACTGGGGAGCCCAGAACTGGACACAGCACTCCAGGTGTGGCCTCACCAGGGCTGAGGAGAGGGGCAGGAGGGGCTGAGGAGAGGGGGCAGTAGAGGGGCTGAGTAGAGGCACTTCTACAAAACCAGAACATAGACAAATCTTCAGCACTATCTTTGATTTCCTGTCTAAAAAATAAACTTGTGGCAAGTGTTTGCTCATACAGAATAAGCATGACTAAGGATATATCCTTGGTAGAAGGTTATTTCACAGTTCTTACTAAGTTGTTAGGGTCTATCCCACAGAAATGTTCAGCACACTTCACTAGATTTTTTATTTCCCACCTGGGAACATTCTGCTGGGTTCTCTGCTGGACTATTCAGTACTAAGTACTGGAAAATAGCTAAATATTGCAGAAGCTTTGCTGTAGTGGTCATCCCTTATCCCATTTTTAGATGCTTGAAAGAGCACTCAAAATAAGTCTTGTGATCAGATACACTGGATTGTGCATTTTTATCTATATTAAGCAAGTTTTTCCTGCTAGCCACTTTTTCTGTATTCTGTTTTTGTCAAAATGTTTCCCAATAAATTGACCAGACAAGTAAGTTTTACTAGAATAAACACTCAAGGAACAAACAGCACGACTTGCCTCCTTCAGTCTCCAATGCGAATAAAAATGAGTTAAGACTCTGTTTTCAATATAGATGGAATTATTAACTATGGTAGACATGGAGCAAATACAAGGTATGGGCAACAATCTGAAGGGGCTCTTTTTCTAATGAAGACAAAGAGTTAAACAGCAGCAACACTTCAGAAAAGCTTCAAAATAGTCCCTGCTGGAATGACTAATTGCTCTACCTAAGCTGGAGCCTCCTTCTGAGAAGTGATACTGTTTTTCCTAGTCCAATAGCTTTGTCTTCCTTAAGAAAAGGAAACACACTGTAAGCAATTGTTTGTAACAGGCTGCCACAAAGTTGATTCCATTATTACACAAAAACACTTAAGACAGAACATGAAATCTGTGAATAAGCATGTGTTCCTTTTTAGTGGTGTAGCAGCTAGACAAATTGCAAAGCCAATCTTCTCAGTCTCTCAAGAAAAAAAATCATGGAAAGAGGCAAAAATGCTTCTCATCAAGTGAATAATGTTCAACTCACAGAACAGTATCAACATATCTAAAACTTGCCTTCAGTACAGAGATTATCCCAACACAGAATGATCTCCTTTTCCTTCTTACTCTTTTCCAAACAATGTATATTAGTAAACACTACACTTAAATGCTTACCAGATTTTGATCTTCCATGTGTTGAGCTAGACGCAATGGTGAGAGACTGGGGCTTAACAGGATCTACTGGTACAGCGTAAGTGCCAGCACTTGGAACCTGGATATAAGGTCCCACTGCTGCAACCCTTCCTGAAGCACTCAGGGATGACTGGGGTGATGAAGTTCCATTAATACGGTTTAACTAAAAATACACAAATCAAAACATGTGAATTTCCATGCAACGTACAGATCTGTTAAGCAAAAAAGAGAAAGTTTAAATTTAACTACCTAGAACCATGCACTGTAGCTAAGTTACTGTAATAAGTAATGACTGTACTCCATGCTTCTGCAAAAGCATGAAGTAGAAAGACAAATTTAAATCCCTAAAATAAACAACCTCAAAAGTTAAAGTTCTCAGCCATGGTATATGTGTCACGAAGAAAATCTTTTTTCTGTGAAATGTATCTTTTCATTGCCTCTTCTTAGGCAAGGGGGTTAAAATGAATTCTTAAATGATCCAACTTCTGGTTTGTTTATTTGTTTGTTTCTTTTAAAGTATGATCTCCACCTGGGAATATGTATGGGAATCCACAACTGCACTCTCTAGTTCTCAGACGAATGGTCTTCTGTGCAACTATTTTCTATCTAATGTCACAGACAGCTAATATAACTAACTTCATCAGAACATTTATGGGTGTTTTTGCATCTTTTTTTTCCCCCTCCAGGAATGGAGGTTAAAATGTTCACCTTACAAGATCGGTATTTTTCAAATAATCAAAACGTAATCTGTGCTCTGAAGCATCAATCCATTTCCTTCCTACAAACATAAACTGCTACAAATCTTAATACAAAAGAGGGAGCACTATAAAGAAAAATAATAAGAAGGGCATTTTGTCTAAGATTGTTCTGGCATCTAACAAAAATCTTAAAATAGTTTTAAAGAGTCTGCTATTCCTAAATTAGGTTCCTTAGGTGAAGTTGTAATACTCAGCTGGAGAAAAGTGACACTTTATGTAGTTTTTTATAGGCTCTTGAAAAACTAAAGTGTGGCCCTTTTAACAGTTTATCTTACAGGAATGTTTTCTTTTTGACGTGCCTCAACTTTTTTCTTGTACAGTCGTTCACGCAACTCATTGATTCGCTTGTCCATCATGGCCACCTCCATATTACGTTTGTTTAAGAGTTCTTTCTGCTGCTGAAGCTTCGAGTTCTGCTCCTGGTTAAGCCTGTTACGAATCTTAAAACAATGCAGTTATGATAGTTGCTTCATTTTATCTACTGTCCAATTTAATTTTAATACAGTGTTAAAATAAATAATAAAGTGTTAATAAAGTATTTAAAAAAATTGAGCAAAGTAGACCAGTCTGAGTCTCTCATTCTGTAGTTTCACATAACTTGTCAAATTAACATTTTAAATCAAGAACTCTTAAAAACAGTGAAAGAAACTAAGTCCTAAGACGTGACTGGATCCTCACACGTGTGTATGTATGTGCAATATATCCAATCCAATACACAGCAACTGATCTGAAGCATCTAGGCATAAACATATTTCATAAAGGAGCTCCAACAGCTAATGGTGTTCTCTTATGACAAGGACATTGACTGTGACCTTAAGCACTAACAACTTTCTAACAAACACACTTTATGGGATGTCACAGAATCATCTGCCATAAAATCCCCAGGACAATAATATTACTTTTGTTAATCTACAGATATTTTCAATATCATCTCTCATTTACTTACCTGCAGCTCTTGATATAATTTTTTTAATTCTACTGCTGCAGGTCCTGTCATCTGTCCATTATAGGACTGAAACCCATTCAGTTTTCCTTTTCTTAAGTCCTCCAGTTGCTGAGTAAGTTGATCTACTTTTAACACTGCAGCCTGTAGCTCCTGCTGCTTTTCCTGGAACATGGCACTGATATGCTCAATTTCAGTTGCTATGATTATAAAAAAAAAAAAAAAAAAAAAAAAAAGGTAAAGTACAAGTACAGCATATTTTCTAATTTTTTATTTCTAGAAGTATCTAAGTACAACAGAATAATTTTACACCTAGCATATACACGCAGCATGTAAAATATATAAAACTATAACATGTTGGGAATTTGCTAACAATTATAAATATTTCCGACTGTTATTCTGACCACCCATTTTGACTTTATGGCCCATTATATAAAACAAAAGGGTTAACACTATAAATTTCCTAGAAACAAGGCACTTGAAGACAAAATAAACATTCTATCTAAAATCCTGCCACAGAATATACTGCTATTTGCTAGTCATGCACTGAATAGTAAATTAAATTATATAAATTACTTAAAAATTCCACATACACAGATTGCCATTCATGATCTTGCTATAATCCACTTGTCCTCTCATGGCACGGATTTTTTTCAACTTTGTCTCCTGGGTTTCCACTCGTTCTTTAAGTTTTTGAAGCTTTTCACTCTCAGAAACAGACTGCTGCTGACGACGTTCCTGCTGCTTCAGATAACGTAAACGCTGTTCCTGGCAAAACAATTTAAGGTACCTATTACCCATTTAATTAAAAACAAAGTCAACTTACAGAAGTCCATAACTATCACCAGCAAATTTTCTTTCCAGAAATCAGAAAAGGTTTTAACTAGTCAGAACATCTATCCATCCTCCTAGAGAAACTCAGACTGCCCATCAGACTGCTTCAGACAAGCTGATCTACTATATGGTACTATTCCAATTTAAAATAAAAGCTTGTCTACCAGGCATACAGAAAAGATGCCTCTTTCTTACATGTAAATTCCATCAAAACTTGTGAAACTTGTGGTGAGCTGCAAGCAACCAGTGCATGCTGTATTTTATAACACCTACAACAATGTTAGGAACATCAACTCCAATCCCAGCTCTGAAAGTTTATCTGGATTCTCACACCTCATGCACTATGGAAATGCAATGTAGAAATAGATTCAAAGTGAGTATATTCTCACTTCACTGATATTTTTATGGAAGTGAATAAACTAAGTATGGCCATAGAATTAAGCTTGGTCCATCACAGGTTATGAAATGAGCCTCACAAAAGAAGCAAATAAAATCTAGCAATATTTTTCTAAAGACGCAATTGTTGGCTTGGCAAAGATTATTGTAACATTATTTAAACTGAAGTGTTTTATACTGCCTACCTGAAGATTAACTTGTTAAAACAACAGATTTCTCTTCTCTTTCTTTAGATTATCTAGAATGAATTGGTGCATTTTTTGTGGCAATAAAATTTAGGTTTGCATATGTTGAAGGAAAACTGTATTTATTAAGATCTCTTGTTTGCTGCTAACATTATTACCTTGGCAACCAACATTTGCTGTTGATTTTCAATCTGCTGCTGTTGTCGGGCAGCCATATCCTGAAGTTCAGAAAGAGTGAGCTCAACCCGAGGATTCCCAACCTGCAGACCACAAAACATTATATTAATAGGATTCTTCAATAGTCTGACCCTAGAAGCTAAAAACATGCAGTCTTTGACAAGTTTCATATTAAGCAATTCTACTCAGATTTAGTAATGCTCTACCTTTGAGCCACACCTATCATGCAACATTAAAGACGTTACAAGCACCACAACTCAGATTTTCTGAAATATCAGTTTAGAATTACACAATCCAGGGATTACCTACTCTTTCAATAATAACGAGAACACACAGAAGATGAGAAACATTAGACTGATTAAACAAAAAAAAATATATATATTACTAAAGGATAGAGACAAAACTCAAAAGACCACATATGAAACTCAAAGATTTCTGATATTTTTATAGTCTCTTCAGACTTCAGGCTACAAGCATCTTATCTGTCGAAAGAGAAACCTCTGACTGTCACTTAGTTCTCCTTACGCCAGACAATCTACTCAAGCTACTGTTCATATTCTCTAAAGTCAAAAGCTTTTTCCATAGTCCTTTACCTCCCACTCTCACTCTTTTCATACTGCAGCCCCTTTTGCTATGCCAGTTCTGTGTCTGCAAGGTTGAACTCCAAAAACAGGCGCAACCCTTGAATCCTACAAGCTTGTTGAAACCTCACCTCCAGACCAAAGTTACAAAACTCTTTTTAAAGGGAGGGCAGAAAACATTTAATGTCTCTCTACTTCACTGGTCTGGATTACAGTTCCAATTCCCCTACCAGTTGCCTCAGTGGATCAGGAAGGATAACAAAACTACAACTCGGAGACAGGAGTATCTGGTCTGAGTGCAACAGAACTAACACCTTCTAAAACTGACTTTGGGGCTGGAAACAATGTATTCAGAATCATACTTTAGGAAATTTTTTTAACCTTGTCCTCTAGGTCAACTGATGTTTTGTCTCCACCGCAGCTAGAGTAGGCTGAAGAACTATTCTGGCAGCTAGTTACACCAAAACTGACTGACAGAAACTCCTTGAAAATACATAAGAAGCTTGTGCCATTCCAAGCAGCTCTACATGACTAGCAAGGCCTGCCTATCAACATGATAAAAGTAGCCAAGGAATAAGTGTTTCTACCAAAGTCATCTAATCCCGTAAGCATCTCTACTTCCACTGCAGATTCAGATGAACACAGACAGCGCAAGGCCTGTAGTGCTGAATAGGGTACCTAAAGAATTTGTGCAAAGGGGAATACTGTTTTTCCCTCTGAAGGAAGATGAGAAAAAAGTCCACCATCCTTTCAAAGATGCATTGAAATGACCAAAAGCCCCATAGCTGTCGCAGGCACGGATGAAATTTAGGGCACTAACCATCAATTGGCATTTGTTACTGCGCTATATGCCCACCAGCTTGCCAGGGACAAAAGCTCAGCACATAGGTTTGCTTCTGCATGTGAAATAAACAATATTTAGAAGTACAACAATTTAATACTATAATAGCTATAGGTATAAAATTAGCACTGTATATTATACCCAAGGGGCAACAAAAATAGGGTATGAAATATATATGCCTATGACCTTTACGTAAAGAGATAAAGAGAGTTCTCCAGCAGCTTCTGCACTAGAGAAAGTCTGGACCAGTGCTTTGACAGGTCTTGGTTTACAAAGTGGAGATTTGACTTTAGATAGATAGATCGATCTATCGATCGATCAATCGATCTATCAATGATGTCAGCTCTATCACAACAGCAAGTTTTGGAGAAACCTAACAGATAATGGAAATAAATAGTATTAGATGAAAATTTAACATTGGGAAAGCTGAGCTCTGCTGGGTAGTGAAGCAAGCACTTGCAGAGGTCCTTCACACAGCGAGAATCCGTAATGAAAGAAATAGCATGGAAAGAATTTAAGTGCATTGAACTACAGATCTCCATCAGCTCATGTCAATGATACACGCAATCATGCAATGATGAATAGTGGTACATTATTAATGATGCTACAGCCCTTCAACCACAGGGGCAGCTGATGTGGCCTCAGAACAATTTCTCACAATTTTTCCCCCTCTTCCTCCTCTCTTTCTCTACCAGTAGTGCAAGTTACATGTGGTCCAGTCAGGCAACCGCAGGTGAATGCTTCTCTTTCCCAGAGAGACACAGAGTTCCTGGCTGTCCCAAAGAAGATCGCTGATTCACTCTAAGCTCCTGACCTAATGAGTCTCTTAAAGACTCAAGGATTCTGTTTTCATGACAATGGACTAGGTGTTAAAGCGAGATGAAGCTTTAAGTACAACACCTATAGCTTAAAAACAGGAGAGCATGCAGAAGACCAATTTTGCTACAGCTAGTACGAAGAAAATGAGGAACAGTTGGGATGCCTCACCTCAGGGACTGCTGCGATGCACAGCATTTGTGTGCAGCTTCAGGGGAAGCTGTTTAAGGGACTGGGTTAGAACCTCTTAAGAGATTTACATAGCCTGCGTAGGTCCGGGATATATGAACACTGAGACTAGAGACAAATAGTGAAAGGAAAAGTATAGACAAAAGAGGGGAGAGCAAACTAGAGAACAGACAAAATACAGATGCAGACAAAGCCCTGAACCTGGCACAATTCCAACTTTTAGATTAGCATTTAATTCTTTTATTATTGTTGCACTGGGACAGTAAATAGCCCATTTTTGGCTTGAATACAGGCTTTTCACCTCTTATGGAAACAAAATTATATACATATATATAAATATAGCATGTATATAAAAGGCTGCGTAGCACTGTTAAAAAAGGGAAAAACTCAGTTCTGAGCCTTGAAAATAGAAGATGAGAGAGAACCCAGTTCTTAAGCTTACTATACATTAGAAACAACAATGGCTATTTGCAAAAACAGATTTTTAAAAATAAGTTACTACTGTTTAAAGCTTTTAATTCAATATGTAGGAGAAATTAGTGGGGGTTATCACTTCCTTTGTATTTAAAAAATAGTGAATCTACAAAATCATACTAGGTAAATCTGAAAAGTGATTGACTAAAATTTTCTGATTATACAATGCTGTGGTAACATACAAAACCAAATACCAGCCTTTTTTTTTTTATTATTATTTGTTTTAAAAAAAGAATGCATATTGATAGTTAACAAGCATTTCAAAATTACACATTCAACTACTTCAATCATTATTATTATTATTTTTTAAATACTCTGTGCTAAGAAAAGAGTTACAGTATAACAAGACAGATTTCAAAAGCTAATACCAAGTATCTATTGCTATTCAGGGAAGAAAAGCAAACAAACAAACAAAAAAACACTGCAGCCTTGGAATTGCCCTTTAACTCTGAAAGAATGCCAACTTCTGAAAAAAATGTTCCAAAAGAGTCAGGAAATTCAAAACAGAATAACGTCTGCCAGATATTTACTTGTAATTGATTGGATCAGAACAAAAGTCAGACTATTGCATTGTAATAACTCAATAAACAAAGCAGCATTTTCACCAAACCATGAGACTACATCATGGTACATCATTAGTAAACCAAGTTAAAGGTACTTCATTTTCTACAGCCAATATTACTGAAATATTGAATATTACAGCCATGCTACAGCCAATATTACTGAAAAATAAAAAGAATTAAGTATTGTTTATCTCTCAAAAGTTACATTTGAAGCTGTTATAAATGTTCATGAAAGAATATAGTCAAAGTGTTCTACATACTACACAAGAAGAATCAACCCCACCAAATGAAGCTGAATCAAGCATCACAAAACCCAGAGCAAGGAAGAAAGGGTACTTAGCTCCTCTATTTTTATGGGTCTAGTATGACAACAAGGTCCCCTGCAAGGGCTCAACAAGGTCCCACTTTGTTGTTAGTGAACATGGCAATTGAAAAAGAAAAGAGATTTAACTTATTAGGGTGTGCCTTTTTTGTTGTTGTTGTTTTTGCTTTTAAGTTAGTGTGACTTGAGACAGGCAGACCTCACAACAGTCCAAATAGCCCCCGTGCAATTCTGACCACTAGCTGTTAAATGGAAGAGAGACAGTTTGTTATTAATCTCAGACTTAAAAAGCTGGAATTGGGTAAGAAAATAAGGAAGTTTTTTCAAGTGCCATCCACAAGTCAAAGACGCTGACTTCAGCCAAGAAAAAAAAAAACAGCCAAACCAGATGCTGCTCCTAGAACGTGTTTGTGCTTCAATGACTGCTTTGGCCATGAGCTTTCACCAGAAGAACTTAAATCTCTGCATCTGGATCTGCTGAACTCTGTAGGTTTGTCTCAAAAGGGGCTCCAAATGGCTTCAGGACTTCCTCCGGATCATTGCTTTCACAAGTCAAAATTGGGGAGGAAAGGTGGCATCTTCCTGAAACCTATCAGCTCTGTTTCAAAAACAGGCACAACTTGCACAGGACTATGCAAGAATCATTCCAGTGTTTCCCCTTTTTCTGCTTTGATCATCAGTTAAGAACATTGACAATTCATTCTATTGTTACTAGTGTTTTTCAAAATAACACGGTCTGAGAAACAGAAAAACATTTTATTCTGCTAAGTCGTGTTTAAAAACATTAAAAACAGCCTCACTAAGTAAAAATCACAGATTTTCTAAATGCAACAGAGTGCACAAGGTTAGTAAAACTGGGTATGCAAAAGCACCATAAAAAAAAAAGATTCAAGAATTCTATACTAGTACTGCTTTAAATAAGCATATTTGAAAGCATAATTTATTATACCTTAAAAAAACCTTGACTATTACTGTATGTAAAATAATGCAAATATTAGCATATAAAACTACTAAAATATTTTATTTAAGAAGTGTAATGCTTTAAAGAATTAATATAGGCCAAGTCAAATAAGGGCAGGAAATGGTGATAATTAACAATTAAAATATAAAGTCCTATGAGAAATCTTTTAATGTTTACATTAGTGAATACCAATAACAGCATCTTTCATGTAAAGAATAGACAGCTGAGAAAAAAAAAAAAAGTTTTAAACCTGTAACTTCACTCGCAGTTGCTTCTTCTTCATCCACATGGCAAAAGTAGTAAACAAACGAAGCAGAATTCTTCCTTGACTCCAAGCCAGCTCTTTTCAGAAAGACTGTCATGGATTTCAGGTCTCCAGAAGAGGCAGCATCATTTATGAAATATCATGAAAATTAATGACTTTTGCCTTGTAAAGATCTAGTTGAATCCCCCATCTTCTTTGGAGCATTTCATCTTAACAGAGTTTGCTTATAGTAAATTGTATGCAAACCAAGCTATATGGAGGCAAGGAAAGCAAAAGTCCTTCATCACCTACTATTTTATGTAAGACAAGAGCAGCTGTGGACTTGCTCAGCTCTTTAATAATGCTGCTGGTTTCTCAGATTCCTAAGTCTGTACTGCTTATACAAGTTATTATTTCATTCATGAAATAGTTAGTCTTCCATAACAAAGATGAGCCTATCACAGCTGAGGTTCAGACCTCCTACAGAACTGCCTTCTAGGAGGAAGAAAAAAAAAAAAAAAAAAAAAAAAAAAAAAAAAAAAAAAAAAAAAAAAACTACTCCTCCAGAGTCCAGAAATTCATTTGGTACACGGCAGTACATCAAAGGAGACAGTTTTGCTCAACAGTATGTTGATAAGCATTTACACATAGAAATGAGCTCCAAAATAAAGTGCTATAGAGTAAGAACAGCTTTATTAGCCACTAAAAAAAGGGATGTCTCATATGGACAAAAATACTTTGCACTTCTATTGCCTCATTTCTTAGCATTAACAAGAATCTTAGACTTATTTTTAACTTTTATAAGTTATTTTATATAACATGTCATTTTAAGAGGTCATAGTGAGAGGTAGAATTTCTAATCAAGAGGGAGTTTCAGCTTCTGACATTTTACCGTCCCACTACAGGCTAAAATTTTTGCCACTTGATGATTAATATTTTGAGAAAGGTGAGAGGAATGGTATAGCAATAATTAAATAATGTGGAAACAAGTTTATACACAGCCTCAAAACAAGTCATACCTTAGACACTTAATTAAAAAAAAGAAATATCCATATTTAATTCCACATGCCAGTCTTGTTGCTCTGAAATTTTCTTGATCCTCCTTCCTTCATGTTTAGCCTCAGATGATGCTGTTCTGTTACAATGTCCACATTCTTTCATTACTCAGTCTACATACTTTGCGTGCTATTATGAAATGCCTTATTTTCGACAACCCACTGTAATAATGAAAAAACTGTGTCTGAACTCAATACTTTTTACAAGCAGACCGTACGGTAGTCAGATACTGAAACAATAAGAAAAGAAACCAAGTCTTTTGCCTTTACTCCCCTCAGAATGCTCTATTTTCAGTTTAAGAGGAAACTAACTACATATTATTAAATATTAATTTAATTAAAAAGAAAAATATCATTTTTCAAAAATTATTTCAAAAAATCCATCAGGATGCAGTTTTATTTTGTTCATTTATTTGTCTCCCTATTCAAGCCATAAAAATATTTTTTGATAATTTTCTAAGCTTGCACTGGTAATAACAAAAATTTACTTTGAAAATATCAGAACATCTACCAAGTTCACACCTGAAAATGCTTCTCTGTTTGTGTCCCACTACTTCCAGCCACCAACACGCTTATTCACAAGCCAATACACAAGATAAGTTGTGAATGGGATGCATACTCCAACTATACTGTTCATTCTTTAACGCATAATAGGCTGGCCACTCAAACTGTAGTAGAGGTAAGGCTGTGCTTTGACTGGCCTTTTGAACTAAAAAGCCT
>VZSV01000014.1:11167601-11180260 GCA_013398735.1 Nothocercus julius
GGTAAAGTAACAATACCTCTGTACAGGACAAATGTTAATGTTTTTATCAACACTGGGGAAAAAGCAGTAACATATCACAAGACAGAGATAATAGAAAAAAATAAGCAAACACTTTGGAGGACAGGAATTTTGGCTCTGAATCAGAAAATGAAGCAGAGAGGAATCCAAAAAGTAAGAATTCCTTTGGACTCAGCACTTCAAGAATTTACTTCCTCATGTGGGATTCCCTAATGAGACATAAAACTCTGCCACAGCAAAAAGGAAACCCCATCTTCAGCAGCCTAATAGCAGAGGACAGCAAATGCCAGCAGGCACTGCAAGCCGCTCCCAAGGAGGCTTGCAAAACCTACACATAAAAGCAAAATAAATACTATGGCTTTCCTACTCATGCTGAAAGACTCCATTTTTCATAATCTATAGCAGTTCTAAGTAGCTGTTCCTTCCTAGGGTAAATGGTGAAAAACAAAACCTAATTCCAGATTAGAGATTTATCTTTGCAGAGCTACCAAAAGCCAGTAATGTAGACAGCTACGTAAAAGCCCACGAAGGTGGTAAGTCTGGCACCACGCATAAGAGTAAATGCAATAAGAAAAAGCAATGTGCTACAAAAATGATTACACTTCCAGAGTGAAGCAGACTGGCAGCTACCAAATGAACACAGCTCTGACTACAAGACTATCTAACTCGCCTCCTTCAAACTAACATAGTTTAGGTGGTGCTTTAACTAGTCCAGGACCAAATTTTTGGAGACTGCTGAGAAGTTGCTGAAAATAACTGCCTGAGCAAGTGTTTGGCCTCCGTCCGCAGACCTTGGAGTTTATTATGTTAATTCTGTACAAAATAGGCCTTATATGGAATATATATGTTTTTTTAGAGCTACCTGAGCAATATGAGAAGGAACACACAGAATGGAGTAGCCACTGCAGGTTACTGATCTTCTTGCATTTCTGAGATATATTCAGCCTTAGTCTAGAAAGAGATCATCAGAACTAAGAAGCATAACAGATTTTGACCACGTTTCTCCAAAAGGCTGGTTCTAGTGCCTTTTAAAACAAAAAAACTTGAAAATTGTGTGAAAATCCATATTTGGCACTACAAAAAGACAAAAGAAACATCATTTTTTTAATTTAGAAAAATGGCGTGTTTGTGGCTCTCTACATGGGGTGACATTATTTCCAGTTTAATGGCTTTATCCACAGCTCTGACGTACATTTTTTAATTAGGTCAGAAAGATGCCGGCAGCAAAAATCCATTTTAAAGAATCCGATGATAACAGCACACGCCTTTTTTAGCTTAATGGAAATGAACAAGTTAATCAAAGAAAAGGCAACTAGAATGTTGGGAATTAAAGAAAAATAAAATTAGCATCTCTGCTTTTTGCTGATAATCAAATAAGCTGAAGTTAATATTCACATATGTAATCTAATTGTTTTACTCAATTATAATAAATATGTTATTTGTGCTATTGCACATTAAGAACATCTTTGAATAACTAAATAGGCTTCATTATATCACAATTTTCTGGAAAAAAAAAAAAACTCACTTTATCTGTGCATAATAAAACCCCAATATTTCTCCTTAGACTACCTTGCTGGCAGTTCCTCAAACTTGCTGATAAAAACTGGTCATTCCATATGAGAGTTTAAAGCCTGTCCAGCATAAGTCACAGACTCCAAATATCCTGTTTCCTCATTGGTTTCTTACAACTCTCAGATGCGAGGTGGCCCTTCACTTTGGGCAAAATGCCTAAAATTACCCCCAGAAATAAATTATACAGAATAAAAAACAAAGCAAAAAAAACAAAATAGATTTCCAAACTTTCAAAAGGATTTAACCATATAATGGACATCTACTACACTGCATCACAAGCTCGCTCCTACAATATCAGAAAGTATTATCTGGAGGTCATTATTTAAAATACATTTTCCTTATCCTTGCAGACACTAACAACAGCCACAGAAGTCTTAAACCTGTTGATATTAATAGCTGTGTGTAGAACTTCAGACCTATTTAAAATACCAACCTTTACACTCAAAGTAATTATGAAAAATAGCCCTGCCTCTAACTTTTAAAACATGCTGCCCAAGTTGTCTTAAAAAAGAAACAGAACTTTGGAACTATATTTTTCTGTGTATTGAAAAAAAACAACATCTTGTGCTAGTTCATTATGGTTAAAATGCACTTATTGTAAGTCTCACGAATAACATGTTTAGCAGCCAATATGTGTTTACTCTTCCCCCACGTAATTGTCTCAATACCATATTTTTCTGTCGTGATGTAACATTGTTTACATGAGAATGGTGTGATAAAAAATTTCTAAACAAAACAGTACTGAAAATAACATGTAATTGAAAGAGACATTCTGAAACTTGGCATGACTTCCACATTCCACAAAACTAAGTTGTTAAAAGCAAAAGCTGACCATGACATTTTGAATCATTTTTGTCCCCTTTTGATAATTTCTTTTTGTAATGTAAAGTGATAACAAACAGGTCCATCAAGCAATCTGACTCAGAACTTCATTTCAGAGCTAAGCAGTTATCAAAAAATAACTGGTTTGTACTTTGGGTCACCTGACAAAGAAGCTTACAATCATTTAAACTCAACAGTGAAAGAAACATAGTACTTAAATAGTAAGTCCACTACCATATAAGACTAGCAAGTTTTGAAGAGTAATTAATTACCTGCTTGCTCTTTTCCCATGTAATGGTAAGAGAGCACATCTTTATTTTGCAGCATTGCCCATCAGCTGTAAAGTCCTGCATTGCTTCAACCTGCTCCAACTCCAACTTTCTGTTACGTTCTATCTACATCTACACTAACTGATTACTCTCTGCTGTACATGAATCACATCAACCATCACATCTTTTGAGTTCCTGGATGGCTTTTGGTCCAGTGCAATCAACACGAGGTAGGATATTTTTATCTTATTCCATATCAAATAAAGGTTTTCCCAAATTCTTTATCAATATGAAAAGCTGTCTCTCTGAATTCAATCAATCAGTTAACGGAAAAGGCTAGTGGATTTTGCCAGCAGTGAAAGACCTAATCCTGTCAAGATCAAGCCAGCTGTCAGCTACGATCAGACTCATTCATTGGATTTTTCATATTCAATGGAAAATGTTGAGCAATACACATTTTTTTCCCCATAGTCATTTGGTAAGCTGAAGATATAGGAACACAGACAATTTATCTTGTAATAAAAATGTGGGTTTTTTTTTTGTTAGTTACATAAAATGAAACAAGTAGTGCAAAAAATGGATACCAGTATATAAAGAACGCCATTAAGTTTTAGTGTTTAAATTGATAGAAAAACATACTGTGTGAAATATAACGAGGACAGTTTGTTAACAGAGACATATACAGAAAGCAAATATTGCATTCAAGATAAACATGATACAGTCTCATTTACATAATTTATGGTTTGTTTGTTATGTGCTTTTCCTACACATTTCAGCTTTCTCTTGATGCTTATGTATAAAAAGATGAAGACATGAGCCAGAAATAAAGCAAGTGTGCAATAGCAATAGTCAAGCTGCAAGCCAAACCCTAGACCTAAAGATTTTAAAATATTAAACACTAAAGAAAATACTAAGCCCCATTACCAGTTTCTTATGTCTCTAAAAATTCTAAAATTGTGGAAGATGAGAAACACAAAAAGCTGTAGTTTACCTTGTAAAACTCAGAAATAACATGCAAGTTCATTCTTCATTCTTTCAAGACAAAGAATGCAAGCAGGGCTCAGTGCACTTACACAAGAGATCCAGCCAAATGGGTCTCCATAAGGACACTGAAGGATTCTATGTCCAAGCACAATATAGTGAATATTCCAGCTGCATAAAGAACAGGCTTATTTTTAGCAAGCAAGAAAAGGTAGGAGCTACAGAGTAAGATTGTTCTTTAGGAATATGAGAAGACAAACAAGTTGGACTTCCTCACTCTTACATTAGCCAGAGGGACTTTCATTTTCTTCACTTTGATCTGAGGAAGACTGGAGGGGGAGCAAACCTAACAGCAACTGGAGCAGGAAGCAGTTGCAGAGACAACAATAAAGAAATGAAAAGGTTCTCCAGTCTGGGAAAAACTTGTGGGTGGGAAGTAGGTATGTGAGGTGCCCAAACACTAGATGGACTGGAAACTAAATGAATGAGTCAGTGAACATGTCATAGACGTGTCAGAGAAAGGAGGCCACAGAACCACTGCACAAAAACCCAAAGACTATGGACAAGATGAGAAGAAACACTAACCTGCAGATGGCAGGTGACAAAAGAGACACAGTTCAGAGTGGCCTAAAAAGGAATAGCTTGCCTTGTAAATATAGGCAAGTGTCCTGCTCAGAACTGGAAAGCTGCTCAGAGACACAAGGATAGCCTGAAAACACAAGCAGAGAGCTCTTAAGGGTTCAGCCAAAAGCAGTGAATTTCATAATCTGTCTCTCAGAATGAATACAGAAACAGAGGAATGGAAATACATGAAATCTTATCTTCCTTATAATAGCTTTATATCAAAAAAGTTCCTTAAATAACAAATGATATTAAGACAACTCCAAAACGATAGAACTGTCACAACAGGCATTTAAGTTTCAATGACAGTGAACATCAACTATCAAGGACTGTGAAAGCAGATCAACATTTCTTGAAAAACAACAAGTGAACTCAAGGCAAAGTTTATTCTATGAGCTAATGGGCATAATATTATACATCAGTTGAAGTATTCATGTATTCTAAACCATTCTTTTTCTTATTAAATAAGGGCCAAGCAATTGAGCACAGTTCTCTATATGCTTGAGTTAACAAATAAAGTATTATTTCTTTGTGTTCACTGGATCAAAAATACACAAAATGAATACCGCAGCTAAATACATGAAATGAAGTCCTGTCATATTTAATTAACCTCCTACCACAGTACTTTTTGTTCACCTTCACCAAGATAAGCTGACAAGACAGACAAACAAGGAAATAAGACATATACAGATGAATAAGGTGAAAAATGTGTCAGCCTGCACGCTACAAATCAATCTCTCATACGTATACTTATTTGAGGAGATACTGGGTTTCTAGACCTACAGAGATTTAAAATGAGGCAAATGGATGGAGAAGATACAGAAGGAAAAGGTCCCTCCCTTCTTAGTGTTTCAAGTGAGCAGGTAGAGTGCTTCCCCTCCCCAATTAGCCTTAGATCCCTCAAAGTAAATGAAATAACATATTGAAAGTTATAACTAATAATCATTCTTATTACTAGCATTTACTTATGACAGGAAAATAATCACAGAATAAGTCAAGTCATTAAATTTATCAAATTACCCACCAAAAATGCAAACACCCAGTAACTTTGTCCATTACAGATTGAAACATGTTTGAGATGGCACAGAACATGTCAGAACAGGGTGCGTGACATTCCAAAACTAAGGGCGTGATTCTGCCCAGAGAGTTTACAAAAAGTCTCAGAAGGACATGCCAGTTCAGGTGTTTTAGATTCCTTACAGTTTCATAAAAGTTCTTTCTATGAAATCACATAGTTATTAGTGTTACAGGTATTTTATCCTACATAAGCTGCTCAATACTGAAGTGTAGAGAGCCTGGAATATCTAGCCCAGGAAGAATTCAAGGGCTATTTGGATGCACCAAAACTATTTTTTTAGATGATATTTTTTTAAGCTTCTCAACTTGTCAGTTTTCCCTAAAGTTCTATGGTTGGGTTAGTTCTTTATTTTTTTGACAAGCAAAATACAGCAATATTGCTGCAAATTAGTTTCAGAGAGATTTAACAAAGAATTGCACTAGTTTTGAGGAGAAGCCAAACTGCCTTAAGCCAGCCCACGGTTTCAATGAGAAGTCTGAAGCCCAGGTGCAGTGAGGCTGCCCTCTCTCACATTCCTAAGATTCTTTTCCCTGCATGTCTCAGATCAGGGAATACACTAGCAAAAGCAGCAGACGCAATCATTTTTGTCTCCTTTAAAAAGGAACAGACAAAACTCCAGCAGAAAGGTAGGAGAACCCAGATCTGACTTCTGCATAGTCAAAATGTTCTAGGAAGCTTCCAAGAAATAGCCTTAAAAAGAAGCCACTGTTGAAATTCCTTACATCTAAATTACCTTATATCATCCTTTGATGATGTTATTTGGTAGGAATAGAGACTTCTCTAAAAAAATCTAGATTCCCAAGCCTAACAACTTTCTATCTAGTCATACTTAGCTAAAATTGCATGCCACATCTTGTGAATGCAAACTTCTTCCAAGGATCTCTCCCCCCCCTTTTTTTTTTAAAAAAAAAAAAAAAAACAAAAAAAACAAACAAAAAAGCACAATACTAAGTTAAAGTGCTTTCAAGACTGGTTCAGGGAACTACTTTTATTTCGTTTATTTATAATTAAGATAAGAATTCAGATACTGCAGGGTTTAATGACTTGACTCGTTTGTTATAGCAATGTTAAACTATTTGAATTTCATTGTCATTTATGGAAATACAGTGCTATATATAACTCAAAAAAATAAGCTTCAATAATTCAGCACAAATTACACTGTATTATATGCCACTTAATATCATAGTTGCACAAAAATACTTATGCACTCTAAAATGGTACACTGCCTCTTGGCCATCAGATTGCTGAAGCCACATGAATTTCTTGCATTTCCATATGAATCTGCATTTGTAGGCAGATTGGAGCCACCACACTTCCAAGGAAAGTTAAAAAAAAAAATAAAAATGCACAAACTATTTTAGATTACCTGAGTAATCCACATTTATCCCTGATGCTCTCCTCAGTTAATTCAGTTCTAGTCATAGCTGCTTTGTGTATACATAAATCTACAAGTTTTAACCTCCCCATTACTTCAATTTCCATGAACAGTTCCCCTCCAGCCTGAAGTTAGATTTTCTTTATCGTAAAACTATTTCATCATCTATCTAAAAGCCTGATTGCATGCATTTTACCATAAACATTAATGTTCATCTCTGTTACCTATTTAATTCTCAGCTTTATCTGCCAAAGCTTCAAGACTAAGAAGGTTCACAGGAATGTAATTTCCAGTTTGGGTGATGAAGTTTTGCTCCTCTTCAAGTTTCCTCTACATTAAAGCTAACAAATTTCATAGCGAGAGATAAAAAAAAAAAAAAAAAAAAAAATCAGGTTCCACCTTGCAATTCCTGGCTTCAGGCTTCAATCAATATCTATCAAGAAAAAAACCTTACTGATAACATGTGCTCTAAGAGTGGAAATTTCGTATGAGAAAGAGCAAAAGAAGTTAGAGAGAACCGCACCAAAGACTGTAAACTAAGATTTTATTCTCTCAGAGTAAATTACCAAGTAGAAAAAGAATTTTTAAAGCAAGCATCTATTAAAGCAAGCATCTACAGCAACACGAAAAAGCATTGGTCTTCATTAAAAATAAAGCAAAGCAACAAAAACCAAAGTAACAAAACACAACACACAGCCTGTTTTCATTACACTAGACTACTTGTATTATGTCCCATACACTTTTCTTTGATCTTCCTGAACCCGGTCCTTTTTTTTTACTTCCTAACGTCCCTTTGCTTTTCCATCATCTCATCTCCAAAAATTTCTCAGCCACTCGATTACCTTTTCATCTGGAAAACTGTAATCATCTAGACAGTCTTTCTTCTAGAACTTCCCTTAGGTAAAACCCTGATTCACTCTGATTTTCTTCTTGATGACTGGCTCCACCACTACAGATGACTTTTGGTCCCTCCTCTGTGTACCAGTGACCCCCAGTGGATACAACTGTATCTGCTCTTTCTCACAATTTCCAGACCACTGGCCCTTCTATGGAACAAAACCTTTATCACATATATGTCCATATGGAAGTAAACAGTAAGTGGCATTGTATGACCACTGTTTTGTGGCCACTGACACAAATTAAGACATGACTAAATGGTAGAAGAATATCTGGAGCATCAGAACAGTGAAGATCACAGAATCAAAGGCCAGTATCAGGAAGAATTTGGGTAAATATTTAGGCAGAAAGGAAGCTTGGGAAGCAATGTGACTCCACTCAGAGTCGTTTGGAAAGCTTAGGATAAAGTTCAGATAAATTCTGAGTATCTACAAGGATAGAAGTTTCATACTCCGAGAAATCTATTACAATGCTGAAGTATCCTCACTACAGTGTTTTTTTTTCACCTAATATCTAATTAAAATTTCCTTTGTTATCTGTTATCTGGACTTGTGTCCAGATCAAACTAGCTCAGTTACATGCGCAAAGGCATGGAAGAAACAACTATTCTCAGACAAAAAAAGTCTCTCAAGAAATGACACTGTCCTACTGGCAAAGGAAAATGGTTATGTAAGTCTTATCTCCACATACATACAACCTCTAGATAGTAGTGGAAAGAGATCGGGTCCTGATTACAGCATAATTCCCTTTCAAAGGCAGAAAGGTGTCAAAAAAAACAGAAAGTTGACCCACTAAGAGGCTATTACAGGAACAGGAAAACTAGTCAATTTATACCATCTCACAGAGCTTCTCCTTATACCTACACAGGCAGAAAGCAAAACTCTCAGGTGAGTGCTTGCAGAGAAGTATCCTTTTTACAACAATGCATATTTCACTATTTAAACAGACCTAGCCTACTCTGTTCCTAACAATTTTTAAATTCGGAAGACAATCTGATAAAAATTAAGGATTTATATTATTTTGTGATTTTTAAACCCACCATTATTTTAATAAGTGCTGACCATGCACATAGTTTCAAATAACAGAAAAGACACTGCACATGACAAATTAGATAACTTCATGAAGTTATCATCTAAACTAAATTCCCGCAAGACAGACTGACCATCATTTTAGCCAAGACTATTGATCCTAACATTGAAGGAAACATTCGTCTTAAAGTTTTGCATGCATATCATACTTTCAGCTCTATCCATATACTAAGTCTATAAATAATAAATAATAAACATTATTAAAGCAATGAAATACAGTAAAAATATACCTGAATGTATTTTATCTGTCCTCAGTGTTCCATTGGGTTGCATTGATTTTAGAGCTAGTCTAACATTTAGCATGTCAGTAACAATGAATAAGCCTAACACATTATGTAAGCATAAGCTGATTAAATCCTTGATCCTGAAGCCACCTCTTTTTCCCCCTCCCCCTCTAGTTGAAAACTTGGTACAATCACAAATCAGAGTTTTATACACTTTTCACAACTTAACTGGTACCATTTCTGGCACAAAACACATAACAACTTACATTAATGTAAGCTCATTGTGTTTTAGCACTTCTCATGTGTAGTAATTTCATAAAATTGCTTGAAGTGAAAGGTTCTCTAATAAATTAGAATTTGGGGGGCATAATTTTGGGGTCTTAATATACATTCAGTGGCACACTGACAGCAGAGTAAATCAAGCTGCCTGGTCTGTGTTTTACACATAAAATTAACAGCAAACCAAGATAAACACAAAGTCACATTTTCAAAAACTTTGCAAACATACTGCACATGCCAGGCCAAATTTCCAGCAACACTTATGTCTCAAAGGAGGCAAATGTGCTATGACTTACATGGAGGATGAGAGCTGGGAGGTCATGAAAGAGTTACCTTCCCCTAGCACATTACTATGAGCTCACTACATTGTCACTAAGACAAAGGCAGCAGGATAAATGGAGCTGGGTAGCACAGGATATCAGCTAGTGTTCTCTACAGGAAAAAGAAGTGCAGAGAGCAATACATGATTAACTATTTTGAATAGGGGCTTAAAAAAAGAAAAATTCCTTCCACTAGGCCCACATGCCACACACAAAACAGCTGGCAACAGCTGAAAGCTTGCTGAACAGCTGAATGGAAAAAAACAACACTTTGTTCAACGTGCATGTAAATTTTAGGTGCCAGGTATGAGGCAACTTACAGGCACAAAACTGTTGAAGCAGCAAGATTACTTTTTTGTTACTTGAGTTTTAAGACATCCGAACAAGAAGATCTGATCAGTTCTGTTTTTATTTTTTAAGAGTTATTTTACCCTAAGAAAATTATTGATATTTATAAAAACAATAGGTTCATTGTAACGACTTTCTAAACTGCTAAATGTAAGCTGTTCTGCAGAGATGATACAACTACGAATTGGTGAGGTCAAGTTTTTTTTCTTAGAATATGAAAGTTTTAAAGAATAAACAAATGTAGCTGGAGTGTTTGAATAAAAGCAGCAGGGTGGCCATGGATGAATGAAACCAGAATATGTCTTGCAGAGTTTTTCCTGGTACTGAAGATAAAAAAAGGAGGGAAAGAAAGCAAAGTGATTTTATCTCTGGAATATAAGCTTCATAAGGTATTCAAGTTTTGGAAAAAAATATGTGCTATATTTTATTTGTAACATAGAAGATGTTCAAACCAGGAATCACCAAACATGACCTAATAGATAACCTATGTTATATAACATAGGTTAGAAGTTCAATAATAGCTTGGTGGTGGAATAAAAAGAAGTATAGAAAGTGAATCGAGTAAGATGAAACTAGAAGAAAGAGGTGGCTTTGAGGGGAATTTAACCTCTTTATCTAAAAACAACCTAATCCAGAGATATGTGTTTTTTGTCCTGAACTGGTATCAGTGAGACAAGTCAAACAAGCTCTGATGTCTGGACAGGCAATACAAGTATGCAAGAGTAACAGGGCAGGTTCTTTCTCACACAGGGAGAGGAAGACGGAGGAGGGCAGATGAGAAAATGCCATAGCTAGATACTGGGGACTTCATATGACACAGGAGTGGTGTGTTCCCCCCGCCCCAAAGAGAAAATTCAGGTGTAGCTCATGAAAAAAAGCAATATTCTCGCACTCGCTTTATTATAAAAATTAAAGCTGAACAAGATATTTGCATTTCATTACCTTCAACCATATCAAAAAAGCATACGCTCTTTCAAGCATCAAATATTTGAGTGGAATTGATCACTCCACCAGGTGATTTATTACATACCCCATTCTCTGTACGCTTCTCTACAGGTATATTTATTCCATTTCTTTGATTTTGGACTTGACGGACACCTAAAAGTAAAATATAACATAGTGAGAAAAACAGTTTTCAACATAAATGGTTTGCATTCTTGAATCTGTTGTTTATGTGTATATATATATATATTTTTTTTTTAATTTAGATTCAGTCGTCACATTTATGCACATATAGAACTCTATGTTCTGTCAATAGTGTGAATTGTCTTAAATACTTAAGAGGAAATATACTACGTATTTGTGCAGTTGAAATTCTAAATTCTGTCTTTTTAGAAGAAAAATCAGTTACTTACAAATAGCTATAAATATTTCATATGTAACTGTTTTTGCAGTACAGTTTCCTTTTGCTCATTGTAGGACTTCAACAATTTTATGTAAAGTATGTAAAATCGCTTACATAAGTACTTAATCATTCTTATTATTCATTTCAACCCTGCACTATCCTGTCTGCTATTACATAAAGCTTGTAGCCGTGAATTTTAGTTCTGCTAGTTCCAAATCCCTATTAGGCTGTTCTTGGTACGCAGTGGAATCAACAGAAATGAAACATTCACTTCATAGACTTCTGCTGTTAAAAGTAAGACATGTAGGTCCCACTTTTCTGATTTGTGTTAGGCAACTGTGCTATAAAAGAAAATGAACTGAGAATGGACTGAGCGTTTGTTTGATTCAAAAAGAGATGCACTCCATGCAAAAGAAACTAGTTTTTCAGATGCATCTTAAATTTCTTCATGTATTTTAAATTCATATTGCTCTTATATTGCCCAAAGGATGAGTATTTTACAAGTATAGAATTAAAACATAACAAAAAATCCCTTATACATTATTGAAGTTGCTACATCTGGCATTCAAAGTAAACTGGAGCCATTTAGAGGTATGAAAAGAAACTCCAGCTTGAAGCAATAAAGACAGCCAAAACTTAAAATTTAGTTGTCAGAAATAGTCAGATTAGTTGAATGAGTAAGGATAAGCTGAGCATGCAAATGTACATCTCATTTCAAGATTCCTTTCCTATTCTTCAGGCTGCTTGACAGCCATAAAGCCTGTAACACAAAACCTCAAAGTCTTCTCAAAAAAACAAAGTCTGCATTATTTTCATCATTGTTTTGTGTATTTATTCAGTCTTTTAAGTAAGTCTCCACTTAATACAGCATTGTTTTTACAAAGACTTTTCCACAGAAACAAGCATACCAGAGGCTTTTCAGGATGCGAATTATCACTACATGTACACAGATTTTAAGTCTGGTTTCCAAAGGAGGCAAAGAAGTTCATTGATTCTTTTTCACCAGGGGTGGGTGAGACAGAATGGAGGGGGAAAAAGGAGGATCCCATCCCTAAAGAATGTTGGGACCCTCTAGGTGAACATCTAAAAATGGTTTTCATACAACATCCAGTTCAACTGCTGAACACCTCCCCACAGGATGTTGAGAGTAATAGAATAATTTTACAAAAGTTCAAAGGGCAAATGGGAGAATACATGGAAGAGAAAACACTTAGGAGCTACTAAGTTCAAAGACAGCTTCTCTGCTTCTTATCTTCACTGTCCCATACTTATACAATAGATAAGACAAAGCCCTGGTTAACTTCTTGCAGAGCCACTGTAATAACTATTTAAAGAGTGTTTAAAAACACATGACATACATCAGAGCATATTCGTGACCAATGCTAAAGTTAGCCTGATCCTCTAACTATCTGATAAAAAAAA